>JARHVA010002395.1:2052500-2602120 GCA_037957365.1 Torreya grandis | reverse complement strand
TCAACTCATACTATCAAAAATGGTGAGGTTAAATGATAAAATCAAACCTAACCTAAAAACATGGCAATATTGAGTGATTTAATCACCCCAACCATACCAAAAGTGAAATAACTACTACAATATATTGGATTAATACAATCTACAAAAGGCCATCCTGATTGGTCATGATACTCCATAGAAGAGAGTTTTGAAATCTAAAATTATTTTGTATTTTTCACTATTAGTCACAAACTACATATCATATGCACCTTAGATATGTCTGATGCTAAAACCATGTAAATTAATGGTATCAATGTATAGAATCATTCCATAACTATGAATTTGAATTACATAGCTGAGTGATTTAGCTAATTTAGAAACTATGTAAGTGTGGATAACATGCTTCCAAGACATGACCCCACTATATATAGAGAAATATGAAAACTAAAAAAACTCCAATGTGGATAACATGTTTCCAAAATATTCATCCATTAAATCTGGATTTGGTGAATATTGAATAATGTGGAAAACATAATTCCAAACCATGCCCCCACTGAATCTGAAAATTATGCCAATCATTAAATAAGTGTGCATGACATGATTCTAAATCATGCCCCCACTAAATTTGAAAATTGTGAATAATATGCAGAGAATACCTCAATGGCATTCCCCTAATGATATGACACCTTTTGAGGTGAGGTAAGAATATAAATTAGAAATTATCTCACCTTAAAAGGATAAGATAACTATATGATATGTGAGAAAAACCATGTAGCACATAAAATAACATGTCTAGGTAAATATAACATTGAATAACATAGAATCAATGTGATCACATGAGGGTTAAGGTGCATGATAAATGTCATGGAAACATCTATATAGTAAATTTAAAATCTGAAAAATCAAATAAGCATACACACAAGATCACTCAAAATCAAGTCAACATACAATGGTCCTAGGAGACAATAAACAAGGGTCATGTTCAAAAGCCACACAATCCAAGGGACATGACTTAGTCAAATGTCCATAAAAGTAAGGATAGCATATTCAAATGTATATATAATAAAAAATTACATAAGCCAATGTCAATTAAAGCACACATAGGCATATGGGTTATAAAAAAGGAGCATATTCAAATGTTTGAACAAGCAAGAAGATACCAAGGCAAGACAATCAAGGATGTGCATAAAGGAAAACATAAACAAATTGAATAAACTTATCCTAGTATCCCATGGATGAAATATGTTTGCAAAAAACTTAAGTGCATAGCATATAATTTACCTTGTATATTATATAATCATGGATAAAGGTATGTGTAAGTGCATATAAGATTAAACATGATAATGAAAAGTGATCCTCAAATCATATAACCTATGAGTATTGTGATCAAAGAATTGGATGTCCCTAATGTCCATGTGATTTGTTATTTTTTGGAATAATGGAGTTTTATTCCTATTCAATAAACAAGTCTTAGTAGGAATTATCAATTAATAATATTCCTAATTAAAGTTACTAATTTGATAAATTAAATTACAATTAAACCTTTTCTAAAAATAATGATAGAGATAAAATCAAACTTAGCTTATTGTAGACTATTTTGACTGAGATAGGGTCTATAAATTTATATTCAAGACTGGGACACTATCACAAAATAAATATTTAACTTCATTTCTTGATTGGATAGGGGCATTGGAATTGGACACCCTAGACTCCAGTGCTATAATCCTTCTTTGTCACTATTATCCTGAGGATTTAAGCTTTCTGGGTTTTTTCACCTACTTAATATGAGCATATGTACCAGTTTTTTGGTCTTCCATATCAAAATAGATCCCTATAAATTTTATTATTCATATACTTGTATCTTCTATGCAATTTAAATAAACTTTGGCAAATGGGGAAGAGGGGTTAGTGTGTGTAAGATGCACTAGATGTGTTTCATACCTCATGTGTGGGCATGCTACCTACATACCATTACTATTAAGAGGGATCAAGCTATATTTAGTTCTCCTTTTAAGAGTGCTTAGTGTAATAGTGAATGAAATGCAAGAAATGATAAAATTGGGCAAGATCAAGATGACTAAGGACTAGTGCAAGGTCTTAAAATGGCTTGAAAGTGTATATGTTAGCTATATGTAGAGAATAAGGAAAATTTATTGATTGGTATTTCTTATAATCTACCTTGATTGAATGATATTTGATGACCCTTTCCAAATGATATTTGAATGGGCTTAGATAGGGATCTATTGGTCATGCGTTCGATGAAACTGGACTAGGTTGACATAATGAACAAGAAAAATCTAGGAAAAATAGTAATGTGGGCTCAAATTGTGATTGGATAAGATCACTAGAAAGGGGACACCCTAAGGTCTAGCACTATTGTCCAAATTTGGTGCTATTGTCCTAAGTAAGTAGGAACTAGGGGGATGGATTAGTTATGAAGAAAAGGTCCTAGATCAACTAGGGTTTGGTCTGGAAGGCCATAGAAGATTGGGAATAAGTGAAAAAAATGCTAAGAGGGTTTAGATATCAAGTAAGAGGGACCTAAGGACTAGGTGTCATTATCAATGCTCAAAATACCAATTTTTTCATTTATATGATTACATTTCCCCCCTTTATTCTAGTGATGAAACAAAGTGAAATACTAGGATAAAGGAAAATAGAGAGCATACCTAAACTTACCTACAAAGGTGAATCCCATGAATCTTGTGATGTTGAGTAATGTTTGATAGTGAATAAAGAGCACATTATGTAAGTGTGAATCTACAAAAGGAAAATAAGGAGTAGATTAGTTCTTACTATATGCAATATAAAATTAGAATGAATAATGATGGGTAAGCGAGAGGAAGAGAAAGGAATGAATACACCTCTACTGGGTATGTGAACTAATACAAAACCTATTGTGATATTGAGTAATAATGAGTAATTTTGGATGCATTAGATGATGTTGTACCAAAATTTATATCATGAATGGAGTTGAGTGCTCAATTCCTAAAAAAGTGGCTCAAAAATACAAAGGCTAGCACTTTGACTCCATCATCACCTACTAAGTAAAGCTAGATGATTATGTGTGTGTTAATCAATGTTTAGACTGTGTCTCCAATCCCTCTAAATAGGTGGCTCAGGAATATAAAGGCTAGACCTTTGGCTCCATCATTGCCCCATGACATGAAGCTAAGAATTGATACTGATATGTATGAGTGTGTATGTTGTATGAGATGGATTTTGAAGCCCTTGAATGCTCTAGAAATATGACAATGTGGCATGGATATCTGAATGTGTGTTAGAAACTAGGCTAATGTTGGCCAACTTAGAAAATATGGAGATTAGGCTTATATGAAGGCCACTCCAAAACTAAAACTTTAGCTTATGTTGAAGCCACTTAGGAACTATGGTCCTTGGGAATGAGGAGGTTAGGCTTGTATGAAAGCCACTCTAAAATGATTTCAACCACTTGTAAATGGAATAAGGCATGAAACTACTAAGAATCCCTGGGTAATGTTGAAAACTAAAAGAAAAGAAGCAAAAGTGTTGTGCAATATACCCCTAATCATTGGTGTCTAAAACATGAAATCTGATTTATTAGTTATACCAAATATTTTATCTAAATTTGAAAGTGAGAACCAATCATGCCATGCATGATGCTCCCCATGTATAGATTATTTGAGAAAATTATATTGAAATCTATTGATCTGAACTAGTTTGATTGTGAAAAATTGTAGTTGAACCTACCTTTCTACTTGCTTTTGGAAAATAAAGTTTTTTTCATTTTGGATAGGAGTGCAAAAAATAGACACCCTAGTGTCTAGCACTATAGTCTAGCATTGATGCTAAAATCCTAGGCTAAAAATGATCATTCTTCTAGAATCTTGACTATTTGCCTTGTCTATTTTGAGTGGTTTAATGACTCGTTACTATTCTGGTCGTTCTAAAATTATAATTTTTGACTAATTAGGAGCTATGATTTCCATAGAAAAACCCTATTTGTTTCCCCCTCTTTTAAGGGTTGGAATAAGTACCCTAAAGTGACTTCCCTTAGAAGAAGAAGCTTTTCAAGTGTGTTAAGTTGTAAATATACATGATATAGCAATTATAATCAACAAGATATCTCAAGATATAACACGGTGTGATTTCAGAGACTGTTTGATCAATAGGGGTATGACTAGATAAATGTAACAATTTAATAGCATGTGAAATATTCATGAATTGAAACTAGAAATGTTAGTTGTTAGTTTATTAGTTTTTATTTGGAGGGATAGAGCATGATGTCCATCATTTAATCTAAGAAAATAATAAAATGCATGATATGGATCATGGAATTGCAACAATCAAAAATGCATTCAAGAAACAAGCACACAAAGTAGGAGTCAAGAAGCATACAAGAGTGGCTAAGGGGGCATGCAAACAAGGGACATGGGCACATGTCACTCAAAATTGAAAGAAAGCATACAAGGCATGTTCAAATACCACATACACATACAAGTGAAACAATCAAGTTGGTATGAAAGTCATAATCACATAGAACAATATAGGTAAGGGACATTGGTAAATTTTTGAAGGCACACACATGAATATAATCAAAGGAAATTGGCAAATGTCCTAAGGCATATATATAAGACTAGAAAGAACTAGAAATATAATCCAATAAGCTATGCTAGGTAAGAAGAGAAAGAATGTGATAACTAGAAAGATAGAATCACATCTAACTAATCAAAGCAAGAGTTAAAGTATGCAAGACATGTTTAGTTCAAGACTGGGTATAAGCTAAGAGATACACAAGTGCTAGATACTAGTGAAATGTCGATATAGTAATATATGTAGTCTAGTAAGTAATGTACATCACCATGATAACTTGGAGTGTGTAGTGTAGGAATAACATAACTTGGATGGTGTAGTCATGTATAAGATGCCCATAGTGGGTATGTATATCAATGTGTATCATTAATGTAGAAGTAGGATGCCCCCTTAATGGGTAGGGTGAAGCAATCAAGTAGATGGATGTCACTACACACACTCAAATAAGATCGAGTGAAGCATGGTAATGTAAATAAATTGACATATAATAACATGAAACAACAAATTTAAGTCCTAGCATAGTAGTAGAATTATAAAGCATAGATGATTCATATAATCAAAATGTTTATGGTGTTTTGTTATATTTAAATATGTTTAGATTGTTGAAATGTTATACTATTTTTATATTTTTGGAATGTTTGAACTATGTATAATTAAGTAGAAGAGATTATGTATAAGCAAAGATGGAAAGAGATGATACTAATTGATGAGTCTCATGTGAGACTTCTTATCATGGTGTCCTATATGAAGGAGTGGAATCACGCATGATTGTGAAGCATAATGGAAATGATGAGACTATGGCTCTAAACGTTGTATATGCTATAAATTTTATAAAATATCTAAAGTAAAAACTAACTGTAGGGTCCCTTTGTAATTATAAGAAGTGGATACAACTATAGAAATCTTAGGGACCCATATGGAAGTATGAGAAGCTCTCTAAACATGTGATTTATGTGTAGATGTATGAGATTTCAATGAAATTTCTATGGGTTTGAATCCTATAACTAGAATCTATTTAAATTATTGAAGTTGTGTAGGTGTATGAACTCTTTGTAGTAGTGGTGGATGCCTTAACTTTTTCTAGAAATTAAGTAAAAGAGGAACTAAAACTAGAAGAGAAGCTGAAACTAGTGGCAAAACTAAAACTGGTAACTATAAACTAGGAGATGGATCTAAAGTGGGGAGTGGTCAATCATATAGAACTCTATCAATTATAAAAACCTAATTAGCATGAATTAATTTCATGCATTTGTTAATTGTAGAATGTACTACTCTATTTTTTTGAATATATGGTCGACCAAGTAACATATTAAAAACTCCTACATTGGGAACAATAGTGAATGGTGTGGCCATATGTGTAGGACCAACTTATAATAGAATTACTATATAACCCAATGAACTATGTATATGCCCACTAAAACCACTAATAACTATGTCTGTTAGAGTGATATCTTGCTCTAAATAACCTAAATGTTGTAGTAGTGTCAAGGTGTGCATCTTAAGAATGGAACCACTATCAATAAGCACACTGTGAATAGGCTAATTATGAATGTGAGATCTGATAAAAATTGCATGATAATGTGAATCATCCTCAATGATCTCCTGCTCTGAGAAGGAGATAAAAGGTCTAGATAGAATACTAGAATTATATACACAAATCATGTTACTCAAAGGATGTAACTCAACTAAAGGTACCTTGTATGTATTTGGTGGTGGATGTGCATGATATACATGATGAACCCTTAATGTGTCCCCTATATTATATTTTAAATGTTATGGAAATGGATCTTAGAATATTTTGAAGCTTTTATCCTATGTTTGATTTTCTAGTGGAGGGTCAACTGAAGTGCCAAGATCAATAGAGTTTGAATCTATTAGGTCATGTATCTTATGCTTGAAACTGATGCATTTATTTATTATATGGTTTAGTGCCCTATGGTACTCATAAAATTCTTGTTGATCATATCCCTTTGTAAGAGGCTTTGTTGGATAAACTTCCTGAATAAGAGGGAGAGATATGATATTACAATCCAAAATCTATTGTAAAACCCTAGCTGGAGGAAGTAGAAGATGTGAAAAAGTATGTCAAGTGGGTGATGATAAAACTATTCACTAAGGAGGCACTAAAGTTGCATTGACTATATGTTGATTCTACCCTTTAATATCATTTAACTTGACTTTATATGGAACTTTACTATTACTCTTATTAGTTGTGTCTGATGTATTAGTGTATTTTAGTTTCTAATTGAAAATAGTTTGACTTCTCTTTCCTTTAATGTGTGACACAATTTAGTGAAGGAAGAGAATCTTTTGAACATGATTATTTCACGAAGTTCTAGAAGAAGACTTTGTTTGAAAAGGTCTTGTAACTCGTGATCTTCCATGGGGCTAGTCATCTTAGCCAAGATGGTCTTATACCAAAGAACATAGTTTATGAAATGTTCATTTGGTCATTGTTTCTATTGAGTAATTTGAGCATATGAAACCTTATCACCAATTTTGATACTGAAGTGTGCTAGGAACATGTCAACTAAAGGATTAAATGCATTGATTGACTAATTTGGTAGATTATAAAACCATTGTAAAGTATAATGCTTTATACTCTATGGAAATAGCTTGATAAGTAGCTAGTCATTTGCTACATAGTCAAAGCATGCTGCGTGAAATGATCTCAATTGTTTCTCTAGATTACCCTTGTCATCATAAAGAGTAAGCTTAGGTTGAACCAAATCTTGTGGTAATGGTGTAGAATCAATGTGACGAGACAATGGTGTATGTAGTAAAGTAAAAGAATCCAAATCCTGTGTAGGTCTAGAAACACCTTGCTCAAGATGTTACACCTTGGGTTGAAGAGATATTATCTCTTGCACAAGGGATACCACATTAGGAGATAAGGATGTACTAGATGTATTTGGTGGCATAGAAGAAGTTTGGGTTAGTATAGGGGGTTTTTGAGACATAGTTACCGCCATAGTGTCATTTATAACTGGTGTCTTTGTGGTTTGAGAATATTGACCATTGTTCATTTTTTGTTGTTCCTCTTGTATAATTCTAAGCATATCATTTTACATATCTAGATGTTTGGTTAAGATTTATTGAAGTTATCTTTTATCAGTTTCATCAAAACTAGTATATTGGGCCATTGTTAAAGTAGGACAACAATTTGAAGTGTGTTTGAATGTTTTACAATAAGTTTTAATAGGTAATGTGCTAGAAAGGGAAAGTATTGAATATAGGAAATGCAAGGTCCTAAAAATAGTGAATTGGAATTTGTATAAAATGGATACTAAGCTACCAAACATGTAAGGTCATACCTCAAAAAGTAAAATAGGAGCTAGTACATGCAACTAGAGATTTTTCAAAAATATTTTTGCAAAATACTATGAATTTTTGAAAGTGAAATTGAATTTCTAAGTATTCAAGAAAATTTTTAGAAATTTATGGGAAAGTGATTAATTTAATGGGACCTAGTAGATTCAACTTGGGTTTTGAGAAAAATAAATTTTTGAAAGTTGCTATGAATTTTTGAAATTTCAAGTGATTTTTTAATTTTAATATGCAACTAAAAATTCAAAAAATGATTGAAAAATTAATGGGAGCTAGTTCATGCAACTAGGCTTTGAAAAAAAAAATATTTTAAAATTTAATACTAAATTTTAAAATTTGAGATAAATTTTTTATTTTTATGTGCAAGAAAAAACTCAAGAAATTATTAGATTAATGTTAGAAAATTACTGGAAGCTAGTGTATGTCACTAGGGTTTGAAATAATTTTATTTTCAAATTTACTAAAAAAAATTAAAATTTGAGAAGAGTTTATAATTTTAATATTCAAGAAAAAATTTAGAAATTAATGGTAAAAATCAACTAGGATTTACCCTCGGGTTTTTAGGGTTTTTATGCAAAATTCAAAGTAAGTCAGGTTCACCAAATGATTTGTTATTTTTGGGAATAATGGAGTTGTATTCCTATTTAATAAACAAGTTTTAGTGGGATAAGTAAATAAATAAAATTCCTAATTAAATCTATTGATTTGAGAAATTAAATTGCAATTAGACCTTTTCTAAAAATAGTAGTGAGAGAGAGAAAATCAAACTTAGCTTATTCTAGACTATTCTGACTTAGATAGGGTCTAGAAATTTGTATGCAGGCCTAGGAACCTATAAAAAACTATCATAAATTTCATTTCTTGATTGGATAGGAGTACTAAAACTAGACACTATAGGCTCCAATGTGATAGTCCTTCTCTAGCGTTATTATCCTAAGAATTTAAGATTTCTGGGTTTTGTTCCCCTACTCAGTGTGAGCCTATGTACCAATTTTTAGGTATTTATTGTCAAAATAGCTCATTTTAAATTTTATTATTTGTGTTCTTACATCTTTTATGCAATTGAAAGAAATTTTGGCAAATGGGGAAAAGGGGTTAGTGTTTGTAAGATGCACTAGACATTATTCACACCCCTTGTGTGGGCACATTTCCTACATATCAATAATCTGAAGAGGGATAAAGCTATATGTAGTTCTTACTTTATGAATGATTGGTGAAATAGTGAATAAAATTTAAGAAATGCTAAAACTAGGTAAGCTTGAGATGACTAGGGACTAGTGTAAGGCCTTGAATTGGTTTGAAAGTGTATAAGTTGGTTGTATGTAGAGAATAAGGAAGATTGCTTGAGTGGTCTTGCTTGTATTCTTTCTTTATTGAATTATATTTCCCAACCCTTTCCAAATGATATTTGAATGGGATTATATATGGATCTATTAGTCATAGGTTAGATGAAAATAAACTAGGCTAACACAATGAACAAGAGGAATCGGGGGAAAATGGTAATCTAGGCTTGAATTGTGATTGGATAGGAGAATTGGAAATGGGACACCCTAGGGTCCAATGCTATATTCCAAATTTATCACTATTGTCATGAGTAGATGGGACCTAGGGGGATGGATTAGTCATGAAGAAAGGGTCCTATTTCAGCTGGGGTCAAGTCTAAAAAGCCATGGAAGACTATAAATTAGTGAAAACAAGCCCAAGAGGTTTTAGAGAGAAAGTAAGAGGGACCTAAGGATTGGGTATCATTATCAATGCTCAAGTTATCATTTTTTTATTTTATATGACTACACCATGAGATGAGTAGAGGGAAGGCTCAACATATAAAATAAGAATAGATCATGTACTTATGTATTAATTATCAAAATCAAGTCAAAGCATGACACACACATGTGTGTATAAGCAAATGATATTCCATCCATCAACATGGAACTAACACATAAATGCCAAGGAGATAGTAGAGTATGTTTAGGTTGAAAATGTTTTGTTATTTTGAATGTTGTATAATTTTTCAGTATTTTTGGAACATGTGAAGATGTATAATCAAGGAATTAATCATCATCAAAAGGTGTATGACCACCGAGAAAAAATCTCAAAATTTGTTTATATCAATGTAATGCCACATCTTCACTTTTTTATCTAATGGTTTACTTGAAACCAATGGTGTAGGAAACTAATCATACCCATCATGATGTATGCAAATCTATGTACCAATATCAAGAAAAGTAACACACATGTTTGTATTATCTAGCTTAGCATTTCACTCAACTAGCCAATTTCATCAAAACTTTAGTTTCAAATGTGGTTTAAGGTCTAATATTGATATGGTGTAAGGTTCCACATGTGGGACATAAGTTATAGGTAACCAGATGTATCCTTGAGATTCTAAAAATAATGGAGAGTATATTAGTTCATTTTTAGTATATCCTAATTGTCTGATAAATGTGGTCCCACAAGTTGTATCCCACATGTTATTATCAAACTAGATATGGTGGAAATATACCCCATCAATATTAGCAGTAATAGTTAAGTCTTCATGTTTTGGTCATTTTGAGAAACAATTCTCTTCTGAAAGTTGTGATATATTTTTCCTTTTTCTCATATAAAACATAATGTGTATGCATCCTTCATTATTTTATTTATGTATTAGTTTATTTAATGGTTCACAATACTTGGTATTATGGATAATGATATGATGATATTTACAATATGGTACCTTGTCTTCTATAGGTAGAAGTCTACTATGTGATCTATGTGTAGTAGCAGGTAAAGAAATCATTATATATTCAAGTAACATAAATAACATGGTATGTGGAGTATCTTGATGTGTCATGATCTATAAAATATACTATGAAGCCTTTTTAGAATAGTCCACATTATTCACATGATGAATTTTCATTTGACCTTTGTAATTTTGACTCAGTGTTTTAATCTATTATGTATGTAAGAAATAACATGCACTTACATGTTCATATACTATTTTTATTTTTACCTTAGTTGGATTCAATTTTGTGTCTTATAAAAGTGGATTTAGTTTATATTTTCCAAGACCTGTAGGTTCAAATAGGTTATGTGAAAGGTGATCAAGTGTATCAAATTTTAGTTTTCACATTTTCTCATCTATGATATCATAAGTGGTACCATCATCATTATCATAGTATTTTAATACATGGCCATCTTTATACTCAGTATTGACCAATAAATGAAGCTCAAATGTTTGGGGGTATTATGGTTCTATTGGCTATTTTAGTAATGGATCTTTATTTTTTTTGGTGCATCTATGTGTCCCTTAGTATTTAGTGATTTATTTTCATTTGGAGAAGAAGGATCCAATGCACTTGGCTCACCTATTTTGTATGTGTATGTGTTCAATATGAATGAATTATTTAGGTGGTACCACTGTAGGAATGCCTTCAATTTTAGAATCTATCATTTTGAAAATTTTGAGAGGTTCATCATCAACAAGCATGGATAGTAAATTCCCATCATGTATTAATTTTACACATTAGTTAAGTGTAGATGGTAAAAATTCCATTGAACTTATCCAAGATCTACCCAAAATTAAATTATAATGTAATATTGATATATTACCTGAAAGGTATTAGAAACTATCTTTAGTCATAATGTCAAATAAAATATGAGGGTGATGCAAAATTTTAATTATTTTTATGTGAATAACCATTCATTGAATAAAATTAGTGATAATACCCATGGTGGTTAGGAATTTTATGTAACAAATGTTTAGGTCTGATCCATTATCCACGAGCACCCTTTTGATGCCTTTATTTTGCATGCTCACCTATATGAAGAAAGGAAAATTTTGGTCAATAATATATTTGGATGTTAAATCTATTGGTTTAAAGGTAATGACCTTGGCATTATTATTGACATCTTTCATGATCTCAACAAAATAACCAGGCTTAATATTACTTGGAAGTTATGTGTCACGCAATGCCTCATATAATATATCCTTATAAAAATTAGATTACTTTAGGAGTTCAAATATTGAAATTTTAGTATTTATATTTATCAATAATGTTATATCCCTTATATTTTATTACAATCTTAAGTGTAGGAGTCACCTATTGTATATTAAAAGGTGGTAAAATGGATTGAGAAACCTTACCTATTTGAGTAGTAATAGCATAGAACATAGAATATAATATAAGACATGGGACAATAATGAGCATGAGATGGTAGATTACATTCAAATAATATTTAGGTAAACAAATGTTTAAGATCATACACATTGGCTTATAGATAATGGGCATAGAACATTGCAAAAGGAATATTTAAGAGATATCAAGTGTTGTTTCCACTTTAAAAACATCTCATGATGTGTATGAATTTGATTAAAATTTTACACAAAGTAAGTGATATATAAAAGCATAACAACTATAAAAAATTGAAACCAAAAATGGGCAATAGATGCATCCATGTTGCACATATTTTATATCAATCTAATATTAAAAAAAATATATCATAAAACCCTAATTAAACTAGGGTTTAGATTTTAAATATCAGGTTCACCAAAATGTTCAAACCTAAAAAATTTAGATTGGAGTTATGTAGGGTTAAAGTGGATAGAGATAGAATATGATAAAATGGTGATAAACTATCTCTATAATAGGTCAATTACATGTTAAAATTAGATATAACATATGTTGAATTCATTAAATTAAGATAGTATAAATATAGTAAGTAAAACTATGGTAGATATGGAAATGATAAAGAAATAATGTAATTAGATGGTTTTGATGTTAATACAATTAGGAATCTAGAATAGGCAGGAATCAGATTGGAATAGGATTTTGGAATAGTCATTTAATTATAGATTAAGTTCCTCTAGAGATGTAGGCACTAGTGTAATCCTTGTATGGTTACTTGAATACAAATATTTGAACCTAACACATGTGTCTAATATATAATACCTTTTGGAAAATTATTCAAACACTTTGATGATTCTTAGTTTTTATTCACCTTCATTTTAGGGCATTCAGATCTAGGTCATGGACTATCACTCCTCATGAAATTATAAACCCCTAGTTTTTCATCTTCATAATGACCTTGGAAAAAAATGGGTTAGTGTACACATGGTGTGAATCTGACACCAAAGACCCCTCTATCAATGAGTGTTGCCTACATATCCAATACTAGGAAGAGGGCCTCAAATTAATTTAGTTCTCCCCTATGTGTTGGCTATTATTAAAATCATGCAATATGTGGAAAGCAAGTACAATAATGACCTAGCTCATAACTTTGAAAAATATATCTCTTGGGATACCCCTTTACTACTTTAGACCTGTGCATGTTTTATTCCTATGATTAATATGAGAATAAGAGAGAATGATAAATCTTTTGATTTATTGAGTGTTTGAATGAATTATTTGATAAGTTTCCTTGGTATATGCTAGGTTATGAGGAATAAATGAGGATTGATCTTGTAATTATATCAATCCCTTTAAATAATTAACTTGTATTAATGCACTTAAGCTAATAATTATAATACATTTCATATGAAAATTATATGACTTTAGGGCACTAAAAACTTGCATCAAATTAAGACACCTACATTTGTGCAGTTGTCTCTAAGGGATGCTAGTATTCAGGGAATAGGAAAGTAGGTATAGGCTTAGAACTTGTAGAGGTGGAATATAAGTAGGTTTGAAGAATTTTAGGTAAGATTAAATCTCTAGGTCATCAACATAAGAATAGTCAAACCAAGATATAGACCAAGGGGTAAAATATATAATAGAGTTGATACTTATAAAAGTGGGAAAGATATAGAACTTAGAGTAATAACCAAGGTTTGAGTTTGCCAAGTGTACAATACTGATGTACTATTTAATCCATAAATATCATCTACAAAATACAACCATCAGGGTATGCCAAAATTTTAAAGTGAAAACCTAATCTCACTTGTAGAAAACCATGAAGTAAAAAATTTCATTCAAACAAATTTCAACAAGGGTGGTGTTGATGTCAACATAACCCTATTTTTGAAAAATAGGGACCGTAGTACAAATCTGAACCTTAACACTAAAAACTTGACATTTTTTTGTAGATTATTAATATTTGAAGATCATCCATGCCTAATAATGATGGTCCATTTGTTCACGATCCTACTTTAAATTTTCCTAATGTTTCTGATAGTGGATCTTCATGTTTCAATTATAGGTTTCATGGGACCCTCATCGAGTGGATTACACTTGTATTTTATAGATTAATCCTCATTTAGGGTTTTACTAGCCTTTTTTCTATGAAAAATCAAGATTAAATCCATTTTTTAAGTGACTTTAAATCCTCCTTAGAAAACCCTTGCTCTGATCCGTCAGTTTAAATTTAAAATTCATGGGAGCAAAATTGGTGGGAACACTTTAAAAAAATGCAATGAACTAAGTTTAATTTTTATACTAAGGCTTAATCATGTTTTTTAATATGAAGAAGACCTATCCTAAAAATCATGTTTGATCCTTTATATTTCAAACCCTTTATTCATTTTTGTTTTAAAAATGGGTCTAAATTTCACATTTGTAGGGTCTTTCAATTTCCTAGATTAGCCTCACTCTATGTTTCATGGTACCTCTTAGTAGTTATCCTAACATCTTAGTCCTAAGGCCTCATTTATTTTTTTAACACAAATGAAACCTTAGACATAATACTTTAGCTTAATTTTTTATGTTGTCCCAAGCTCTAAGTTAAATATCTTACTTCTTTTTAGGATTGACGGTTCACACTTTATTGAGCAACATTGATCAGATATAGCGAAAGATACCCAAAAAAAGGTTATGATCCATCGACCCAATCTCAACAAATCACTCAAATCACAATCAATGACTCATGGTATTCCATATGAAAATTAATGCTCTGCATACTCTTCATAGGGTCAATAGAGTCAAAGCTCTGAAGCCCCATAGAGTTACAACATGACACTCCCATATTTGAATTTAACATCAAAAGGACCTTGGGATAGGATCTTGCATTATAATATTTAATTATTTAAAGGGTCATCATTTTATTATGCTTCAAAGACTTAGTCTTATGATTTAGTCTAATTTTTGTGTATGGCCCCAAGTTAGCTTGATCCACTTTATGACTATAGGAACCAATAACATGTGTCTATTTACATCATGATATATGACTTATGCTTACTCATAGGAGATAATCTGACAGAGCACATTTAACCCAAGCTCTTATTGGATCAACCACAATTAGGACTTGAATATGACAACTACGAGGCTGTCATTGACATTCATGTAGTTACCAAATTTTATCCTTATATGAAAAGTTATTAGAGATTAATTTTTACATTTGCACAAATGTTATTGACACCCATGAAACCATCATTAACGTCTATGAGACCATCAAAATTTATCTCAAGAGCTAATCTCATTTAGAAGATAAATACTCTTAAGACTTGTATCTCAATATCAAAATCGGTTTTCCATAGATTAATATAGTTTATTTAAATCCATGGCTAGACTTAAGGCCTTATAACTAAGTTTATATTTTCATAAGCTAAGATTGAATATCATGCTAAAATATAATCATGTTTTTAAACATTGACTTGAGCCTGTGTGTGTGTGTGTGTGTGTGTGTGTGTGTGTGTGTGTGTGTGTGTGTGTGTGTGTGTGTGTGTGTGTGTGTGTGTGTGTGTGTGTGTGTGTGTGTGTGTGTGTGTGTGTGTGTGTGTGTGTGTGTGTGTGTGTGTGTGTGTGTGTGTGTGTGTGTGTGTGTGTGTCTGTGTCTGTGTGTCTGTGTGTGTGTGTGTGTGTCTATATATATATATGCCTCATGGTCTTTCAAACCTAATGATATTAGTTTAAATAAAGGTCCCATTACCATAAAACTTAGCTTAAAAAATTTAATCTAAAGTTTCATCATGTTTATTAACATGATAAAACCCTAAGTTAAAACCTTACATTAGATCCTTTGTTATTCAAGGCCCCATTTTAATGTGATTTAAATTTAGCCTAAATACTTTGATTTAAAGTTCTTTTCATGTTTGTTATCACAAAATAGAACTATAGACTAAAGTATTTAGCCTAAGTTCCTTCTCATATCTTGGCACTAATTAAATTTCATGTACATTTGTAAGATCTATAGCTCACATTGATTTATGCAAGAAAGATCAGCTAGTGTGAAATTAGGTTAGACATTTCAATAAGGCTCCAAGCAAGAATGAGACTGCCACATGATATAAGCTTGTTAGTGTATATAATGGTGATGTACAGAGCTCCAAAGGCCCATATAACTACCAAGTGACATAATTGTGAATCCTGATTTAGACAAAGACCAATAGTGTGCAAGTCTTAAGATTGAGATCAATGGTCTGTGTTGATCCATAAACAAGATTAGACGGTGTGAATCAAAAGGCAAATTTTAAAATGAATGGCTAGTTCTTTAAAATCATTATGAAAAGTGTCACAAAATAAGCTAATAGGATGCCACATAAAATGCCACATGGGAACAGGATGATAAAATAAGGGATTTTATGGGATCAAAAGGGCAAATGTATAAATTCAAAGGTCTAAATCAAATCTAATGCAAGAATTCATCTAAATCCAAGTAAACTATCACCATTAAAGTTGTAGAGAAGCCCTAAAACTTACTTAAAGCCCTTATTCAATCCCAAATTAACTGCAATCAAGCCAAAAAGACCTAATTATTATTTGAGCAAGTGTAAAATGAACATAAAACACTACTAAGAATTTTTAAAACTCACAGTTATGGTAGTATAGAGGCAATATAGAGAAGATATTGAGTTATATTTGACCAAAGAATTAGAATAAGGGGTCTTAAAAGACAAAGTACTCGATGTCATGTCCTTGAATACTAGAGAGAATAATTGGTCCAAGATATTTTGGATAATTCAAGAACTATAACCTATAACCTAAGAAGATAATAATATTTCATCCTTTAGAATGATGTCTAATGACCTGGTTACAAAAAAAATGTCAAGCCTTTGTCATGCATCAACTAAACCAGAGGTAATTCATTGTATAGATGTCCTTCCTTTTTTTAAGGAATATACAATTAAAAATGGTATGCTAATTAATAAGTGTACTTATATATGCCTTTCTTATGTTTCCCCCATTACATTTATGAGCTACTATAATATTCCAAATCCTTGGGTAAATTTGCCATGGTCATTGAATGGGATAACAAAAATGACCTTAAATCCATCCTGGCACCATGGTTGTATTCTAGAAGCCATGTATTTTTCTACCCTAATGGGAGCATTCCCATCATCCAATTTTGACCTAGAATTAAAATAATAATGACCCTAATGAACATACTATTTGGAATCCCCATAACCACTTATGTTGATAGCATATAGGTGCCCCTTGTCTATTTTATGATTGCAAAGGAATTGAATCCTCTTATTGCTGAGTTTATCAACACATGCCTATGTAGATCAATCTCTTTAGTCAAGAAATGGACTAAGAGGTAATTCTACATGATGTTTTACCTCCTAAATTCCATGTTGGTCATAATTGAAATCCATAACTTTAAGGGATGGTCTCCTAAAAGGAGATAAATAGTGTCCTAGTTTTACTCCAAGTTACATATCTTCAAATATAGGTAACATATTCATTTTATATGTGATTTCATCTATCCTCATTTGAATGAGGTCTTAACATGGAACCCTATGCCAAGGATCTTCTTGTTGGAAAATAAATCCATTGGGTACATATGGTTTTAATTAGATTGCATAGTCATCCAGATTTTGGGGACATAATGCACTCCATTAAGGTTACCAATCCATGTCTTGAAGAAATTAGTTGAGAAGGAAGTTGCATTTCAAATATGCAATGGTATAAATGGTGTTTTTAGGGAGAATAAGAAAGAATTACTACATATTATAACTTTGGATATTAGTATAACCATCTTTTATTATTGGAACAACATTAAAGATGCTTCTAGACATAAAGCCTCTTTCAAATTGTAGCATGGTCACTTGAGGTAGTGGGACCCAAATGATTAGGTCACAAAGAATTTGAAGGCCAAATAAATAAATTTTCCTTATGAGCATCACTCAAGTTCTTATCATAATATGTACACAAAAGCTTCATCCTTTTATGAAGTCCTAACAAGGTTGAATAAATTCAACATCAACCCAAAAGCAAGGTTGATAAAGGCTTTGAAAGGAAGTGATGACATTTGGATGCTCAATCTGAGGTAGTACAATCTATTAGGGGATAAATCTTCTAGACCTCCTCTAGCACAACAACCTAAGACACTAGTTGCACAAAATCTTGAAGTGTAGATTGAATAGAGGTCTAAGGAAAGTATACCTGGTGAAGGGGCATCATATTTATTCAAGCCTACAAAACTAGAGTATATTATTAAGTATTTATATGTAACTGCATTAGATCCAAGTGAAATAGTGGAAGATGTATTAAAAACATTAGTCAGTGCCTATAGGTTAGATGAGTAAGGAGAACAAGTGGAATAACCTCAGCCCCAAACTGAGAAAAAATTAGAAGTAGAAAAGAATAAAGGAAATTAGGTAGCATTGGACATAGTTACCATTATTCCCCCATAGAAGATAAAAGTTAAACTGGCACTAGTCTCTATAGGACCAAAGAATCCCAGACTAACATTCACTCATCCATTGAGTGAGGTCAATATCTTTAGTGATGGAACCCTGATCCATGGGCCAAATATTATTGAGTGGTTCTTGTATAAAAAGTTACAAAAGAAACCAACCATGCACCACCAATGGGAAATCACAAATTCAGAGAACATTCATATTCATGAAGAACTCAAACATTGGATTATAGAGCTACATCAACAAGAGAAGGAGAGAAATATGACTGCCCCTAGGGTTTTAGTTAACACTCAAATGGATACTCCTAGAACTTCAAGTGAGGCATAGGTTGAGATATTCATGAGTGATATTTTTGAGAAAAAAGATATGGTAGGAGGTGAATATTTCACCTTATGAAAGGTTGAACCATTTGTCAATTTAAATCTATTAGTCAGACAAAAACTAGGGAAAGACTAGATATTAAAAGAAAAGATACTCAAAGTAGCCTAGGATCAAAGTGATAAGATGCAAACAATGATAAAGGGGATACTATAGGAAAACAAAAATTTAAAAGAGGCTCCTATGTTATCAATTCATGAAGGCAAGTTCAAGAAATTTGAATAAGTCATGAATGGGCTATTCAACTCTTTGAAGACAACCAAAGCAAGACAAAAGTAAATAGGGATGCAAATCTCTAAAGAAATAGGCCAAATTGGCCAATGGCAGGTTACAAGCTCGCAAGTGAGGGAAATAATTAAGACCCTATGTAATAATCTAGTCCTAGGTTTTAGTACTATTAGAAAGGCACATTTAGATATGGTCATGGCCATATTGGTTGATAAAATTGATGCCCTAAATGATCATTCCAACGATATGGAAAACCTTTCTAAAAAATTCAAGTAGCTAGAAGGTGAAATGTCTCATATCCTAGATAGCTTGATCAAATAGCCCACAACCCTTAGCCCACTTAGTCTCATAAGGGATGAAGAGTTCCAAACAAGGAGCTTGTAATTCATGAAAAAGTGAGAAAACAAGGAGAAAACCAAATAAATGAAGGCAATAGCAATATCATGGGTCTATTTCTCTCCTCTAAAGAGAAACTAAGAGATGAAAGGGGAATCAAACAAACTATGGAAAAGGTTGAAGAAGACTTTAAGGACTTATAATACCATGGATAGGAGATTTTCTTAAATATAGTGATTGATCTTCAATTTATCAGTGACCAACATTATAGACTAAAGATCCTTAATCAAAATTAGGCAACTACATCAACATAGGGCCCACCATCAGTTCAACATATTATGTTAATATGAATTTTGTAATATTTAAAAAATGGAATATTGTTTTTAAAGGCACATTCATTTTGTTATCACTTTGCCTAAAGGTCAATTTATTTTGGAAAGTTTAGTGTATTCTAAATTTTTTGTAAAAAAGATAGATATCCTTAATTTGTACACTTGTTAGTTGATGCAACTAACTGACATGCTTCTTGAGTCTATAAAAGGAGAATTATCTATTGTAAAAAGGGGGTAGTTCTAAGAGCTAAAAATACTTTGTAACTTTTGGAACAATTTAATATAAGTGTAAAATATTGTAAAGTTTGTCGTAATTGTTTGCATGAATTGTTATCATATCTTTTCTCTTAATTATCTAGTTTAGGTCTTAAATCTGAAGGGTTTTAAATTATTATGGATTTGTATCTTCAATATAGGGTTATTAATTTGTGAAAATGATATATTATTTTAATGTTATGGGTTTACTTTGGTTTTTTTCTCTACATAAGGATGTGTGTATGCTATTTGATTGCAGTAGTATGTCTTTAAAGTAAGACTAGTTCTTACTGGTATTTATTCATGTTATCATTAGATAATTGCCTACTGTGTAGTGAAATTTGATCATATGATATTTTACATTATAAATTGGTTAAATGCATGTTTAGTTGGACTTTAAACCTTGTCATGATGTTTGAGACAAATATCAATAATTACATACTTCTTTTTTCCCTGTCTTTCCTTTTTGATATTTTTTTAACCAGATCATTGTAACTTAAATTCATTGTAAATATTCATTATATATTAATATTTAATTCAATATTTTATCATAATTCACCAATAATATCATATATGCTTCATACTTTGCAAATATTTGGTTATTCAAACCAAGGTGGCTCCCAACCACCAAATTTTATAAATACTATGGAATAGTCTACTTACTCTACTGATATTTCATCAGAGGTGACTAGATCACCACAACCTACAACTCATGATAAAAATTATTTGAATTATAAAATCATAAGTATTCTTTAAACACTACGATCACATGTGATACACTTAGAGGCATCAACAGGTGGCTACATCATCATTCATAATTCTTTGAATAAAATGAGAATCCTTGATCAGATTATTAATTAAAACAAAAATTGTATCATTATTACTACAATACTTAAGCAACCTTGAGATGAAATTCATTGAAATTAATACCCATTTTTTTTAATAACATGATGATATAAAAAACTACCCAAATGGAAATATTAAACCTTAACATGCTAACATTCCAAACATTTTTATATGAAAGTAGTTACATTTTTATTTAATCCAAACCAAAAATATATATTTTTTAATTCATGTCATTTTCATGATACCTAGATGAGTAAAATGAGGTATAATATGCACTTTCTATATTACTTATTTATCTATATTTAAACAATCAGGGATAGATATTCCACTTTGGTGCCTCATAAGCCACATTGAGACCAAAAATGAATCAAAAACAATTTTTTATATTGTTAAATTTGATAAATTACATAATTTATTTTGTATTCAGGGTCAATTAGCTATTGAGTTAAAACATAATTTCTAAAATTTAACCTCAAAATGAAAATTAAAACAATATAGGACCTATACTAAGAGAATCAACCACTCTATTATATTTACCTTTTTCATAATCAATATCAATATTAAAGTTACTAATAAATTCTAAAAACCTTATTTGTATCACATTAAACTCATCTTGAGTGAATAAGTGTAGTAGACTACAGTGTTCAGACTTTATTTTCAAGTGTTTCTCAAGAAAAAAGTGTTTTCATTACATGAGAGCATGAACCACAATTGATAGCTTATTATCATGGGTTGGGTAGCTCTACTCATGGATTTTGAGCTTTTAGGACTCATAGGAAACCCCTTTTCCATATTTAGTCAAAACAACCTCAATACCCACTTTAAAATCATCATCTCAAATTTTAAAGTTTTCATTTAGATCTGGAGTGAGAATGATAGGAGCTAAAGTTAAACATTATTTTATATTTTTGAAATTTGATTCACTTTGTTGGGTCCATTAAATTTTATTTCCCTTATTTTACAAAGATGTAATATGAATATCAACCCTTGAGAGAGTTTCTACAAACCTTTGATAGTAATCACCCATCCCCATATATCTGTGTACTTCATTCTAGTTCATAGGTGTATGCCACTCAGTAATAGTTGTAATATATGCAAGATAAACAATAAGAACCTATTTATAAATTCCATGCCCTTATTAGTAAATTATTATTTGGTATAATGAACATGTTAAAAATTTACCATAAAATTTGTGTTGCCTCAGCCTTTACAATAGTAAGTGAAAGTGATTCTTGTGTTCTGCCTCATTATTAGAATAGATAATAACATCATCAAGAAAGACTAGTAAAAAATTATCTAAGAAATATTAAAATACATAATTCATAAGTTTCATGAGAGTACTAGTTTTATTTTTTAGATGAAAAGGCACAACAATTAACTCATAATGTCTATACCTTATTCTAAATGAAATTTTATGCATATCTTCATATTTGATGTGGAGTTGGTGATAACCCAATTAAATATCTGTCTTATAAAATATATTTTATCCCTTCATATGATAAAAAAGATCATCAATTCTATAATGGGGGTATTATTTTTAATGGTGACTTTATTTATCATGTGGTAGTAACTGCAAGTTTTAAAGGTACCATCCTTATTTTTAATGAACATAATTGGGGCTCCCTGAGGCGAGACACTTGGCCTAATCTACCAATTTTTCATCAGTGATTATAATTGAATATAAAATATATTATGGAGGAACAAATCTATATATAAAGTAAATGGAAAACTCTCTCTCTCTCTCTCTCTCTCTCTCTCTCTCTCTCTCTCTCTCTCTCTCTCTCTCTCTCTCTCTCTCTCTCTCTCTCTCTCTCTCTCTCTCTCTCTGTGTGTGTGTGTGTGTGTGTGTGTGTGTGTGTGTGTGTGTGTGTGTGTGTGTGTGTGTGTGTGTGTGTGTGTGTGTGTGTGTGTGTGTGTGTGTGTGTGTGTGTGTGTGTGTGTGTGTGTGTGTGTGTGTGTGTGTGTGTGTGTGTGTGTGTGTGTGTGTGTGTGTGTGTGTTAAGAGGAAACCCTAGTAGTTATTTAGGAGACACATCTCAAATTCTCTCAATATAGGACAGTCTTTCAGAGTTGGTTCTTTATCTTTAAAAATTTCTTTAAACTACAAAAAATAAAGTTTTCACCCCTTTGTTACCACCCTTCTGAGCTACAAGGTTGAAATAATTTTTTTTTTGTTATGTCACCTTGGATTTCCATTTATTTATCAACATTTTCAAGGCATTATATTATTTTTTTGAAATAATCAAGCTTTGATTAATGTTATTTTACCTAATACATGCCTATTATCAAGTCATATCACCCCAAAGGTGCCAAAAATAGGTTTACTTAAGTCTTTAAGAACCCGAAATCAACATTAGTTTGTTATAAACATTATATAACAACTAATATTTTACCTATGATACATTATATCTCCCATCCTTACCTTAGTATAAAGGGTTTATTTTTACACTTAAAATAAATTGAATGATAAATAAAACTACTAGTTTCACCATAATGTATTAAATTATCAAGGAAAAATTAAAACTTATACCTCTAGTATTAATTGGAGTAGACTGAAGGTCTACATTTCTATTATTTATATCAACATACACCCTATGATTAGCTATCCCAAAAAAATCATTCAAAACAACATTATGCACAATAAAAACATTGTTTACATTACCATCATGATCACTTATTGCTACCATAAACATTATTTCCAACATACTCATTATGATCAAAGTTTTCAACATGATTACTTCAATAATTTATGTCATGTGTGTTGGATTGAGTCCTTAACATCTTGTGAGACATCAAAACAAGTTCAACCCAAATTTACCTAGAGTGAAACTAGGTTTTAATACTAGTATCATAAACCTAGAAGAAAAAAACCAATATTATTTTGACTTTTAAAGGTCATGATACACATTTTCCAACATCAATTCATGTACTTGAAACATCAATTCCAAAATCTCTATGTCAAGGTTACGTATGATATTATTTTTATGCTCTCATAGTAATTGTTGGCAAGTTTACTCACTAGTAGGTTTAGTGTTAATCTCAATTCCAACAATAACATTATGGGTAATTGATATGTTGCAATTATACTTTCTCACTTTACAACATATATAGATGAATGTAATAAACTCATAATATTTTCATAATCAAGTTTAAGATTAGGTTGAGTCTTATGTAACCAAGTTAGGTTTTTTTTAAGTTAGATTGTCTTAAATAAAATACAAGTTAAGTCTCCAAGGATTACAAATTCCATGAAAATATGTTAATCCCAAATTTTAATAATTCATATATCAAAATAGACCTAATGTTTATACCAATTTAGATTGATCCTAACCAAATTTAATACAAATAATGTAATCAATTATAATAAAATTCTAATATCCAAATAATACAAAAACCCCTACATATCCATATTATCTTTTAGAATGAAATATCTCTAGCATCAAATAAGTTATTGATAAGTTAAAGTGCAAAACATTGTCTTATAAAACTAAATGAAGGTCAAGCAATATAATTAGGGTTTTAGAGTAAATCATTTTCCATTCAATGAATAAAAAATAATATTTTTTCAATCTTTGACTAATCATGCTTGAATCAATTTAAAATAGATTTAAAGACTACAAGTATATACCTTAGTCATACTTAGTGCACAATCAATAAAGTGGCATTTTCCATATTTTCAATACATCCAAAAGACATTGAATAACAAAGATTCAATTTACTCATCATTTTAGAATCCATAACCACCACATTTCTTTAAATAAGATTCGTTTTGTCTAGTGACATGCCACAGGTAATCCTAATATGGTTAGGTATGGAATTTTGGAGTCATATGTAAATTTAAAAGTATATCCTTCTCATATAATATATGAATAAACAATTTCAACATAGAGATACATGACTAGTTTACACAAACTCTAATTGAAATACCATGTATGTATAAATAATTTTGGGTTACTCACAAGGTACACAGTTTCCATGTGATTCTTCCCAATGCACTTAAGGTATTGGAGATTATTTTTTCTTTCATAACCAAAATGAAATCACTTACCAATTCTATTTTAATTCTTAATTTAAGAACCAATTTTACTATGTAATAAATAATATCTATTCCAATATTTAATATTTAAAAAAAACAAAAATCAATATTAAAATAACTCAACCCTCCAAATCATTACTCCAACCAATTAAATGTTGTACTTATCAATTACCATTATAACAATAGTATATTGTCCACTATGGAATGAATCATGATCTTAACCATACATGACAAGAATAAAATCACATTTATTTCTTTTTATCATAATGTATTATTAGAGAATAATGATTCTCTTTTCTAAAAATGTCAACATACAATAATATTTTGTATCCATCAAAATGCTCATAAAATAAAAAAACATTAATCAAAGTGACATGACCAAATAATTATATTATTTTGCACACATTATATTATATCAAGGAATTATTTTTGAGAATAGTCATAGTTAACATTCTTCAATTAAAATATACTGACATAATCCATACCCTTCGATAAAAAATATTCAAACAACTGGATCGAAGTATAAATAGCCTAATATTTTATATAAATGAAGGATAAAAGAGTTGAAATGATTAAATAATATTTTTTACAAATCTCCACACAATTATAAATAATGAATGAAATTATTCTTGATCTAATAACCATTGTATATATCCTATAATTTTACATGATCAAAAATGAGGCTCCAAGATCAAATAGTAACATACAAGAGCATAAATAGACATTTATACTCAACAATCCACAAAATATGATCTCATTTTTATTCAATAATAATATTCATACACAGTTTAAGTAAATGATAAACATATTCTCATCTTTCTTATTGCTAGTAAATAATAATCTCTATACTTATTAACCTACTAAGGTCTATTTATGAAGAATTCAACAACACCAAATAAAATTAACCTCAATAATAAGATCTATATTTTTACTAGCCAAGGATTCAAATAAAATAATATGTTACTTTGTAACATACCTCCATGTCATACATGATTCAAATACACATAATGATTTAATTCAATTATTCTACACCTTTAAGGAGATATAGACAAATATAAATTAAACTTTACCCATACAATCAACCAAGCAAGGGTTACAAAAATACATTCTTTAATACAAAATTGTAAATCTCCATTTAAACTAAATATCAAAAAATAACTCAACATAATAATTCAAAGAGATTTTATAGATTATAAAACTATTCAACATAATATTTTACATTGATATGTAATTAAATAAACCTTAATGTGTGTTCTATAAAAAATACAATAAAACATTTTCCAAGAGTATAGTAGTACAAAATAAAACTATTAATTAAATTATACCTCAGTATCATTGTAATATCTTAAAATCTACCTTAAGTATCTTGCTGAACTGAATTCATTTTTGAAATCATTCATGTAAACCAAGAAATGTACAATCTGAGCCCATATATTTTTTGGTAGCCCTACCCACCCCAACCATTACTTCAGGTTTGGAATAGGTCACTACACATACGATCCAAATTCACAATGATAAATGAACAAGAGGGTTTAAATAATGAGATCTATTATAACCTGACAAGGAGCTTAATCAATAATAAAATCATATATTTAACAATACCCACTATAGAAACACACCACTTCATGAAATATGCTACTACAATAAACACGTCACTATTATTTTAGGAAAAAAGGAGAAATTATTTGACTACATTTACACATAAAAATCATCTTTACACCAAGTAAATATTGATATGGTTCTAAAATAGACATACCCAATTGGGTTTCCTTAACAATCCATTATATTTCCATTCAAATAGTAAATAAAGTAGGTATACTAGCTATAAGTGGTAAAATAACTTATAAGGAATGGCAAGGAAATTTTAAAAAGGGAGGATACCCTTCCTAATATGAAATCATCCTCCTAATGTTTTGATAAATAAAATTATAATAGATATGCCTTATCATATTGTTGGGTGAATACTTTGTCGTCAACTAACTAAAGATAAAATTGTCATATCGACCACAGCATGATGACATAAATCTCTCCTCTCAGTAATGGGAGGCTCCCTATAGAATATTATCAGCTAAACTTATACTAATACTAACTCAAGGGTAGGATCATACCATCCATTTCTCTTTTTTTAGAAAGGATGTTCACAAAATAAAAAGGAAAACTTCCCAGGTAGTAATTGAAACCACAAGAAACCCATGAAAGCACAAATTCTTTAATTTATTCTCTTGTTGATTTAGGACATATAACACAGTAGAATGAAGTGGATCCAAAAGTATCCACCTAAAACTACCATAAAATAAGACTATAGAAGATAAAGGTAGTATAAAGCCTTTCCAATATCAGTTATTCTAAGACATGAAAACACAAACTAAAGATAAATATTTAGCACAAAGTCTCCACAATAAGCTTCAGGTCATCCTCCAAATTATTGTCATTCACTCTACTTATTTGATCAGACAGACAAGATGATATAAGGAAAAAGACATAAGAACAATTTCCTATATAGCACAAGCTATTTCAACACAAAGTTTGAAAGGTCACTTGCTTTCTCATTCAACTGATAAAATTTGATTAACAATCTAAGCTCAAAGTCTTAGTAATGAATTTCAATTTGGGTAGAATTTTATTTCTAATAACTGATGGATCCTCCTTCTCCAAAATGAAAGATTACAATATATAGTATTGTAAGAAAGACTCAAGCACTCCTTTCAACAAGTAGCCCATGTTACGTTTAGTACATGGGAAAGAGAAAGTCCTACGAAGAGGCCATGCTGGAGGCATTTAAATCATATTCAATATCCATTCATAGGCATGGGTTATCTAGTCTTCTAATAGGCAAGGCTACTCCTCTTTATGATACTTACATGACTGCCCACTGATCCTTACTCAAATGAAGAAAAATGGGCCACACCATTAAATGCTTATGTTTTTTTACAACCACCTGGTGGACTATTCCAAACACTAGAATAACTTCCCTACTAATGCTTCTAGATTCTCTATCATGTTTCCTCTTTCCTTGCTATATTTTGTCTCTTCCTCATGTTCTGAGCTCTAGGGGCTATCTTCTCACCTTCTACTGGCTTTTCTAGCTCCTTTCTTGGTGGATCATTGAATTTGTCTTTGGTCCCACACTATTTGAAAATGAATGGTTATTCCATCAATCTAAATTTGATGTCTATGGGGATGTCACTAATCGCTTGAAGATTTTGAACCTTCAACCATTCATTTGGAGTTCATCAGTTTAATAATTCAATGGTTCAACGTTCATCAAGCTAAAATTTGATGTCTTTGGGCCCATCGGCACTTCTTTGAACTCCTTCAACTTTTATTCATATTGAACTTTGAACCTTGAACCTTCTTGGGGATTGACTGGTTTAATGGTTAAATGGTTCAATGGCTCAATGGTTCGACATTCATCAGGCTGAAATTTGATGTCTTTAGGCCCGTCGCCACTTCTTTGAACTCCTTCAGCTTTTCTTCATATTAAACTTTGAACCTTGAACCTTCTTGGGGATTGACCGGTTTAACAGTTCAATAGTTCGATGGTTCAAAATTCATCACTTATGTTTTTCAAAGAGTCACATTCATTCAGTCTTCTTATGAGTTCAATGTGTCGTTGAACCAACTACTTTTTAACCTTGTGCTCGATCCTTCAGATTGAATCTTTCGGTTGAACCAATCACTAGAACCATTTGGTTGAACCATTCGATTAAACCTTGAACCTTGAAGTGGAGTTCAAAGGTTTAATACCTAAAATGTTGGTCCCTATAGTTTATTTCATTTCATTTAACCCCACTAATGAACCATGTATAATTTAACTTTGATGTTGAACCTTACTTAACAATTCTTAGGAAATGCCTTCAAGTCTTTTGAATTGTTCCTTGTTCATTTTATCGACTAAAAACCCTTTGAAAATGAGTGATTTCCTTGGCTGAAAAGACTTGGGTAAATGGATAACTTGACTACTCAGAACATTATTGAGAAGGAAGAAAACCATTTTTGGCCTTTAGGACCAAAATAGTTAACATGTTGACTACAAAAATGAGTGGCTGATTTTGGGGACAAAAACAAGCTCCGATTGGGGAACTTCCATTAGTTGTATTCTGAAACCATTAAAGGGAGTAGAATCTAGAATCCAAGTGACTTATTCCATGCCATTAGACCATGGCGTCATGCCACCAAAAAGATAAAGACACAAAAAACCAAATGAACAATACAAAACAAACAAAGACTATACAAATAAACAAAAGAACTTATCTAATACTTCAAAGATTGAAGTGCTTTAGATGTTGCCCGCTACAAGGTAGTGAGAATGGAATTACATCTTGATATCTCAATAAGAAACTATTATTTCCACTAAATTTATGGATGGTGAATGGTCATCTCCACAAGGAATCAAATTTCTCGTGCATTCCCTTTGGTTCTCTCTTCTTGTCCCATAACAAGATTTAATCTCCAATCTAAAACTCATGAATCCTTGCCTTCTGGTCGAAGAGCTTATTCACCTAATTTTTATTTTCAAAAACTTAGTCCACTACCATTTTTCATTGCTCTTCCAACTTAGTCAGGTACATGATTCTTTTGTCAATAGAATTTTCAAAAGCTGAATCTTCTACTACCTTTGCCAACTTCAATGCTAGTAATTCCAAGGTAATGGGTATTTCTACAGTTAGACCATACAAAAGTTGGAATGGGGACATACATATTTCCCTCTTATGCATAATATTGTCTACCCATAAAACATAAAAAAATGCTTTATGCCAAGTTCTCTGATTGTCATCTACCGGTTTCTTGATAATAGTAACCAGATTTTTGTTTCTTGATTTTGCCTCACCATTTCCTTGCTAATAGTCTGAGGAGTGGGAAAGAATAATTTTGTGATTGTAGCAAAATTAAGTAATTTAATAAGAAGAGAAACATGTGGCATTGTCTTCTATAATATTTTTTTGAACCCTAAAATGGGAAACAATATTTTCCTTCAGGAAATTACACACCACTTCTGAAGTGCCATGCTTGACTAGAATTCCACCCACTTCATAAAATAGTTTGTTGGGGTGAGGATATAGTTATGTCCAAAACTTTAGGATGGGTTCATGATGCTAATGAATTCATTACCCCATTACTGAAAAGGCTCTTTGATCACCACAGGCTTGAGGGGTAATGCGGCCAACTTGGATTTCCCAATGAACTGTTGGCACAAATCACATCTGCATACCCAATTGTATGCATCATGAAACAGAGCAAGCTAATAGTATCTAGCTCATGGAATTTTATGAGTAGTCATGAGTGAAAAAAAATGTCTTCCACAAACCAAGTTATGGAAGGACTCTAAAAATTTACTTTGCTATGCTTTATCTATGCAGCAAAGAAATACCCCATCAAGGCTTCTTTTGTACAAACCATTGTCTCACAAGACATAGTTAGCAGCTTTAAAATTAAATTTATTTTTTATTTGCAAGAAAAATGAGTAGGACAATCACCATATGTAATGAAATGAGTGATATTGGAATACCACTCATTAGTAGTAGTGACAAAAAGAACTGTTGGCATGTCATCAACTTCTACTTCTTCATGTCCTATTTCTTCTGGTATGTTTTTAGAAATCAATTGATAGAGACCTATTCCCTACATCAACTTAGTAGGCTTGATATCAAGATCAAACTCTTGAATTTTAGAAATCCAATTTCCCCTTTTTGTACTAAACTCTTACTGAGTTAAAATAGACTTCATTGTGGTATCAGGCACTAGAACAACAATGTGTAAATTCAAGATATAGAACTAGAAATATTTTACTGCCTTAACCACTACATAAGGATGCTTCTCCATAATTGAATAATTTAGTTCATGATCTTTGAGAGGTAGCTCATAAATGATATGGGAAAATTGACACCTTCTTTGTTATGCTGAACCAAAATGGCTGAAAGTGTATGCTCAAAAGCATAACTATATATCATGAAGTCTTTGGTATAATCCAGAAAAACTAGGGTCATGGCATGAGCAATAGCCTTTTTGATATCTTTCAATGCTGTTGTGATTTATGTATTCCATCAGAAAGTAGCTTTACACTTTATCATGTCAATAATGTAGTGAGTTTTCTCTACAAATTCTGGGATGAACCTTCATAGAAAATTCACTTTTCTAAAGAAAGAATGAACTGTAGACTTACTAGTAGGAAAAGCAAGATCTTGGATCGATCTAACTCTTTCTGAGTCAATTTTTATACCTTCTCAGGATATAATTTGGTTGAGAATTTTACCTTCTATAACCCTAAAAATTGACTTCTTGGGATTAAGAAAAAGACCATTTTGTCGACAGTGTTCCAACACTTGTTGCAAATGATGCATATGATCAAGATGATGCTTGGAGAAGATAGTAAAGTCATCAATATATACCATGATGAATTTCCATAATTCATCTTTGAAGGCATGGTCCATTGCTCTCTAGAATGTGGCACCAACATTGATCAGACCAAAAGGCATTCTGTGATATGAAAACGTGCCCCAAGGTGTAGTGAAAGCAGTTTTACATTTATCTACTTCATCAAATGCCACTTGGTTATACCCAAAAAAACCATCTAACATTGATAACATCTCTGAGCCAGTTACTATTTGCAACACTTGATCCATGATAGGCAGATGGTAGTTATCCTTTAGAGAAGACTGATTGAGATTTTTAAAATCCACACATATACAAATTTCTCCATTCTTTTTTTATTATAGGAACTATGTTGGTGATCCAGGTGGAATGGTGAATTGGAAAAATTATCTTAGCATTCAACATATTCTAAATCTCTGAAAGGATAGTACTTGATATCTTGGGATTGTATTTCCTTTGCTTCTACTTGTAAGGAAATGACCCAATCTTAAGAGGAATTTTATGCTGAATTTCTTCAAGCTTGAAAGATTTCAAGTTGTCATAGAAATATGTCAAAACATCAATGTAATGGTGAAGAAGAGTAATGAGTTTGAGCTTTTCATCAGTAGTGCAACATTTGCCAATGCTGACCATTTTGGGATTTTCTTTAGTACTCAAATTTACTTGATCAAACCCTTGGATGAACTTGAATCCATTGGTTGCTGCTTGATACATCTGTCATGCTTATCAAATAGTTTCTCAAGAGAAACCAAACCCTTTGGGATTTTATTCCCTTTGAGTTGAAGAAACTCTTCATCAGCTTGTGAATATTTTTCAAGAATTTATTCCCTTGGTGGAGAGTCACTACCTTAGAAATAGAGCTCCTCAAAACTGTCCATCTTTTCTAGAAAAGTGACAATTTGATTATCACCATTAAACACTTGCCAATGGTTAGCATTATCAAGTACACTCAATCAAAAGACCAACTCAATAGTGTACTTGTTCTCTTTAAAATCTTTATGAGCAAACATGAGGGTTGCAAAGATATCCAATGAATCTACACGATCATTAAACTCTCTTGGCACTATAGAAATGTTGAAAGCATCAAAACTTTCCACGTAATCCCATATAAGATTACAATAATGTCATAGTCTTTCATTTTTGGTCTAGTACAAACTTCTTACTTGACAAACCACCAATTCAACATCTCCCTAGGCATGAAGAACTTTAACACCTTTAGCATGAGTAGATCACAATCTGAGTAATAATGATTCATACTCGGTAGTGTTGTTGGTATTGCTAAATTACAACTTGTATGAATAAGGGAAAATATCTCCCTGTGGGGATATCAGCACAATTATGGATCCAGAACTAGAAGAAGAGTAGCTGCAATCAAATTCTAAGATCCAAAGATCATTAGGATTTGATCTTTTTAAAGGTTTCTCTTTATCAGTGAGGAAAAATTCCTTTTCCTCTGAGCTTTTCTTTACAAGTTCTTCTGATTTTCTATCTAAATTATCTTAATCTTCACCTAATGAAATTTTATCTGATGAAGCAAAAGCATTTTTAGTGGATAGAAAATAATTACCTATTCTTGAGGATTCAAACAAAATTTGAGCTTCAGGGTCTGACATTTGAGTTACAACATATTTTGACTCCTAAGGAAAAAACTTTTACATGATGCCCTCAACAGGTATCCTTGCTTTAGATAGATCCATATTCAACTCTCCACCTACATCTTTTTATAAGTTTCACTTGAGTAGGATGCCACATGAAGCTGGAACATCAGCCATTAAGACCATCATCTTAATCCTCTTATCTAGAAAGGCTACAATTCAAATTGGGCATCTTTAATCTGACCCAAAAGTGGTACTTATTTGTTTTCCATGGAGAAACATCTCTTAAAATTCTTAGTTAAGGTAAGACTGAGATAATCTGCTACCTTGGCAGGCATAACATTATCAGAGGCTCTAGAGTCTATTATATAGTTGCTCAATTTATGGCCATTTATCAATAGAGAAACATAGAAAGGTTCTATTTTCCCAGGGCCTACTAGAGGAGTAGAGACAAGATTATTTTAGATGGATTTTTTATTTGGTGGATCATGAGTTGCTTTTGGAGAATCTTGTCCTATAAGGATGGTTTTGTTTTTGATGCATTCAGCCAACCTATCTAACTGCTCACGATTGGCTTGTAGGTATTTAAATTGAGACATTTGGATCTTGGTCTTCTTAGCATGATCTATTATGTCAAATGAATATAATGAAATAGAAATAGAGGGAGGAAGTCCATCATTCTAATTTTTATTTGATGTGACATTGGTTTGAGGGATAGAAGTAGAATGGAGAGGATTGTTTGAGGTGCTTACTTTCCTATTGATCATCAGGTCCCTTGATTGGAAAGGCAGTGAAGTTCCCCATTTAGGAATTGAGATCACTAGCTGAGGTTCTTTTAGTGATTTTCCCTTATTATCTTGTTGAGTTGAGTAGTTTTGGGACCTAGTAAAAATAGCATATGCTCCATCAAATACTTCTCCCTTTTTTCTAGCTTCATCTTGATATTTTAGAAAACCAATATTGGAGTCACCAACTAATTATTCTTCTTCTACAAAGAGATTAGCATCCTCTTCTTGGTCCATCTCAGGTTGGAAAGAGAAATCATGTTCAACTTCATAGTAACCAACTGCTGAGTTGACCAGTACTACTTCAATGGCAAGTTTCCCCTATGTGGGAGGAAGTTAATTGGGTTTCCCTTGATTTTTGGCAGCGTTGACTTGATATGAATGGTTTGGAAATTTCCTCTTGGGTATATCCTAGCAAGGAAGAGTAGACATACCTTGGGACATTTTCCTTTTCAGAGCTAACAATTCATTTGCTAACTTTTGCACCATAGGATCAGTGGTGCTTGAGGAAGAATTTTTAGCAGGTGAAGAAAATTTATTTCTATTAGCATCTCTTCTTATCTTACCTGCAAGGATAAGATCATCTATGACATCGATAGCCAAAATATGAGCTATATAAAGATCTATATGGCCAACCCACCTTAACAAATAACTCACTTGAGGAAGTTGAGAATTGATGAAGAAACACTTGAGATTCTTGAATGTTGGCTAAGAAATTATAGGAGTATTATTCCTTAGCTTATCAAATTTAGCAATGAAGTCTCACATAGGCTCATGAGGCTCCTTATTCATTTGCATAAGATGAGACAATAAGGCATGTGCATCTTCTGTGGGTTTGAACCTAGCCTCAAACTTGGTCTTGAGAGTGTCCCAGTTGGTTACAGTCTGAGCTTAAAGATGATAAAACCAATTTGTAGTAGCACCTTGTAAAGTTTCTACAAAAATTCTTACTACTATATCTTCATATTCAACACCTATCACACCATAGGCTATGAAAAAATTTACAATATGCTCATCAAAATGAACTTTCCTATCACCATAGAACTTGAGAAAATTCTTTCTTGAACTATGAGGAAGTTCATGTAAAGGTGGGGTTAGATTCATGGGGCCAAAAGTGTTATGCCAAGGGCCTTGGGCTGCCATGATATGACATTTGAAAGGAGGTATAACAAATCTTTGTGAAATATGTATAGACAAAGCTCTGCTAGCACTAAAACTAGAAGCTTCACCTAGTATTTGAGACATGATGTTGGTAGGAGGAAAACTCTTGGTTCACTGAAGGCGAGGTCGAGGAGGAAATAGATCAAAGTTATTTTGCTGCATAAACTTGAATATAGGATCAACAATACCTTGATCTCTCTGGCTTCATGTATACCATGGATCCTAGATTTTAGAATGGAAAATAACTGGAAATACTTCAATTTGAAGTGTGAGGCTTCAAATTGTGCATTCTTCCCTAGCGGAGTCACCAAAAAACTATTGGGTGAATACTTTGTCGTCAACTAACTAAAGACAAAATTGTCATATCAACCACAACATGATGAGATAAATCTCTCCTCTCAGAAAGGGGAAGCTCCCTATAGACTATTATCAGCTAAACCTATACTAATACTAACTCACGGGTAGGATCATACCATCTATTTCTCCTTTTTTAGAAAGGATGTTCACAAAACAAAAAGGAATACTTCCCAGGTATTAACTGAAACCACAAGAAACCCATGAAAGCATAAAGTCTTTCATTGCTTCTCTTGTTGATTTAGGACATAGAACACAGTAGAATGAAGTGGAGCCCAAAGTCTCCACCTAAAACTACAATAGAATAAGACTATAGAAGATAAAGCTAGTATACAACCTTTCCAATATAATCTATTCTAAGATATGAAAACACAGACTAAAGATAATTATGTAGCACAAAGTCTCCACAATCAATTTTAGAGCATCCTCCAGATTATTTTCATTCACTCTACTTATTTAATCAGACACACAAGATGATATAATTAAAAAGACATAAGAACAATTTCCTATATAACACAAGCTATGTCAACACGAAGTTTGAAAGATCACTTTCTTTCTCATTCAACTGATAAAATTTGATTAACAATCTGAGATGAAAGTCTTAGTAATGCCTTTAAATTTGGGAAAAGTTTTTCTTCTAATAAATGATGGATCCTCCTTCTCCAAAATGAAAGATTACAATATATAGTATTCCAAGAAAGACTTGGGCACTCCTTTCCACAAGTAGCCCATGTTGCATTTAATGCATTAGAAAGAGAAAGTCTTATAAAGAGGCCATGCTAGAGGTGTTTAAATCATATTCAATGTCCCTTCATAGGCATGGGTCATTTGGTCTTCTGAGAGGTAAGGCCACTCCTCTTTATGATACTTACATGAAGACCCACTCGTCTTTACTCAAATGAATAAAAATGGGCCGCGCCATTGAATGATTATGATCTTTGAAAACCACTTGGTGGACTATTCCAACTAGTATAATAACTTCCCTACTGACACTTTCGGATTCTCTATCAAGTTTTCTCTTTCCTTGCTATATTTTATCTCTTCCTCATGTTCTGAGCTCTCGGGGCCATCTTCTCACCTTCTACTGGCTTTTCCAGCTCCTTTCTTGGTGGGTGTCTAAATTTATCTTTGGTCCCACGCTATTTGAAAATCAATATTTAATCCATCACTTTGAATTTGACATCCATTGGGATGTCACTGGTCACTTGAACCTTTTAAACCTTAAACCATTCTTTTGGAGTACATCAGTTCAATGGTTCAATGGTTCAACGTTCATCAAGCTAAAATTTGATGTCTTCAAGCCTATCACTACTTCTTTTCACTCCTTCATATTTTATTAATATTGAACTTTGAACCTAGAAACTTCTTGGGGATTGACTGGTTCAATGGTTTAATGGTTCAATGTTCATCAGGCTGAAATTTTATGTCTTCAACCCCATCGCCACTTCTTTGAACTCCTTCAGCTATTCTTCATATTGAACTTTGAACCTTGAACATTCTTTGTGATTGATCGGTTCAATGGTTCAATGGTTCAATTTTCATCACTTATGTTTTTCAAAGAGTCACATTCATTCAATCTTCTTATGAGTTCAATATGTTGTTGAACCAACCACTTTTGAACCTTACACTTGATCCGTTAGCTTGAATCTTTCAGTTGAACCACTCGCTAGAACCATTTGGTTAAACCATTCAATTGAACTTTGAACCTTGAAGTGGAGTTTAAAGGTTTAATTGTTCAATGGTCAGTCCCTATAGGTTATTTCATTTCATTGAACCCCACCGATGAACCATGTATAATTAAATTGTTACGTTAAACCTTACTTAACAATTCTTAGGAAATGTCTTCAAGTCTTTTGAATTGTTCCTTGTTCATTTTCTCGACTGAAAACCCTTTGAAAATGAGTGATTTCCTTGTCCGAAAAGACTTGGGTAATAGGATAACTTGACTACTCAGAACATTTTTGAGAAGGAAGGAAACCATTTTTGGCCTGCAGGACCAAAATAGTTAACATGTTGACTACAAAAATGAGTGGTCGATTTTGGGGACAACACATATTTAAATTTAAACCTTACTTTTTTTAATGCAAAAACTATTTATTGTTTTCTTTTCTTTCTCATTCTTGATTTCTCCTTTCCTCTTTATCATACTAACTTCCACACATTCCTTCAATATGGTTTTAAGATCCTTTTATTTATATTAAATTATTACTTCCATCTAAGTTATTAAAGTTTAGGAGTAGATAATTTCATGTTCTCCAAGATCACCATAATAAATCATAGTTTCATCGACTTCTTCTCCAACCTCCCACTTCAATCCACTACCATAACTATTTGAGTGAAAGATTTTCAAAGTATTCATGAAAAACATAATAAAATTATTAGGTTATTTTACCCATGTCAGTTATCAACACATGATCATTTGCTTACTCAGGTATTCAAAGTGATATTTTTCCAATCATTAAAAAATCCTTTTTGACGACAGGTAAATTTAATCAAGGTTCAAATCATTAAGAAAATTATTTACACAACTATGGACTAGGTCCTGAGACCTTCAAAGGTTTCTATGTTAAGTAAATATAACATATACATTTCTCCAACATTATTTACACATGATTTCTTCATCTAGATTGAACTAGTAAACTAATGAATGCATCCATAAATGGGGAAATAGAAAAGACTGTAAGGCAAAATTGGCTAAATCTCAATGATGACCTCCAATTAACAAACTAAAACAACATTCATGGTATTGGGATTTTACAACATAAGATGAGGAAAATGAACATAAGGTGAAATAAATAGACATCATTATTTTACCTCAACATCCATTTACATGTACAAAAAAAATCATCTATTTGGGGAAGTGCAATATGCCCTAATCTAACTCATTAACTTAGTTATTACCTATGATCATAAAAATAAAATAAAAAATACTATATCAATATAATAAAAAATAAATCAAATACTTAAAATAAAATATAACTAATAGTAGAATAACTAAAATATCATAATAAATACTCATGAATTAATATAATATAATATTAATGTCTTAATAGTCAAAATGTATAATAACACATCATAGTATAACACGTACATAAATGAATGTATAGACAAGATATAACAATAAAAACTAGAAAATAACCAAATATATTATTCATATTTAACTCAATAAATCTAAATTTTATATTCAAAATAGACCATTTTTTATTTTTAGATTAAAATACCCATACATGGTGATTAAAAATACCCGTGTAGGGCATCCATGTATCCTTGAAAGACCCTATGTATTTCCCATAATATCTTCCACAATAATTCCAAATAAAACATTTGTTATCTTCATTTAGTTTTTACATTTTTTACACTAATTTTATGATCTAATTTTCCCCATTTACTAATTAACTACCCTCTTTTTTCCTTCATAAATTTTCATAATAAAAACAAAAAAGAAAACCCAAATTTTCTATTTTAATATAAACAAATATTTGAGGTTTTTAGTTGCCCAGGAAAGGAAATAGAAATCACTCTATCTTTTCAAAAATCATATTTCTAAGCATATAATTAAAGGTAAAATTATTTTAAAACCTTATGGAATCATTTTTCATAAATAAATCAGTCATATAATTCTATAACAAAGGTGCATGAAAAATACCAGTTTATCTTTGAAATAGTCATTCAATTATAAATATGACAACACCTCTTCATCCTTATCATCAAATTTGGGCATATTTTATTTTATTATTAAAAAATAAAAAATACAACCCCCTTTTATTATTCTTATTATATCTTATTTATTTCTCAACATGCCATGTGATTTTCCCACATTAAAACTCATATATTTTCTTCTTCCTGCATATTTTGTTATCTTTTTTTATTTTATTTTTTCTTTAGTTTATTTATTATTATTTACATCTAAATTTATTCTCAACTTTTTCCAATCTCTAATTATTTATAATAAATCCATCTAATTAAAAACGCCATCAACTAGGCATATAAATATAATTGATTTCAGAAGTATGAAAATTTTATTTATAGACTTATTAAAATGGACATACACATATTATTATTTTATTAGAGTACATGTCATACTTAAACATTAATATTTTCTAAAAATATTGAACATTAAATTAAAATTATATGTCTGTTAAATGATATTCCTAACAAAATATTTTCTTAAAATTATTATTTATGATTCATATATTCAATGAATTTACTTTAATAGAATGTATCTAATTACATGCACTCAATAAATTTTAACTTCCAATCATATCCAAATATGAAACAAAATAAAATTCATATCACACACACATACAAAACGATAATAAGAGTATGTGCATTGATATATGATTTATGTGAAATGGTTCTTGAACTAGCTATAACATTCAGTGGTCACTCTCAGTTCCCTGTTTCATTCCTCTATGAATTCTCCACTAGATTGAACTTTCAAAATTGACATACAATAATTTGGATTATATGTGTTAATAATATTTTGTAACAATATTGAATTCCATCATAACATAAAACTAAACATTTTGTTTCATTTAATTTCACATAACCCATGGATAAAGCAAATAAATAATATAATATTTTCAAGTTTGTTTTAGAATTACAACATTCAAAAAATGGAACTCATCATAAAATTATTTTAAATTTAAATATATAGTATATGGAGTCTAATTTAAAATAGTACTAAATGCAATTTACTTAGTTCATTTTTAATTAGCCATTTATTTTTTAAGTCTAAAATTAGAGTTGTGACATCCCCCAATGGAAATAACTAATCTTAGGATTATTGAAACAAATAAGGGTACTCTTTATGGATTCTTCCTTGTCCTCCCATGTAATACTATCTTCACCATGATATTCACAAAAGAAAATTCTTGATGGATTTCTCTATTTCCATAGTTTAATGCTAAGATATTATAAAATCCAAAGGAGATAGAGTGAATTTCAACCTCATCCTATGCATATAGATCATGCTTTCCAATTACATGATTAATATTATTAATAGTATTTAAAATAAAAGACATGTTAAAACATTATAATGTTCAAGAGAGATGAAATTAGCATAATATGATAGGTTACATGACTCACACATTCAACTATGTCAAATGAATCCACAAACTAAGGGAAAAACTTTGTTACATTTAAAAAATTTAAATTGAAATGTTTTTAGACCTATATTTGAGGAACAAACTTCATATGACATTGTATTTTCTATGGGTCATATTCAAATATGTATAATTTTTTTGCTAATATGTAGATTACTTAAAGAAATTATTGATGATCTCCATTAGTTGATCATACTAACACAAAATTTTAGGACCAATGGTGAATCATTTCTCAATAGTTTTAAAACCTATAAGGTCTATAAAAATTCTCTCATACAAATCTTAAAAATGAGCCACATCAATTTGTGAATGCTAAAATTTGTTGTAAGAAAAATATTTAAAATGCAAAGAGTCTTTCAACTTTCTATGCTAATGCATGACATACTTAACAATTATCTATTTATGATCTAATTGAATCTTTTAGTCTAAACACTAATTTAAGTGTGCTAATAAGTATAAAAATTCATTTCCCCCCTAAATATGCATTGAAAATATTATAGAACCTAGAGGTAAAGAATTGGTCTTTATAGTAAATAATAACATTTGTAACTCTACAAAGATGTATTTATTCCTTGAAATACATTTAAAATAAGGTTGGGTATTTGTACTTAAAATAAGATTTTATGAAATTGGAAATTTTAATCAACTTATACACAACAATTGAAATGGTTTCATGAAAATTATTGGACTTCATTAAACCAATGATGAATTCCATTGAAACCTTTGCCCACCTGATTGATTTGTAAAATTATAGACTATCTCATCACATCTTGTAATGCTGTAATCCTCCTCAATGATCTTGACAAATTTTTATTTCTAAAATTTGGAACATTATGTTTTCTTCCTCAAATTTGAAACATATCTTATTAAGCAAAAATCCTTCAGTTAATATGTTATGGTGTCATAACACATGAAAAAAATCCACCTAGTTTTTTGTTTCCACACATCTTTCTTGACAATGAATGTCTACTAAAAATTCACATGGTAACTTCATACTTTTCTCTATGAAATATTCATATACCCATGACTTATATACACCTTACTTGCGACACTTGTAGTCTTACAAGTTTCATTTCACTATGTACAAAACTTATGTATCACCATAAATCATTTTTTTCATCCATATCTCTTATGATGTTGTTCAACACCTCAAAACACTCATAGGTATCCTCAATATTATTCCCATATCCATAGTAATCTAGCACACCATCACTTGCACCTTTATTCTTCATATGCAAGTTATCACCATAAATATATACATAAATTTTACACCTTAGAATTTTACCATTATCACTTTTATTCCATGTAAAATGTAAGATGGAATACATCACACCATCAAGGAAGATGAAATGACTCTTAATAATCTCTCTTGTAACCATATTTAATAATAAATATCATATATATATATATATATATATATATATATATATATATATATATATATATGATATTTATTATTAAATATGGTTACAAGAGAGATTATTAAGAGTCATTTCATCTTCCTTGATGGTGTGATGTATTCCATCTTACATTTTACATGGAATAAAAGTGATATCTGTGTGTGTGTGTGTATGTATCTATGTATGCATGTATGTATATTTGTGTGTGTGTGTGTGTGTGTGTGTGTGTGTGTGTGTGTGTGTGTGTGTGTGTGTGTGTGTGTGTGTGTGTGTGTGTGTGTGTGTGTGTGTGTGTGTGTGTGTGTGTGTGTGTGTGTGTGTCTATATATGTATGTATGTATGTATGTATATATATATATATACACACATAGATATATATACACATATATATATATATATATGTATATGTGTGTATATATATGTGTATATATATATGTATATATATATATATATGTATATGTATAGGTTAACTTAATAATATATACATTAGCACATTTAAATCAAGCAGCATGTTGATATGGAGAAATGAAAATTTTATTCAAAATTAAAAATAGGGAATGTATAGATGTGAAAAATAAATCGAAGGGATAAATATATTGTATCAAAATGAAAATTACACCTTACTAATTTCCTATATGGTTTTGAAAATAATAAATAATAGATCATGATTGAATACTAGGGAAAGATACAATACACTTGAGTGTCTATGTTTTAATCTCTACTACACACACACACACACACACACACACACACACACACACACACACACACACACACACACACACACACACACACACACACACACACACACACACACACACACACACACACACACACACACACACACACACACACACACACACACACACACACACACACACACACACACACACACACACACGTGTGTGTGTGTGTGTGTGTGTGTGTGTGTGTGTGTGTGTGTGTGTGTGTGTGTGTGTGTGTGTGTGTGTGTGTGTGTGTGTGTGTGTAGTAGTAGTAGTAGTAGTAGAGATAAAAACATAGACACTCAAGTGGATTGTATCTTTCCCTAGTGTTCAATCACAATATATTATTTATTATTTTCCAAACCATATAGGAAATTATTAAGTTGGAAGTTTCATTTTGATACAATATATTTATCTCTTGGATTATTATTTTTTGCATATATACATTACCTATTTTGAATTTTGAATAAAATTTTCATTTCTCCATACCAACATGTTGCTTGATTTAAATTTTCTAATTTATATATTAGTAGGTTAACCTCTACCTGTGCATTATACCACCCATTACTTGTCTCCAAGTGTGGCTTCATCCAATGCACAATTTTTATGGAGAAGCTTTGTGTGGATCATGGGTATTAAAGCATAAATATTTATTATGCCTACAAACACAAGAGCTTAATAAGAGAAGAAAGAACTTCTAGTCAATTTTGTTTAATTTTATTTGGAAGAGTATGATAGTGGAATTAATAAGGATGACACATAGAATCATCCTAAATTATCCCTATATATTCAAAATATCATTACATATGCCTTAGAATCAAAACACAAAGACATTTCTTGTCAATTCCATGAGTTGATGATACAGCTGAACGTAGAATATATGTCTCCATTTCATAGTAGTATATGTATATGTTTTAACATTAGACCCCCTTTAAATTAATATAAAATCTTGACATCCCTTTATTCTAAGGAAAATTCAACACCGAAATATTGGAGTCCTATATCCAATGTATTGAGACATTATTTTTAGTCAATTGATTAACCAATGTTGAGAAGATCACCTTCATCATAATGAAGATGTTTATTATGGTGATTTATTAATGGGTATCCTTTAGTGCACAACATGAAAAGTAATGTGATCCAATTGAGTCACGTATTAATCTTGTCAATGCATTAAAGGAGGAGTACTATCCTATCTACCAATTTGACAATGAATATATAAATTTCCATAAATTTTTACATCATAAAAATAAGTCAGTGGAGGACTACACCAATGATTTCCATAAATACATCAAACACATGTGTCATAAGTTTCCCAAAAAAATATATGGTGATATAGTACATTAGTGCACTCTCACCTTATATTAAATTGAATATAGAGTCCTCAAATTCTAAATAATTGGGTAAGCTTACTGATATTCCATTAAAATCTAAACCAAAATTAATTATATTCTCACCTCTTATTCCAATGTTGTGTGTAAGATACGGCCCATGCAAAACTCCTAATCTCATAATATTACATAGAATTAGAATTCTCTGAGGAGAGAAACCTATTTGGGTTTTAAAATTTTAAGGCCCATACACCTTATAAATTATAAAAATACTATAATAATCCATGTGACAATTGGTTTCATAAGAATTTATGACTATTAATTCCAGACACAATAATATCTTCCTACATAATCTACATTAGGTCATACCATAACTGAAAAATGACATTGATATAGATAGTTCATATCTAAGAGCTATCACCATGACACCAAAAAATTCAAATGCATGTGAGTGTATATTCTAGAAAAAAATTGGGTCAAAGGAAAATATATCCATGTCATCATTTACAATAGGATTCATAAAAGAATTAATTTACAAAACACAGTTCCACATCTTGAATTTCTTTCTTCTATACATCTTCACCCCTAATCCATTAGATGGATTCAATATGGAAAATGTATATAGGGCTGGTGAAAATGCAATTTACAATACAAGGTCAATCCAATGGAGGATAATGTTGCTTTATCCATTACACCTCTATAGGTCTACAACATATTTCTAAGAAGGACCTATTTTTTTTTTACCATGATGATAAATATTAGGTGAAAGCAAAAAAATGGATTGTTCATGTTAAAGATAAACTCTATAACCTATTTGATTCATTAACTTTGTCCAAGGTCACATTATTCTCTATCAAAAAATTTTAGAATATCATTTTGTACATGCAAATTTTATATTATTCATGGTTCAACATGAGACACATGTAGTAAAATAGTAAATCATCTATAGTGTGCTTAGTGCATTCAACATTGTAGGAATAACAGTTCAAAAAATTATTAAAGTAATCTGGTGAAGTATTCATAGAACTTAAAGGTCTCCCAAAACATTACATAGTAAAAAATTGCATTAGTTTGGTTCTTAGATCACCTCTTCCAAACAACCAAATCTATAATAGATCACTCTAAGAGAATGATGAAATCCTACTCTAGATACAAAAACTCTTTGATCAAGAAAAGAGTAGGGAAATATCTTATCCTTAAAAAAGTATAATATTCCTTAATAATAATAAATATGGGACTTATAATCTATACATAAACTATTACAAAATCAAATAATAAGGGTGAAGAATCTGTACCCTCTTCTATGGATTGAAGACCTTCTCAATCAACTCTAAGGTGATCAATACTTCACCAAGATTGACATGAAGTCAACATACCACTAAGATTTGGTCCAGCCCTAAATATGTTTATAAGATAAACTTAAATACATATCAAGGATTATATGAGTGGGTAGTCATGCTTTTCAGCCTAATTAACTCCCTGAACACATTTATATTCTTGATGGATGAAAAAATCTAGCTATTTATCAACTAATTTATTAATTTATAATTAGATGACATATTCATCTTTAATAATACTTGGGAGGATCACCTGAATCATTCCACTTTCATCTTTGACACTCTATGAAATAATATCTTATAGGGAAAATTAACAATATTTTCTTTTTTGTCTATATCATCTAGTACATGGGATAAATATTGATAAGAAATATATACATGTAGACCCAAATAGGGTCAAGGTAGTCTAAAATTTGCCTACTTTACAAAATATCACATAGTTGAGGACCTTTATTTAACTTTAAAACTTATACCACATGTTTATTCTCATGTTCTCTTAAGTATCATGGCCTCTAAGTCAAATAACACACATAAAATATACCTTCAACTGGATACCTATACAATAAAATTCCTTTGAGGTCCCCAAAATATGTTTACGCAAAATGCCTATTCATGTAATTCCTAACATTGGGCACTCATTTGAACTTCACATTGATGCATTTAAATATACACTTGATGAAATACTCATGAAACATGGACATCATGTAACATATCAATCAAAAACATTTAGTGACATGGTTTATCGATACTCCACCCATGATAAATAATTGTATTTTATTATTAAATCAGTTAATCGATGAAATCACTACATTCTATGTAAAGAGATAATCAATCATTATGATCATAGGACACTATAGTTTATATATATATGTAGACAAATAAATGGAATTCATGCCACATCAAATGGATGGCTTCTTTTCATCACTTGTATGTCGATATCAAGCATAAAAAGAGAAAGGAAAATAAGATAATAGCTTTCCTCAATCATCTACCTATACATTTAGTAGTCATAGATATTGATACACATGGATAAACAATAATATATTGGGTTTCACTTTACTCCTCTTAAAATGAGTTCATTTAAACCTACACTATGTTCATGTTGTTAAAAAATTTCAAGAGTTATACATAAATGAAAATATTCCTTAAAATATTGGTCATATTTGTATACCTAATGGCATGCATCACTATAGACTAATTTGGGAGGCCCAATATGCTAAAAAATTAGGAAATTTATAGATTAAAAATAATCTATATGCATTGTAGTTTCATTTTTTACTACCACACATGGAGTGTCACATCAAGCCCTTGATTCTTTGTTACCTTTCAAATCCCACAAAAATGAAACTGAGACTTTATACATTTATTCCATTTCCATCCAAACCACGTAAATTCATCAACATGGATTTTATGATTGAACTACCTTTGAAAAACCACCACCATGATGTGGTATTATTTTTAGTGGAAGGGATTTTTATGTAGGTCGTAAAGGTTTCTTATAAGAAGGATATTAATACAATAAATATAACACAAGATTTATCTAGCCATGTATGGGTAAACTTTTAAATACAAACATATATCACATATAATCATGATCCTAACTTTGTGTTATTTCTAAAAATCATTATGGGATCTAATGAGTACATAGTTAGATCAATCAAAATATTTCCATTTAAAGACATATGGACACCAATAAGTTTTTATTTTCACACTTGTTCATATTATCTAAATATATAATCATTCACTTGCTCGCACATGGGATGAAAATATTATGTGCATCCAACATGCCTAAAGCTAATCTCTTCATACTTCTATGGGGCATATTCTATTTTAGACATGTCTAAGGTTTCATCTCCCATAACGTTTAGACATTTCATATTGGACACTATCTAGCATTAAGTCCCACACATAAGAAATAAAATAATGTAAAGTAGATTAATTTTTATAAAAATAATGTCTATTCATTATAAGGTGAAACATGTTTTATCCTAATTACAACAAAATTATGTTGAGTGCCTCATGACTCATTTTACCCCTTTTTAAAAAAATTATTACACACACATTTAAAATTTATATCCTTGATTTGATATATTAATAAATTATTTCCATCAAATAAATAAAACAAAATTATAACCAAATACCTTGCAAGATAACGTAAACAAAATCATTTCACTCAAATGGAAAATAAACCCATAAAAGGTTATTATAGTGTCAATCGTAACATCATGCCACAATAATAAATGAAACCCTAAATAAAAAAAATAATGTTTTCCATAATATTTTCCATGGATGCACAACTAATACCAACCCATCATAAAACTAACAAAATATACATGTATAAAACCCTACATTAAAATCATTCAAGTTTTTTATTAAAAAAGTAGCATACAAGACCCATTTTATTTTACATGCCAATAATAACATTTATAACTAATATAAAATTCAATCCAAAATATACATACATGGCCAAACACTAACATGCCTTAAAATAAAATGGAAAAACTTACTTGGTGGTCTTGAAAATGAAATATAAGAGTTTGAATCACCTTCTCTCTATTCATTTTCCAAAAACTCCATCTCACTTTAAATTTTTAATCTCACCCTCAAAAATAAGAAAAACCCAAAAAAACTCCACATAAATATATTCTCATGTCCAAGAAATCAATCCAACACTACACACAAAGTCTCCTTTAAAACCACTAGCCTATATTAGCCAATAGTTTTCCACTAAACTCTCAATGGCATCCACAAGAAAATTTTGATAGAGTTTCTCCATCAAAATTATGGTTTTAAAATTGTGTGAAATGACCAAAACAAATAACATACCCCAAATAAATTCTCTCGACCACTACATCAAACTATGAGTCAATGGCATAGACTATAGTTTATGCCATAACAAATTAGAATAAATTCAAGTCCCTTGGTAATTCATGGTCCCTATATAAATTACAATATTTAATTAATTTTTACTAGGACAAAGTTAAAAAAACATGTTAGAAAATACCTTAACTCACATGACAAGCTAACAACATAATCAAATCTATAAGAGACAAAGTCAAAAACATGCATTAAAAACTAGACATCAACTATCAAAAGTACCCTCTCTCTAAGAGTTTAAATACATCTAGTAAAACATTAAAAAAACCAAGATACTCAATACTCCTCAACATGAAGAGAAAGATTATCACAACAAGAAATGACTAATTATGAGCACAAGATGACTGATAATAAACATATCAATAAAATAAGTAATAAACATTACATGAACACTCACAAGTGAAATAACTAAACTTACTGAGTAAAATAATTAAATAAAATATTAAATTTGTTTTTAAATCTCATGAGAATATATTTCATCCATACACAATGTCTCGAATACTAAGATCCAAAATCAACCTTGCTCATGAGTACCTATCACTATGGTCACAAAACAAACCATCTTCAGTATCTGAATAATATAATCATAATAAAGGCAATAAGTAATATAAATTAATCATATAAAAATTCCTATTATATTGAATCTATGAATAAAAAATCATAAAAATATTTAATAATGAAGTGTCAATGCAAAGTTCATAATATCATAAATAATAGAAAGAAACAACAATGTCTTAACAGATAAATTAACCTCATATCATGTAGTTGAACACATAAAAAACCTCACTAACATGAAACACATGTAAGTTATTGAATCAAATAAGTACAAGTAATCAAATAATCCATGAAAAAATCATCAACTAAGTCATTAAAAAGTAATACCAAAAAAGTGTTAAATGACAAGTATCTATCTCACATATCTATCCTATCTAAAGGGAATTCTTGGAGGCCATGTTTCAATATACATTTTGGTAAATAAATAGCTATATGTTCAATAGTGGTATCAAATTTTAATTTCAAGACATATAGTGTGGTGTTTGATTGAACCAAAATGATTGTTTTAAGGTTTGACAACTCCTCCATGAGATGTCTTACATCATTATATCCTTCCCCTATTTTTAGTTTCTTATTACTAACCTTTGTTATTGAATAGTTTATACACAATTCAATAATTTCATTGAGACTTAATGTATTTGAATCACTTTTATCCATTAGGTTTAAGGAATTATGATCATAATCATCTAATCCCTTTAAGAAAACCATTTTATTAAGGTATTTATTCAACTCATATACACATCATCTATAAATAAAGAAGAATTAGTTTAGATAATATTCTATAATTTCATCTTGTTTTTGTTTTATATAAAAAAATTCCTCCTTTATGTTTTTTATCCTAAAATAGTCTTCATAGTTTTTTCAAGAATCAATTTCCATTTCATTCCATTAATGAATATAATCTAGTTTTAAACCCATAAACCACCTCATAGTTGAATCCTTAGATGGGGATATGTTCTTCAGTTATCATCTTGGTCTAGGATAATAGGGTAGGAAAATGTTATTCTTTTTAGTTGATCTCTATCCACCGTAAGCCTATTTTATGGATTTATTACATTTTGAATATTATTTCCTATTCTTAAAATATTTCTATGGGTTATTAGGTATATATCTTCCCTTTGAATCTCTTAGGATATTCATAAATTTAATTATTTAATGGAAATTTTTCTTAATCAACTATCAACTTATGATTTATACCTTACTAACACCTAGAAAATCCCTAGAAATGATGTCAAAAATGATGAGGTGTCATCAATACCTCTTCATTTGATAAAATAAGTCAAGTTGATGACATATAAAAGCATGGGAAGTGTCCAATGGTAATCTGCAGTAAGTTTTCAAAGATAATGAATAATAATTGTCTCTTTACAGGTGGGAACGAGTTCTAAAATTTACCCTAAAAATCTAATCTACTTGAATAAAAAATCTGCTATATTAATTTTAAAGGAAAAAACACATGTTAAATTTAAATTATCATAAATGAAACACACTTACTATAATTTAAAGTGTATTAAAGCTAACACTCATTTAATTTATTTTTATAAATGTAAATTGCAGAAAATGTAAGCACACTTTTAATCTAAATTGATGAAATGTAAATTATTTGAAAGTAAAATGTTGAAATTAGACTTTGAATTCACACATGAAACACACAAGCACCTATAGTTTAAAATATATCATTCAGTAATTTTTATAAAATAATAAATGACAAAGTTTAAAACATAATAATATAAAATAAACATATAAATACCAAATATATATCATGTTTCCTTAGTTGAGTGGGCCCTTGTTATCCATTGAAATATGATTGGATCAATACTTAGCTTTGTATAAAATTCATGAAATCATCTATTCATTAATTCTTTAAATAATTATAATTTGTAAATGACTCTAACTTATTACCAACTCATTGCTAACTCTCTATGATTACTATCTAAATACCAACTTTATGCTAACTCTATCTAACTCTCACAATGGATGACGAGGTTGTATTTATAATCCATAATTTTTAACTTATTGTTTGAGATTAATAAATTTTAAAAATTAGTTTAGAAATAATTTTATAATCCTAAAAACATATAAAATGAGTTTTGAAACTAATTTTTATTCTAAGATTACAATCTAACAAATTTGGTTTTCCTCCAATAACTTTGATGCTTGAGATATTCATAGTAGTTAAAATATTATGAATATCTTACCTTAGTTAGGAATACATATTTTTAGAAATAATATAAATAGATATATAAAAAATAGTTATAAATCATCTTTGGAACTCTTTTCGTGCATGGTTATATAGTTGAAGACTTTTGTAGTGTTGATATCTATTTTTAGAATTTTTTATTTTTGGCATTGTATTTATGTAAAATCTGTAAAACATTTCTTAATACATTACCTCATGTCTCCTTTCACTTACCAAACCTAAAAAACCATTCTGAGCATATTCAAGTCCAATTTTGGTTAACTCTGAAGCTTGGATAATGGACTAAGTAGCTTCACTAATGGATTACATAGCTTCATTGATGGACTCAGAGCTTGGACTATGGATGTACAGAGCCAACTAAAATGCTCACAAATTTTCCATATAGAATCATATTAAGATTATTATTTTATTTAAATTATTTAATATTTTGAGAAGAATAGGAATATGTAGTTACAATAATGATTATATATGTTAGTTATGACTATTTGTATTTTTTTGTATACGATATCCATTATATCATTACACCTTCATAGCCGAAACATCAAACTAAAGAAAAACATAAGACCTATTTTTTGTTGTTACGAAGGTGTTTGTATGCCTTGAATGATCTCACATAAATAGTAAATCCATATAAAAATAAGCTAAAGAAACCTATAGATGATTTATATGAGACTTTAAAGTTACTAAAGATTTCTAGAGATACGTGAAGATTGTTCCTGATTTTATATTTAAGAGCTTTAAACTTTGTTATCTATATTAATGACTCATTTTAGCCTACATAGACAAAATTTGACATCTTTTCTCCAATAAATTTTTAGAAAATAACAAAAATGTAGACTGAAATAACTTGTAAGTAATAGACTAGATATATATCCTATATTTCATTCTAAATAAAGTATAGATTATTAAAACCACATCTAAGTCCACTTTTAAAACATGATTAATGCAATAGAAAAAGGAGTCATTTTCTGATAGAATGAGCCATTTTATGGACTCATCAATACATGTGGTGAAAATATGATGTAAATTTAAATTCCTAGTTTCACTACATTTTCACCACAAATTTGATGAAAATGTGCCATATTTTTACCACCCAAAACATACAAATTTTCATTTTAAGACATAATTATGACACTACTCATGGGGTTAATTAATTTAAATGTATTAGTGAAGATAACCTCAAGCCATGGATGTTTGGTTTTACCATTGATCTATCCTTAGAATGGAGCCAATTTCTACACTCCCCCTCCCCATAAGATGAATATCATAGACGTACAAGAGATTTTAAATAAAATAACCATAAGGCTTATTATAGAAATGTTTCATCCATAAAATTATATCTCCCTAGGATTCACAAAAAAAATTCAATGATAAATATGGGACTCTTAATTTATTCAAAGATTTCAAAATTATCATTAAAGTCACCATTAGAAAAAAATAACATTTTTTAAAGATAAATTATTTATTTCATCAAGTGAGAGGAGTGGATTGTTCTCTAAAAATACCTTATATCTCATATTCACCAAATAATAATTAAGGATAATATTTTTCCAAAATAACTTCTAAAACAAGACATATCCATTACAATTTCACTATAGTCCCATTTAGCTTGTTGAATGACAAATCTACATTCAATAGTCTTATGAATCATGTGTTCAATGATTTTTATGATAATTTTATGTTTTTTCTCTTGGATAACATACTAATCCATTCCATAAATTAAAAATAACTTAAATAACTTTTATTAACTATGATTAGTGATTGAATAAGCATAATTTGTATGTAAATTGTCAAAAAGTAATTATTATAGCATAATATTCACTACCTAGGACATGTGATTTCACAAAGTGGAATATATTTAGATCTCACTAATATGAAAATAATTTTTGATTGGAAATAACTAATAATGTTGGTAAGGTACAAAATTACATCTATTTGGTTGATTAATACTAAGGGTAACTTAAAGAAATTATAAAAAATGGCCAAATTGATTAGTTATTTTCAATGTAATGTAAATAAACTTGAGTGGGATTGGAATTTTGAATGAACATTTCATCACTTAAAAAATTATTCAAACACTATACCACTTATTCAAGTGTCAAATCCTAATAAGAAATTTATAGTTTGGAATGATGCTTAGTTTGAAGGATTTTTGGTTTGCTTATGCAACATTAGATGTTAGTTGAATATGAGTCAAAATTTTAAAAAATAACAAACTCAAATATCCCACTCGTTATATCGAGTTAGTAGATCTGAACTATGCATTGAATATTTAATTGTATTTCATTATGGAAAGACTATTTAAGCTTAATAGAGACCTTAAAAGTTTAGATTTGATCTTCACCCAACTAGAATTAAGGTTTTGATAGAGAAGATTGTTAGTGTATATATGAAACTTTGAGATTAAAATTTCATAAGGTAAAGTTAAATGGGATATAGTTGCATATATCATGTGTCATAAAGTTACAATGGAAAACACATCTCAGTTAAGGATAAATATCAAATATTTGATCGAATAATAACTTGAATTTAATGATTTTTTACAACATACTCATTCCATGTTTCTTCAAAATTATAACAAAATACCAAGTAAAGAGTTTATTTTTTGGAATGATGGTGGATTAATTATAGGTAGAGTTTATGTTCATTTATAAGGATGAATGTAAGGTAAAATCAGTTACAAAGCCCATGATACACCTTATGGTTCTCATCTTATAATCATTATTATGTGTATAAATTTGAAACTTTTTTACTTTGACCTAAGATGAATAAAGACATTGCTTATATTTTTAATTTTTGGAGTACTAGTAAAGGCTAAGAATTATCACCCTACTAGGAGTTTGTATCACCTTTACATCCATCATCATAAGTGTTAATCCTTAAAATGGTGCCTATGACCTATTATGTGGTGGACCGAGACATACTTGGAGATAAGTAATTATTGGTAGAATGCACAAGTAGAGTGTAACTTATTAGTCCATACTGACTCATTTGAATTAAGTTAATGTTTGATATTTATAAATTCAACTTATATTTATAATGTAGAGTAGGGAAAACACGTGTATAAATTTGGCAATGGGTTAAGAGAGTAAGATCTTGTATCAAAATGGAAATATGTACTTACTAAAAAAATTATACTCACGTGAAAAAAATAAAATATAAATTATGATCAAATCCTAGAGTAAAACCCTATCCACCTGAAAGTGTGTGTGTATATGTGTCTAACTATAATGTATTAATTAAAATATATATACAATAGAAGATGAAATTTAACATTGATGATGGTGTCGAGAGAAATATTTATCAATTATTTAATCTTCCTTGACCATGTGATAGTTATGATTCAACATGTGAACTACTATGAATATACTCCAATATTCTGTATGTATGAAGTATGCCATCTATAATGTCACTTGGAAGGGAAGTTCTAAATGAGTAATGTTAAATTTTTATGATTTTTCATATATCCATGGTGAAAAATTGGTAGCCAATGTTTTTTTTAAATAATTCAAAAGTAAATCCTAAACAATACTTAATGAGTTTTTGAAAAAATAGTAAAAATGTGTTTTCACTAAATATCTATATACGTAATCGAAAACACATCTTTCTTATTAATATTAATGAACCAAAATCAAGATACTCCAAGTAAATATTTGAAGTATACATGGCATATTTATGCCAACAAATTGGGGGACACTATTATGCTTTGACCCCACTTAGAATGGAATTGTTAAAGGAATAAAGCTAAGGTTTGATGATTATGCATATATTTGTAGTGAAAACTAGAATTAAAAATATTAATAGAATTTATGATGATGAAAATTATAATTGAAAAGGTATGCTCAATTCTAAGGTTAATTTCAACCTCTAAGATGTGTTGCTCAACATTTCATCATATGTGGATGAAACACCATGATGCTTGGTGATACACAAGTTCTGATCATTATAACATGAAACTTGAAATATTGGAGAATATATGAGTGTTATAAGGAATATGTGTAGTAATCATGGGTCTATGTGAAATACAAGTATCTAGGTGTTAAGGTACCATGTGACTTATAAATAGACAATAATTGTTGGGAATATTTCATGGAAATAAATAGTTGTGGAGAGTGTTATGAGGTGTAGGGTCACCATTTCACATTAATATATGTTAGATTAGGTTATTTAACTTAGATCATGTTCACCTAGGTTATTTATTATTTAATTTTATTTATTTGTTCCCACAATTTATGTGTGGATATTTCATTTATCTTATTTTAGATATTATGAGATATTACATTATTATCTTTAGATATTATGAGGATATTTGCTAAATCTTTCTATCCTTTAGGGATAATTACCTCTTAGTTATTATTGATCACATATATTGATCTCTTAATTAGGATTAATCTTGATTTCCTATATATGAAAGACATATTCATTATATTGGAAAATCTTTTGTGATATAATATATGGTGTTGTTGCTCTTTTTTGTTGCATATGTATTTGTAAGTATATGTTGTCAAATTACTTTCATAATATTATTGTTATGAATGTGATGTTTTATTAAAACCATATATATTTATGGCTTGTAATAATATAATTATCATTCCTTTCATGGTACCTAATATTAAGGTGTAATAGACATCCATTTATAAATTTATTGCAAGAGCAATTTTTTTCCATATATCCAATTCATTCTTCTTTGTTATGATAGGTGGGAGGAAGATCTCTGATTTTTTTCTTGTAGGTTTTGAATTACAATGTTTTTAGTAACAATTTGGAAGGAAGGAAGAAGAGATCATTTTTTTGAATATTTGTGTTGTCTATACCGTGGGCATATTTCTGGCCACATTTTATTTTTCTTGTGCATCTGCAGATGCATTTCTATGTTTTTTATACATTGTAGTTGTGTTTATTTTTAATATTTATGCATATAAAAATAATGACATTCAGACAAGTGTCAAATTTTAAATAATATATAGAAATAGGGTGAGTGTCATAGTGAGAGAGTGCCAATTTAAGACCAATAGAAAAAAGCATTATTCATCTCAAATTTACCTCTTTTTTTTTATGATGTAATACTCACATGAATCCCAAAGGAAAGATATCATCCTCATCCTTAGCCCCTTGGTCAAATGGTATGGTCATGTGGAGGGGGTGTAATTTTTGATTCCTACTAGTGGGGGATTAATCCTATCCCTTTGAAGTTTTTTTGTAATCTCTCCAAGATTTTTTTCAAGATTTTTAATTTTTTTGGTGAAAATTTATTTTTTTGATCCATTTATGATGGGAAATATGGTATATATATATATATATATATATATATATATATATATATATATATATATGATTGATTGATTGATAACTCAAGATCAAGTGCTTTGTTTTTCAAAAGCATATGTTTTTTTACACCTAATCTATTGGTGTCATTTATTTTATAAAACACACTAAGATATAAAATACCAAATTGTATGGGTGGGGCTCAATAAAAAAACTTTTATGGGTTGTTTCAATGCTTATTTATTCACCCCTTTACATTAATTTACTTTTTGGTGATTTATTAGAATGGCTTATTTTGTATTAGGTCAGTGTGAACCATTAACAACACATAATTACTACACATGGAGACCAAGAATGGAATAAATAATTAGATGCAAAATATTATGGGCCTTATTGACTGTAACACAACCTATGTTCACTAGAGAATATGAAAAATTTCAGCACCAATGCCAATTTGATGAGTGTATGAGTTTGATAAGAACTTATTTAAGTGATAGTATTTTGTTTCATTTGGAAGGTTGTGACTCTCCTTTAAAAGTATGGGAAACATTAAAGGGTTTATTTGGTAAGGAAGATCATATGAGATTCATGAAACATGAATTAGAGATTCTAAATCCTAAACATTTTCCATTTATTTTAGACTATCTTACTAAGTTCAATAATTTGTTGAGATAATTAAAGGGGAGTGGAAGAGAGAAGAAATATTAAGAGTGTGTTTAATTAATTATTTACAAGTTGAAAAGTCCATTCCAAAAAAATTATTCTAAATTTTTATATAACATGGATTCCCTAGGTGCCACTTTCAAAATGCCTGATTGAGAGTTATTTTGTGAAAGGCTTACTAGGGAAGAATATAGATTGTCTAATCTTGAGTCTTCCACCTCTCAAAATGCCTTATTATAATGCCATCCTAAGGGAAAGGGAAAATATAAAAGTAAATCCAAAACCACTCCTTCTCCATATCAAAGTGCCTCTAAACCCAAATATAATAACTCTAAACCTAAAGATTCTTCTCAATCTAAGAATAAGTATATCCTTTCATGATCCTTTTGTAAGGGGACTAGTTATGTAGAAATTAGGTTTTGGAAGAGAATGTAAGCCTTAGAGGATTATATTAGAAAACAAAATATCTCTATCTCTAATCCACCTCATTATAATTAGCATGGAAAAACACTTAATGTGGTTGGGAGATCTCAGTCATCTGATACAGACAATTGGGTCATAGATTTTGGTGCTTCTCACCACATGACTTATTTTAAGTAGTCTTTAATATATATTACTTTGAGTTATACTTCCAAAATTAAGGTGGGATATTATTCCTTTATTTTTTTAATGGAAAATGTGTCATATAACTTACTAGTGGCTACATCAAAGAAGTATTATAAGTTTTTGACATCACTTCACATTTACTTTCTATTTATCAAATTTATCATTCTAGTTAGGGCAAGACAATGACTTTTACATGACAAGGGGATGAAATTTAGACATTTTTGGAGATTCATTTAGTTTTTGAACAAGGTATTTTTTATCATAGTTATAGACTATATCATTTTTAGGATTTTGATGACATTTCTTCTATGGCATCATGTTTTGTTTCACATGTTAATTCTGAGAGTAAGCTTTGGAATGAGAGATTTAGACATCTTAATTATCAATATTTAAAGGAGTTAAGCACTCACAGTATGGTCAATGGTATTCATATAGTTTATTATCTTGATGGATTTTTCCATGGTTGTGCATTATGGAAACAATAACAAGATCCATTTCCAAAGGGTATGTCTAAGAGAGCATCTTCACCACTTGAACTTGTGCATAGTGACCTTAATGGTTTTTTATATTCCTTCTTTTAATGGATATAATTATGAAATTACATTTATTGATAATTTATCAAGGCATACTTAAGTTTATTTCCTCAATTATAAGAGTGAATTTTTTTCACACTTTAAAGTCTTCAAGGATTTGATCAATAATCAATCTTCTAGTTGCATAAAAAAGATTTATTCTAATAATGGGGGGAGTACTTTAGTAAACATATTTCTATTTTTTGGTAACTCATGACATTGTCTGCCAATATTCTATTCATTATACTCCACAATAGAATGGTTTAGTAGAAAGGAAGAATTGAACTATAAAGGAGATGGCTAACATCCAAGATTTATTTTAAGATCCCATGTCAAAAACACCTTTAGGTTTGTTTAGGAAAATCAAACTCATCACATTGGTAAATCTGAGTGTATCCAAAAAAAATTCCTTATTATTTTTTCTTACAATCGCTTGATAACATAATGTTAGGTGATAGGATATAATAATATGTTATTGATTAGAAATATTCTACTAGGTGATATCTTATCATTGGGTGATAATGATATTATATCACTCAATAATATGCTATCGAGTAGTATCATTATTCTAAGAAATAGGGATATGATACCACTCGATAATATGTTAGTAGGTGGCAACATTTTATTAGGAACAACACTTGCTACCATTTGGTACTATGCTACCACTCAATACCATCTTATCAGGGGATAACATGTTATTGGGTGATATCACTATGATACCATTTGGAATTATGCTTCCATTCAAGACTATGCTACCATTCAGAACTATGTTTTAGCTTAGCATTATGCTACCAATCAACACTATGTAATAGGGTGGATTTATATTATCATTTGACTTCATGGTGTTAGGTTGTGCCATTGGGTGGTATATTGTTATCATATGGCTATATGATGTTAGGAAGCATCATGTTGTCTCCCCTTACCATGCCTCCACTACCGAGCAATAACATGACAAAATATGATCAACACTCATTGGTCATGTGAATGGGTTTATTTCATTTCCCTTATGACCTATAAATATCCATGTAGACCTCATTTCCACACTTTATTCTCAATTTTTATCATCCCTTTCTCTTTTCTTCAAACTTTGATAACCTAAAACTCTTAAGTGAAATATTGATGGCTTCTAAATCAATAAAAATAGGTGTAATTTAGAATATCATTTTCAAAAATCTATTATGTTTAAACTTCCTTAGGTTGGTAGAGTAGTTAAAATCATATGTGAATTGGATAGATGCATGCAAACTCTGAGACCTAGTGTAAATACCTGATTATGACACCACCATCAACCATAACCTATTGTGATCTATAGTTTCTAGTTACAACCATAATGAGACCTAATTCCATGTGTGGTTTAACACTAAATACGTATCCTTTAGCACCTTTCCATTAGATATCCATAATTTAATAATCCTTCCACATTTAAGCACAAACCTAATTAATAACAAGGTCCTATTATCTAATGAAGACAAAAAGTATTTATAGCCTATCTACAAATTGTCCATAAACCCAACTAGTAAGTGTTAATTTTATTATTGATATTAACATTTTTTTATTATTCATGAATCGTTATTATTAGTTTGATGTCTTAATTGCATGTTTTCTACTTTCATTGTAGATAGTCAACTTAAAAGGGAAATCTAAGTTGAAAAAATATCCAATCCATTTCTAAACATTATTGTGAATTTATTCCAAGCCAATTTTTCTTTTTGAAAAGACTAGTGGACATTCCCTTCTGGGTTATTTACTACATTATTTGTTCTCTGTCGAGGGTAAAATATGACTGGTGAACGATTATATCTAATAGGATAGGTTTGAGTTGAATCATGATTTTCTAAATACACTTCCACCAGTCCTTCCTCTACGTCTATTTTGGCCTTGTATAATAAGTCCTTATATGATATATAGAATAAAATGATTCCCACTATCCTCCATACAAAAATGACAGCTAATTATTTATCTATTGATGAATAGGAGGTAAATTTTGTTTTCAAAATAATCACCTTTGTTAATTTATACATATTTAAAATTTTAAAATTTCTTGGCTTATTAGTTATTATAGGTAATAATGTGTGTATATATCATAAGATAATAGGTGGCATCAAAAGGCCAGCATGCTCCTAAGAGCTCTGGTGATACTGAGTACATAGAGTCTTAGTTTAATTCATTCTAAATTTCTAAATACTGAAGAAATGATTCTATATCATCTCTACCTAACAGTTCTACCAAATTTCCTTGATTATTTATTTCTTTTATTATTTAATGGAAAAATTATTTTTCATATTAGTTTATTAATTTATTTGTTTCTTATAGTTGACTTTCAAACCATTGTCATTGAGGATTCTTCCCAGCAACTCATTCAATGTTTTCCACCTTGTATCTTTTTTTGTATTGAATTTTATTACAATTAGGTAGTTTATTAACTAGATAATTTACTCTTTTTATAGGGAAAACTACCACTATCACTCCTACAAGGATAACTACAATGGAAGAGGCAATCTCCTTGACTACACGTAATAACTATTTCATGTTGAGTTTACATTAATTTATATTTTTGAATATACCATTTTTGAATATTTTTTTGTTTTACAGGTCACCCTACATCTGTGAGGAGATCGAGAAGTATTCCACCACCCATCTAGACTTAGAAAAGAGGAAATAATATCTCCCTCCCTATCTACAAATTTTAGGGTTTAAATTCCCAACTTTCTCTATTGGTGGTGTTTCTAGTACAGAAGATCGTACATATTTGTAGCATATTGATCTAGATGAAGAGTATCTCATGATGAAAAGAGGGGCCATGACTAGTGGTGGATTTAATCCATGTGATTTTATTAAAATTATGAATGTGTTTGTAGTAAAAGTGCCTTATACCTCTTCCCCATCTACCACACACACCACTAATAATTTGAACGTGTCTAATGATTCCATAACTAATTTTTAATTAGATAATTTAGTTTCAAAAATATACTTGTTAATCTGAAAGATGGTGTTACTGATGATTTTAATACTTTAAAAAAAATGGTAGATAATGGAAAAAACATGGATCAAATAAATCAATGCCTAATATCATAATCACTCCCAAAGAGTTAATTTTTTTTTTTTTGTTCAAAATTAACCCTCAAATATTGATGCTTTATTCAATCAAGCTCAATCTAGGATAATTTTTGTTAGTAATGTTTACAATGATAATGTTTTATGAATTATGATAAACAAGTTGGAAAATTTAAGTGGAGAATCCTAGGCCTATTTAAATAAATGGGTTAGAGATATAAACCATGTTACTATTGTGCAAATAGAAAAGTAAAAAGTTTTTGTAAGTTTAAATTATTTCTAACATGTATTTTAGTTATTATAATTTTCATGTACTTGAGTCTTATATATTATTTATTAATTATAGGCAAAATATAAAAATTTAAAGAAATAAGCCCAAATTCTTAATGTGGATTTGAAAAATTCCATTAAAACTATGACCTCAGTGATTTCATTCAAGGAAAATCTCATTATGTTAAATAAATAGAACAACACTTTGAAGAAAATTATAAAAGAGCATGGTATGGATCCAAACATTTTATTGAGGAAAAAAATAGATGCATATCCAAGTATTCTTTTAGTTGGTCATGTAGTGAATTAGGAGAGATAAAATCTTACAATTATAAATTCTACTATAGAAGATCTTCTTAAGGAAGGAGTTATCATGGCGGGCACATAGGGATGTCAAGATAGTGGGGTTTGAATGGAGAGAAATAACAAGTAGCAATTGGGTGGAGAGTCTATTACATAAAAATGTTAGCTTATTTAAAATAGTATATAATGTTCAGAATTACAATGATTTACATTATGTTTATTTCAAAAACACTTTATTGTATTTGAAAAACGCTTGTTTTATTCAATACATTTTATCATGACAATGATATTTTACGCTTGTTTCAAATACTCTTGATTTACAATTTTAAAATTTCAAATGTATTGTGTTCAATATTAAATACTCTACTAACATAAAGAAGTGTAGTATTTAATTAATTATTTAGTGATTATTGATTTTAAGAAGTATATTAACCTATGTTTAGTTGTATTGTGGTCTAGATTGTAAATGTTTTATAGTATTTAATTAATACTTTGGTATTTAATTACTTAATACTTTGTAACACTCTTGGTTTGTAAAATAATTATTTTAAATGTGTTGTGGTTCAACATATTTTGCCTTAAATATTTAATGGTTATACTATTATAGTAGTTTTACTATTTGAAAAAGTCTTGGTTAAATATATTGTTTAGATATTCTTCAGTCTTTTCTATTATGGAGGCAATGTTCGAAATGACTAATAACTATTAAACACTGATGTTTAAACATATTTTGATCTAAATTTTAATTTTTTTGTAGTATTTAATTAATTAATACTTTGGATTTGAATTTATTGTTTAAATAATTACTTATTTATAGGGTCAAAGATATAATATTTGTTACAATATGTTTGAAATACTCTTGCTTTATAATTTTATGATTATAAATGTGTTGTGGTCATCGTCAAGCATAATGGTTAGACTTAAATATTCAATGGTTATAGAATTTGTACTATTTTAAATACAAAAAATTGTAATAGGACAAATAAAGTGTTTAATTATCATTTATTACATAAGTATTCCTACATTTTTTACCATCAAAGTTTCATAATTTTTAGTGTGAAAATGAATACATTAGTTGTAACTGACTCTCAATTAATCCATAGAGTTTAAGAATATTGAAATTAGTTTACATGCATGAAATAGAGTACACAATTTAAAATATTTGAAAATGAAAAAATATGAAATATTTCATAAAATAATATGTTTTATACTTATCAAACTAAAATTTGGGTAGCTAAAATAATCCTTGAGAAACTTGCTCATCATAATTGTGATTTTCATCTACCATGTTAATGCCATATTCAATCTTAGTATTCACATCCTCTATATTGGTCTCTATATTACTTACACCTCTTCTTTCAACTAGAGGATTTCATGTTGCCAGTGCTCTATCATAAGGAAATTTATACACATAATAATGTGAAACATAGAGTCTCAAGAAAGTCACTAGATTTTTATCCAATCTATTTCTAAGTTTTGACTTCATGAAACATAATGCACTAAACACTTGCTCATCTTCCATAGAATCAAAAATAATTGATTGAACAAGTTCATATAATCTGAATTAATCACTAATACATTCTTGTAAGACATTACTAAGATAATTTTTTTCCATAGTCATGTAATTACACCAATTTTAGTTGGGTCACTTAAGCACTAAAATTGATCCATAACTGTAATTCCAAAATGTGTTGATTGAGACATTAATAATTTTTCATTTAAAATGCTATTAATCTAAACTCCATTCAACTCTATATATTTATAGAAATGTGTAAAAATTGAACCCATTTATTTGAGAAATAAACTACTAATCTATTCTTGACTGTTAACACTATTGAAAAAAATGGGATTCACAACTCCCATTCCCTCCAAAAAATCAATCATTTTAAAATATTATCTAATGTTAGTAGATAAATTTTGTGAGATTTGGCTTAATTTAAATCACATTTTAGATAAAATAGTATCATATAGTACATGTATTATATGTAAATTTTTAGGTTCAACTCCTAGAACTTCAAGTCTTCTATATAAAATGTACATTGGGATCTCAATTTTGTGTACCATGACATAAATATGATCATTGATATTGAATTTCAAATAACTTGGAAAATATGTCAAAATTTTTTAGGTTTTAAAAATAGGTTTGTGAAATCTTTCATTCGATGTGTATAATATATCTAAAGATTGACATAAACATTTTCTCAAATCTATGAAGTCAATAATATAAATAGAACTCTCTAGGGCATGCTTCATTAAATAATTGTTTTTTTTCAACATTGGTAGAATAACCTATAATGTCAGTAATATTTTGTAATTTATTAAAAAATTAAAAAAGAAAATTGCTTTATCAACTTCCTTGTGGTATTTATACATAAAAACTATTAAAGATGGATATTCCTAAAAAAAATTGCATGTAGGCTCATACATGGAAATCCATCTTGTTTTAACATCTTTCAGTAGTTTTTAACCATAATTTAACCTAATTGTAAATTTTTAGAACTCCAAATTTTTTTGGGCTAATTGACATATAATCACACAAGTCACGAATGAGCTCTTCCATTTTGTGACATTATTAAATGTGCTAAAAATTTTATACACAAGATTCATCCTATGAGTCATGCAATGGATTAGAGCCATAAATGAAGAAACTATTGTTTGAAGATGAACACAAAGACCATTTATATGCCCCTACACCACTGATACACTACCAATGCCAACACACATCAGCTTTTGTAGCTATAGCATAATCATCCATCCTAGTTTGATCTCTTAAATTGGAAACAACCAAATTATGAAGGTTTTCTGCATTGTAATTTTTTACCATTTTATGGATAGCTAATAAATGAGATTGCCTTGAATAGTTTTCAAAAGTATACACATCCATGCAAACCCATGATTTTTTGTCAACTATAATGACCTCATTGATTGATAATGAGATAAACAATGATCTCTTAAATATTCCTTCTCAACCATTTCTAGATATTTTTCCATTTCCCAAGCACTGCTATCTGACCAATGTGATTATAGAATATCAACAAACCTATTATGTTGAAATAAAATATTAAAATCTAAAAAATTAAAAAATGGGTCTACCTTTTTTTTAAATGTGGAAAATATTAGAGAATTGTAAATATTTTTCATAAGATTGGAATGCATAACTTTTCCAAATTGAGCTTTGATTGTTCCTCCTTTCTTATTAAGATGTTTTTGTCATATTTGTATTTATGTGCATATCTTACATGTATTTAATCTAACAATTTTGGAAATAATTGTATTTTTATTCTTAATTTAGTTAAAGCATCTAGATTAATAAATAAATAAATAATATGTGGTAAATAAGTTACTAATTTGTGAAATTTATTGATAATTAGAGCTTTTTAAAAAATAGTAATAAAAGAGAGACAATAAAACTTAGATTAAACTATGTTGATTTAATTGAGATAGGATTTGATATTCACTATGTAGGCCTGAGACATTATCACAAATAAGATTCTGACCTTCATTCTTTGATTGGATAGGAGCACTGAAAGTGGATAGGAGTGGCACCAGTGTTGTAGTCCTTGGTTGGTTTTGTTGTCCTAAGGATTTGAGCTTTCTATATTTTTTTTGGTAGGTTTGCTTGACCCTATCTTTGAAGTTTTGGTAGTTATAAGTCTATAGAGCTCTATATAGAGCATATTTTCTATTAAAACCCTATGTTCCATTGTACTTTGACTAATTTAGTACAATAAAGGAGGTTAGTGTGTGTAAGATTGACTAGACATATATCCACACCCCTTGTGTGGGCACATTGCCTACATACCAATACTCCAAAGATGGATCAAGACATATGTAGTTTTCCCTTTGAAAGTATTTGGTACAATTGTGATATGAGAATGTAAGGAAATGCTAAACAAGGTGTGCTTGAGATGATTAGGGACTGGTGTAAGGATTTGAATAAGCTAAAAATAGTATTAGATGGTTGTATGCAGTGAATAGGAAAATGTGCTTGAGTAGTTTTGCTTTTATTATTGCTTTCATTGTGATATTTTCCAACCCTTTTACATAGACTTTAAATGGGCTCTTATAGATTTATATTTATCATGGGTCGAATGTATTCACATTAGGCTAACAAAGAAAGGGATAAGGATAAAAAATATCTAATTGTTAGAGCCTAAAATGGACTTAGATAGGAGCACCAAAAATGGGACACTTTAGAGTCTAGTGCTATAGTCCAAGTCCTACCACTATTATCCAAACTAGTCATAAAGACCTAAGTTTTTTGGGTTTTATCCATTGTCTTTGTGTGAACCTAATTATAAAATGTCAAATGCTGGATGTTTACAGATGATTATAAATAAGAAAAAATCTGTATAGAAGGGTCATGAGAGCAAGAAAGGACCTAAGGGTTGGGTGTCATTAGCCACACTCATGTTACACATTTTTGCATTTTATATGACTACATTTACCCCAATTTATTCTATTGATGTACCAATCTAAAATACTGGGATAAATAAAAAATAGAAAGCATACCTAAACATATCTATAAGGGTGAATCTCATGAAGTTATGTGATGTTGGGTGTGTATAGAGAGAACACATTGTGGAGTGTGAAATCTGTAAAAGAAAACAAAGAGTAGATTAGTTCTTACTAGATACACTATATATAATATAAGAACATATAAAGCTAGGTAAGAAAGAGAGAGGAAGAGAAAGGAACGAATACACCTCATCAAATACATGGGCCAATACAAAAAATGTTGCAATTTTTAGTGACGTTGAGTAATGTTGGATGATGTTGTACCAAGAGTAATATCATGAATGGAATTGAGTGCTCAATTCCTCAAAAAGTGGCTCAAAAATGCAAAATTTGGCCCTTTGGCTCCATATTCACCCACTAAGTGAATATAGTTGATCATTTGTGTGTTGATCAATGTTTGGATTGTATTTCTAATCCGTATGAATAGGTGGCTCAAGAATACAATGGCTAGGTAGTCTTGTGGCTCCATTATTTCCTTGTGAAGTGAAGCTATGAACTGATATCAGTATGAAATGTATGTTGTATGAGATGGCTCTTAAATTCCATGAATGTAATATGATATGATAATGTTGGCATGGATATTCTAATGTATGATGAAAAATAGGCCACTATTAGCCACTTCAAAAGATGGAGATTAGTACTATATGAAAGCCACTCCAAAACTAAGAATCTAGCTTATGTGAAAGCCATTAAAAAACTCAAGAACTATAAAATATGGAGGGTATGTTTATCTGAAAACCACTCCAAAATGATGCCAGGCACCTATAGATGGAATAAGTCACACAACTATTTAGAATGTTTGGACAATGTTGAATTAGGAAAGAAAATAAACAAATGTGTCATTGACATTGCCCCCAATCATTGATGTCTAAACATGGATTTTAATCTAAAAGTTATACCAACTACCATATCTAAAATTGGAAGTGATATTGATCATGCCACACATGATGTCCCCTATATCTAGATTCTTTGAGCAAAATGTGTAAATCTATAGTTGAACATACTTTTTTGTCTACTTTTTGAAATTATTGTTTTTATATTATTTAGATAGGAGTGCTAGAAATGGATAGTAGTGTCACTAGTGTTATAATCTAGTCTCGACATTGTTTTCCTATGCCAAAATTTATGACTATTCTAGATTCTTCATTGTCTACCTAGTCTATTATGATTAGTTTAATGTTTGATTATTATTTTGAGTGTTCTAAATAGGAATTTTTTGATTGATAGGAGATATGATCTCTATGATAAAACCCCTATTTATTGCCCCCACTTCTGATAGTAGGAATGGAGAACCTAAAATGACTACCCTTAAAAGAAGGAACCCTATAAGTGTGTTATACTACAAAATATATGATATAGCAATGATAATTGATAACATATCTCAAGATTTAACATGGTTTGTATTAAGATATGGTAGATCAAAAAAGGGTATGCCTAAATAGATATAACAATGTAAAAGCATGTACAATGTACTGAACTAGAATTGGAAGTGTTATTTATTAATTATTAGTTGTCATGGAGGGATGGAGCATGATGTCCATCATGGCATCCAAGGAGCAAGATAAATGCATGATATGAATCATGGAATTACAAATGATGAGAAGTAAAAAAACAACAAGAACAAAAGGAAAGAAGAAAGAAGCATACAACAGTGGCCAAGTAGCCAAGTAAACAATGGACATCAGCACATGTCACTCAAATTGGAAATCAAACATATAAGGCATGTTTAAATGCTATATACACATACAATTGAAATAAGGAAAATTAACGTGGAAGCAATAATCACATAGAAGAGTATTGGCAAGAGACATTGGCAAATGTCCGAAGACACACACATGAATAGAATCTAAGGACAATGACAAGTTTCCTAAGGCACATACCAGAAATAAGTAGGAATTAGGAATGCAATCACATCAAGCTACACTAAGCAAGAAGATAAAGCATGTAAAGACTAGAAAATACAATCACATCTAACTAATCAAAGAAAGAGTGAAAGTATGCAATACATGTTACTACAAGATTAGGTATATTCAAATAAATACACAAGTGAAAAAAAATAGTGATTGTCGATAGAGTAATCTACATAAGCTAGTAAATAATGTACATTAACATGATAACTAGAGTGTGTGTTGTAGAAATGACATAGCCTAAATTGTATAGTCATGTAGAAGATACCCTTAGTGGGTATGTATATCGATGAGTGTATCGATGTATAAGTAGGATGCCCCCTCAATGGGTAGAGTGAAGTAATCAAAGAAATAGATGTCATTATACACACTAAATAAAAATCAGGTGAAGCATGGTAATGTAGATAAATTGAAAAATAATAGCATAGAACAACAAATGTAAATCTATCATGATAGTATAAATGTAAAGCATGGATGATGCATACAATCTATTTTTTTGGTTTTTTGACATATTTGAATGTTTTTGGTATTTTTAAGATTTGAGATATGTATAATCAATCACAAGAAGACTATGTACAATAATTTGATAGAGAAGCTATGTAAAATCAAGCATGAGAAGACTATGTACATGTAATATTGAGAAGAGATGATACTAACTGATGAGTCTCATGGGAGTCTCCCTATCATGGTCTCTTATATCAAGCAAAGGAATCAAGAATAATTTTGAAACATGACAGAATGGCTATGAATATGAATTTTAATATTTGGATTCGTTGTTGATATACTGTAAATCATAATAACCTTTATTATTCCATTTATCATTATCATCTTGATTTTGAACTAATTGAATGTTAGTATTTACTTTCATTGTATCTAGATCTTTGCCTTTGATAAATTATGTCTATGAATGATTTACCTTAGGATCTTCAATAAATCCTAAACCTTGGTGAAAAAAATTATTAGCTACTAGAATAGGAGTAGTGATGCCTTGAGCCTACTTGCCTAACCTTTGACCTTGATAATCAAACTATTGTAGATATTTTTGACCAAACCCATATTACTTTAAAAGTTGAGCGTCATTTTGGAGAGGTAGATTTGCATATTTTTCATGATTTACCTATATTTTTGGCATTGTTTGTTTCTATGATTTTTATTTTTGATCTTTTTTGTTATTTTGAGTTATGCTTGGTAACCACTTTTATCCTATTTCTAAATTTGACCCTTTGTGAATGCGTTCCTATGTCACTATGGATTGCTTGATTGATTTACCTTTTATAGGGTCATAATTATTAATTATCTATTGTATATGTGTTTTCAATGACAAAAATGAATCTATGTGATGCCCATGCATTCTATGAAATGCATAATAATATCAAGATTTTTACACTAGATGTAGAGGAGGTAGCTTGATCAACTTAGATTTAATCATTTACCTTAGAACCACACTTGAACTCTTATTTTATCTTTAAATGCTTTTTGAATCACTAGTTTTAGATTTAATTTGTTGTTATTTATTGTTTTGATATGTAATATTGCTTGCAACCAATTGACTAGGTGAAAGTGCATATACATGATTGGCACTAGGATGACTATGAGGCTTTTGTATTATAATCTAAATTGCCAATGTTGTGATATTGTCATGTAATAGCTGATTATACATTTGTAAATCTGAAATTAACTTACTCATACTATTGATAAGATCCCTTAGAGTCTCACAACTACAAACACTAGTTGTTTTTTATTGAACATGTAAGTACATATGTTGAAGAGGATTTGAAGTAGCTATAGGCTGAATTTACACATTAAGAATAATAGTATGGGATACCTCACCTTTGGAGGGGTGATAGCATAGACCTACTTAGAGGTAAAGTAGCTATTACCCTCTTAAGGAGAGGAAGAGAAGGAATCTATTTCCTATGCATAAGATATGACATTGAACCTTGGCAGGTGGTTGTTAGCTTATGCAGTGGATCTTATAGGTAGAGACCATTCATGTGGGATAAAATGAATGTAATTGGAGTTATAAGTGTAGACACAAATATTTTTCATGCATATTCCTAAGTGTCATGACCCTTAATAAACCCCTTGGACCCTTTTTCCTTGCCTAGGCCTATCTTTAGTGGTTTATCTTTATTAAGATTAACATGGCCTTTTAGGTTATTTTAGTAGTTATCCTTGACCATCGATGGTTAGGCTAACCATCAAATATTATCCCAACCATCGACAGTTAGGTTTAATTACCTGATCTTCCCACATGTAATCAAGACACATACATCACTTAACCTTTCTAAATATAAGACATTCAAATCTCCTTATGAGCCATTGCATGGATGAATTATATTTAGAAGCCCTAGTTACAATCCCTCTTAAACCCTTTGGCCCTTGCCTATTAAAAAGAGAGAGATATAAGAGTAAATCATCTAAAATTATTATTAGGAGCTTAGGTACTCAAATTTTTCTTTTTCGGTTCATTCAACATTATCAAGCATTATCATCCCCTTTTTGAGAGCTAACTTATTGCCACCTCTTAACCAAGTATCCAAGCACTGTTACTCTACCATAATTAGGCCAGATTCCACCCATAAATCAACAATTCCTATCATTCCCCTAATTCAATATAGGTAAGGTAATTAATTATTTATTTCAATCCATGTACTTTATTTCCATTTCAAAATCAATTTAGACTTTGCCCAGCTCTTGAAATTCATTCTAGAATCCTGATTACTAGCTATTAATAAAGTCCATATTAGACATAGTCAACCATCGATGATCAGGCCTAACTATCGATGGTTAACCCAACCATCGATGGTCACCTATGGAAAAGAGGCTACAAAGTTAATTTTGCTTGTTTTTTCTAACCCAATTTACTTTTCTATGTTTTTGACCACTCACATGCCTTTTCTAGGTTCCTTGAATCACACCTTGACCCACTATCACTAGTACTAATCAACTTATCATTAATTAAATCATTTATAGTCTATTTTCTAAAAAAGAAATTCTTGTTATCATTTCAATACCCTTTTGATTATTGATGAAAGTGATTTCCTTCTATTTTATTAACTTGATTATTCTAAAATAGTGGATTGATGGCCCCTAAGGAACATCTCACTTCCAGGATCTAGCTAGCACTAGGAAATCCACCTAGCTACTTGTCTAACCCACAAATTTGCTTTAGTTCTTTCTTACATGTAGGTCATCCTACCTAGCCAAAGAGGATCTCTCCATAATCTTTTGATCCAATGCATGAAATTTTATCAGGTATTTCTACCACAACCTATATTCTAGTTTTACTACCTTCTTCTGAATAATAGAAAAAATTGAGTGAAACATTCTGGCAGGTTTAATGGCACCGATGTCTCTACTTGGGTTTTATTTTTATCCACATCTATATGATTATTTATGTATCTATAGTCATAATTAAAATCTAAATGTCTTTTGGGTCTAAATATACTACATCCACTGATTTATTGCTCCTTTTAGCTCACTTAGATTAATTAATGACATTTGGATTAATTATAGCACACTCATATTACACAACCTAACCATATTATCAATCAAATATCATAACTCACTTTAGGTAAGTCCTGATTTGGAATTCATCACTTAGCAGTCACATTACCCATTTTGTATAATCCTACTTAGAGGTTATTACCAAGAGGAGAACTAACTCATCTCGCTGGTTGAGTATAAACTCTGGATATTAATCTATATTGACTAAGCACCCGCCACCCTTATCACTATAGGATTGTGAAGTGAGGGGGTAGATCCTAATACAAAGCCATGTATTGATTCTAATATAGATTATTTTGAGCACCAAAACTAACCCAAAACTATCTATAGATTACTTGTCTAGTACCTAATCTAAAAGCTAACCTCTATCACACATTTCATAAACTAAGGCATAAGCCAAAAGTGATATTAAAACTAAATTAAATATTAAATATACTTTCTAGTGTGTTCCTTGATTGCTTTGACTATTTTCTTTGTCTTCTCTCTATTTAAGTAGTGAGTCTATTTCTTTTGTATTCTATTCCACCTTCTTGTATGGTTCTCACTCAATCGTAGCAAAAATACCTCGCAGAACAAAACTCATCATCTAAATTAACCACATTTACCTCCTCATCTATGGAGTACATCTCTGAGGTAGAATATTTAACTCATCTATTGGGAAGCCCTACTCTCCCCTAGGTATTTCTCCAAGGTGACAAAGAATTTACCACCTTTTTAGACAATAGTATAGTGGCCCTTCAACACTATGTTAACACCTCTTTTCATATTATCCCAATTTTCACTCCACCTCAAAAACCTCCTTATATCATGCCATCCCACCTTATGGAGGGTACCCCTATTGTTGTGGTCACCGCCAAAACTTTGACCACTCAAGAATCCTCATATACTAACCCCTTTGATGCTATAGTTGAGAACCAACCTATCCAGTCAATAGTTACCCTTACACCATCTACCCCTACTAATGACTTCTCTACCTTGGGGATACCCTAACCATTAACCCATCATGTCAAATCTAACCCATATGTTTATACCTATTTACCAAGATTAGGGGTACCTTACCCTTTTACCTCACCACCCACCAGTATAAAGGTCACAACCAGTGCCTTGATTAACAATTCAATCATTGTTCAACCTACCTCAACATCTCAATAATTACCTACATCATCTAAACTCAATTATACCCCTAACCTGTAAGGGCATATACCTAATACCTAACTTCCAGTAGCCACCTATCCTTATATGTCATCTACACAATCCCCCATAACTTATTATCAGTATGGGGCCACATCCTAGCCTCCTATAAATTATCAATATATTCTAAAACCATAATATATTCCTTATAACACCTCAAGTACACCACTGCAAATAGACTTAATGAAAATAATCATGGATAAAATGGTAACTCTTGAGTCATCCCTTTTAGGAGCCCATAATGTTTTATATTATGACCAAGTTTGTAATGAGCCCATTCATCCTTCAATCCCTATGAAACCTTATCTAACCTGATGGGAGCTTCCAAATTCACCAAGTTTAATATTAAGACCCCTAGTAGTAGTTAAGAGCATTTAGGCATTCTTGTTACATGATTGCCTAGATGATGCCCTACTTTTGTGCATATTTCCTATGTCTCTTTCTAGCCTAGCATTGGACTGGTATAGTTCCATTACCAAACATTTCATCTTCTCCTTTAAAAAATAAGATCTGACCTTCTTGGATCACTTCTCCATAAACATATCCAAGAAAGTCTCTATCACTGATCTTTATTCCATTCACCAAATTGAGGATGAGTCTATAGCTGATTTTGTGGCTCATTGGAGAAGCTTGATCAACCATTTATGATTCCCCTTTCCTCAACTGGAATTGATCAAGCTTTTTTCCTATGCTTGTGCCAAACACATATCTTCTATGTTACGTGTTCAAATATTCATAACTTTTGATGAAGCTTTTACCATGGCATGTAGGTTAGAGAACCAAGATATAAATGAGGGTAAATTAGAGTTATGAAATAAGAAATCTAACTTCAAGATTAATAAAACATCCTCTTCTAAAGTAGGTAATCAGGCTCACACTAGGGCTAAGAATAAGGGAATTGTGAATGTAGTCATCCTTAAGGCTACCCCACCACCTACTGTCAATCAATAAAACTTTCCTAGTCCCTCTAACCAAAGCTCATAGAACCCAAACTAAATCACCCAAAAATAATTTACTCCACTTAGAGAATTCTATGCCTTAGTGTTGGAAAATTTACTAAAAGATAATCCTATACAACTTCCACCCATTAAGCCTCCCCCGAAGTTTGATTCTTCTTGTCTAGTACCTACTTGGTATAATGAAAATGACCTTTGTGAATTTCATCAAGTGATCAAACATGACATCAACTGATGTAATAATTTCAAGAATGTTTTTCAAATCCTCATTGATAAGGGGGAACTCATGTTGAATAACCCTAATGCCCCTAAAAATCAAACCTTGGACATATTTAGAAATCCCTTTCCCAACCATGCCCATATCAAATATGAGGACACATATTTTGAATGCTCTTATGACACCCACACAGTCGACATGGTCTATGATACACCTACACATGAGGACCCAGCCATCTAATCTACCCACTCTTCCCCCACTTCAATTACAGAGGTGGAAGAGTCATCTTCACCTCCATTAGAGATTTAGCTTTAGGAGGTTCTTTTTTCCTTATCCATGCACATAATATCCTTAGAATCATCACATTCCACCCTAATAGGCATATCTAAACAACTAAATGTGCCTGATTTGCTACCTCTATGAGCTACCCAACAAAAGCTTACTCTTATTGAAATTGTTCCTAAAGGAGAAGAATTCCTATCAATACCTCCCATGGATGAGCCATTTATCTCAACCTTACTTCCCTCACCTTTGTAAGTTGACCAACCTATAAACTATCATCCCCAACCTATAATTCTATCTCTTACATCCACTACATATGAAGTAAAACTAGTACATAAACCTTTTTCCACATTAGTGAAAGATCAGAATTTTCCCTAAAACTAGATATGGATCAAGATACCTTTTGGAAATAGTTAGGCCCCCTTACATCAACAAACTTGAACCTTATAGCACACATTTAACCAACCAATCTATCATCTTTCCACCACATCTTAAACCAATTAGAACATTTACCAACCTCTCACATTCCCCACCAACTGAGGCAATCATGACTCAAACAATAAAACCACCACATCAACATATTGAAAACCTTGGTACCTTCCCCATAAAGAGTTTGGTTTACCCATCTCTTAAAGTGGAGGTTACTCAATCTAAATTTTAACCCAAACCTTGACCCTAACCAACCAAAATAAGAAAACCATAAAGTTGCCACATGCGTAGGGTTTTTCCTTCTTTTTCCCTATCCTCTATCTTGGGTCCTCATATATCAACTCTACCTAAAAGTAAAATCCATTTTAACATATATCATCCACTGCCACTTTTTACACTAACCTAATTACTATCTGATACACTAGTTTTTTCCGAACTACCAATGGCCAAACTATCAAACTTGAACCCTTCAACCACTAACATGCCCAAACCAAAACCATTACCTAGAATTTTCAGCTTACCTAAAATTTATTTTACCAAAACTACACTCATGAAAACACTCCACTTACCAACCAAAATGACAACCCCTAGACCTTTCCTACCTCTCATTGAATCTTACTCAGCCATTTTTCAAAGGTTTTTACAATATTTTCACCCCACCTTACCTCTTATCAAAGTCTTCAACCCTCTTGGTTCAAATCTAGATTGGTATAATGATCATCAAATCTATTCCTATCATAGGACACCTAGACATGACACCAAGAACTATAAAGTTCTCTAGACCATTATCCATCAGCTCAATAATGAGGATGATCTCTTACTAGAAGAGCTTCCCTTGACCCCTATACCAAGGCCCTAACTAGACATCTACCAACACATACCATATCCTCCACTCTCACCTCAAAAAGATAAATAACTTACCTAACCTTCTATCACATCATTCCCCTATATCCATCCCATGAATGTAGTCACACATTCATAATAAAAGGATAAAGGAAAGCCAAGGTGTCCATTCCATGGACATACCCACCTACTCATCCTAAATAGAATTTGATCTAAACCTCTACATCTTCATTTCTACCCAAATTAATCATCTTAGGCACCTCTAAGGATAATCCTTTTGAATCCATCAAGAGGGTCATTCTTAAGCAACTTCACCAAACTCTAGCTAAGATGAGCCTCTATGAGCTCATTTCCACCTCACCTCACCATCACCAAGCCATGATAGAGGTTATGTAGGCCATTCAAGTCTGAATAAGAGACTCCCAAACTATAGAGGCCTTTTTTAGTACTCTCCAACTCTCCACCCTTGTCACCTTTAAGGACATGGAAATACCTTCCATTGACCTTGAAGACCTAGATCCACCTCTCTTTATCACTACCCATATCAACCAAAACCACATAAAATGGGTTATGATCAATGTTGTAGCCAATATTAATATAATCTTCCCATGCCTATGACCAACTCAAGCTACCAGACAATGTCATGTCTAGAACTTCAACTATCCTTAGATTCTATAATGAGATTATGACCACTACCATGGGTACCATCATCTTTCACATTCATCTAAGTACTCACACACTCCACAAAATTTTCTATGTGGTAAGGGGTGAATTCCAATACAATGTTATACTAGGGAGACCTTGGATCCATACCATAATTTTTGGACCTTCTACAAGATGACACTAGCTCTTTTATATCATGCAACATGACTTATTAACCTAATTATTTTCTCCTCTTCCCATCCAAAGAACCATAAAATCTACCACCAATAGAAGCCAAAGAAATTATTTCCCCTCCTATATAAGCATCTACTAGTTCATCTATTTGTGTCGACGAAATACCTAGCACTGATCCCTTGGGTTCTACCTTCCAATGCCTTACCCTTGGAGAATACTATCTCCTCACCTTGGATGACCTCCTTACTCCCCAAGAATATGTAAAACTTAACCACCACCTAAGTTATGACCCTAACATTGGAGTCATTATCCATTTAAGACCTCCCAAATATCAAACTCATTTTATCTATGGGGGGATTGATAAGCCACTCAATGTTTCCATCACCCACCCTTCACTTCAACCATTTAACTCTAACTTTTCTTACTTGGACAAACTCAACTTCACCAAACTATACCTTCATAGGTGTGCCTAGAAGGGATTTGGTTTAGGATGATATGAGCATAGTCCACACACATTGACTTTGATCAAGACCTGTAAGCCTCCTGAGAAACATGGCCTCAACTTCATTCTATCCAATAATAAGAAGGCCAAACAAACTACCCCTACCATTATTGAAGAAGAATCCCCTTCCTCACCAACATCCCCTCCAATTGTGAGTGAAGATGAGGACATCATCCCACCTATTATTTTTTTCATTAACACGACTACCCTTGGCCCCCTAACTTATCAACAAGAGGGGGCATCCATATCCATCCCTTTGACCTATCCTAAACTCATGAGAGAATACTCTCCTACCATTTACAATTTTTAGTGTCAAGGTGATGAATTATTCTCACCTACCTTAGTGTACCAAATTCCTCCATCTACAAATATTTACCTATAGAAATGTCAACCATGTTGAATAAATCTACCATGAAAATTGACATAGGCACTTCGGATAAGCCCCACATCATCTAACTTGGCCAAAATCTCACCCCTAAGGAACTACAAGACTATGTGACCTTCCTCTATGAGCATAGCACTGCATTTACTTAGTCTTATGCCAATATGTTTGGTATTGACTTGGCCATTACCACCCACAACATCATCACCAATCATGATGCCAAACTTGTCAAACAAAAACTTCACTGAATGCATCATTTCATAGACCTCCTTGTCAAGGACTATTTTCAATGCCTCCTTTCACTTAACTTCATTCAACCCATAGACTATACCCAATGGGTTTTGAACATCATACCTATCACTAAAGTCATAGTGGGACTACATAGTTGTGTGGATTTTAATGACCTCAACCTCACCTACCCAAAGGATGACTTTTGTCTACCTATCATTGACCAACTTTTTGATCATAAAATAGGCCATGATATGCTATCACTCATGGATGACATTTTAGGTTATAATCAGATCCTAATTTCCCATGAAGATCAGCACAAAACTACCTTTATTACCCCATGGGGGAATTTTTGTTATAGGGTCATGCCCTTTAGCTTTAATAATGCTAGTGTAACTTACCAATGGGCCATGAGATATATTTTCACAACCTTATCCATAAAATCCTTGAAGACTATGTGGATGACCTTCTCAAGATGTCCAATCTTTGCAAAGACCATTTATCCATCCATAATATTATGTTTGAGTGACTTATCCATTATCATGTCCACCTCAATCTAAAGAAATGCATTTTTAGGGTTTTAAGAATCAAAGTCAATTTATCCAAAATAAAATCCATCCTTGAGATGTTACCTCTGACTAATCTTAAACAACTCTATATCTTCTAGGGGAAACTTAAATCCTTTCATCACTTTATCTTCCAACTCTTTGATCAGTGTCAACCCTACCACCACCTCTTGAAAAAGGATGTCTCTTTCAAGTGAAATTTTGATTTTCAAAAGGCCTTTGATGTACTCAAAGAGTGCCTACTATCCCCACCTATACTTACACATCTTAAGGATGATCAACCTATCTACCTCTACATCTTTGCCATAGACCATTCCCTAAGGGCAATGCTTTCCCATTAGGATGAAAAACATAGTGAGCAAACCATCTATTACATTATTCGTACACTGGTCAAATATGAGACTTGGTATACACATACCAAAAAACTATGTCTATCTCTATTCTTCATGGCCACCAAACTTCACCACTACCTATTTAACCACAATACTTTTATCATCACCAATATCGACCCCCTCAAATACATGCAATCTAAACCATACCAAAACCAATGTATGGCTAAGATTCTTATCCTTTTAGCTAAATTCAACCTTGATTTTCTCTAACATAAATCAATCAAGGGGTAGGTTATCACCAACCAATTTGTCAAATAACCCCTAAAGGACAACCAACCTCCCCTCTTGCATTTCTAGACAAGTCTATCATAAACTTATCTCAATTAGATTTCACCAACCAAGTAACGATGTTTTTATATGGTTCCAAATGTCAACATGGTGGGGGAGTTGATATCATCATTATCCCTCTTATCAGTGAACCACTTCCTTTATCCTTTAAACTTGACTTTGAATGCACCAACAACATGGTTTAATATAAAGCCCTAGTAATATTTCTCTATACTACTTTAGCCTTAGGAGTCAAGAAAATCAATATCTTTGGTGAATCCCAACTTGTGGTCAACCAAGTTACTAGTATTTAACAAAGTAAGAATGAGGTTTTATAGTTGTATAAGAAATTGGCTATAGAAATCCTAGCCTTATTAAAATGTTACCATATTCAAACCACCCCATGATCTACCAATATTTTTTTTGATACCATGGCTTCACTTGCCTCTCAAATCCCATTAGCACCCTCAGACTCCAAACTATTGGACATTATCCATCACCTAACCAATCCCTCTTACACTAAGATAGACACTGTAACATATTTAGTGTGGAGGAGATTCTACCTAACCTTTAGTACAAATAAACCTTTCAATACCTTCACCTTGGCATAATTCCCTCTATCCTCTCTAATAATGTTTCTTAGGAATTTATTCATAGCACTTCCTATTATACCATTATGGGAGGAATCCTCCATAGATGAAGCTTAGATGTCCTCTTTTTCTATTGCCTCCATGGTCCAGAAGCCTCTATTCCATCAAAGAGACACATGATGGTATCTATGGGGGTCACTTTAGTTGCCTAACTATGGCCAAGTGCATCCCCTACTTAGGCTATTATTGGCCCACCATCAACCAAGACTACTATAAATATGTGAAAAACTACATCAAGTGTCAACAACATGATAATTTACATCATTAACCTAGTATTAGCCTTCATGTGTTTGTAAATTTTTAGCCTTTCTCAGAATTGGGTCTGGACCTCATTGGAAAAATCAACCCCCACTCTTTGCAATGACATCATTCTATCATTAGTACAACTGAATATTTTACCAAATGGGTAGAATTTATTCCCTTTATCTTGATGAAAGCTAAAAATATTATTGAATTGATCACCCATCATATCATCTCCTATTTTGGTGTTCCCCATAAGATCATCACTGATAATGGTAAATCTTTCAAAAAAAACAAGTTCAAGGCCTTTGTGACATATTGGGTATTAAAATCATTTTTTCATTGCCTTATAACCCAAAAGTAAATGGATAAGTTGAATCCTCTAATAAAACCCTTAACAACATTCTTAAAAAAATGGGCCATGCCTCAGGGTGGGATTGGCAAATGCACATACCCTTTGCCCTATGGGAATATCATATTAGCATTTGAACCCCCACTGGTGCTACACCCTTTTCTCTCATCTTTGGAGTCAAGGCTATCTTACCTCTTGAAATATAAATACCTTATTTTTTCATATCATTGTGTGACCTCATTTCAGAGGATAATTACCATCAATAATGTTTATCCCAACTTTAGCTACTTGATGAGCATCATTTAGGTACACTTTCCTATCTTCATGTCTATCAAGAGTAAATCAAATGAGCCTATAAAAAACACCTAAAATTATAATAATTCAACATCATATATCTTGTCCTCAAGGGAAATTAACATGTCACTAATATGGAGAAAAGTAAAAGGGGCAAATTTTATTTCAATTGGTTCAGACACTACATCATTAAACATAAGTATGGATCAGGGGCTTATCATTTATCATCTCTCTAAGGCAAACCATAACCTAAACCTCTCAATGCTTCACATCTACACCAAATTTATTGTTAGATAAAGATCACAATTATCATTTGTCTAACTTAAGTTCATCCATTGAAAACCAAATTCACATCCTTCCTTTTAGGAGAAACTGATTAAAACTGAATCATGTGATTATCCATCAAAACTATATCCTAATCTTGAACTATGGATACCATGTCTCTATCCATGGAATGATTCTCATAGTACTTCCCATCTCTTTGAGATTAGTTATTATGGTATTTGTTCCCTATACCTCCTTTTCACGTACTGGCACCCTATGTCAACTTAGTTTTACCTTTATAAAGGTAATCCATTGAGCATGTATGGATAGGCCTATGTCAATCAACCTCAAGCAATAGCAACAACAATATAAAATAGAAAAAAAAAACTATGGGTCATCCTTAACATCCATAGACTATTCCCTTAAAAGACATCTATTGGAAACTCATTCTAAAATTACAAAATGTAAGGTTGACTACTCCCTTAAAGGAAAGATATCCAAAGCATTGGAATGAACCATATAAATCCAGACCACTCCCTTAAAGGATGGTTGGGTAAAACATTTATCAAATCTAATGATTTATTAGAAGCTTCCCACATTGATCAGCTTCCTCGATCCCTAAGTAAAAGTCAAAAGCAATTAAAAATGTAATAATTTTGTTTTGAATCCACAATCAACTCTCTTACATAGTAATAAAATTGGGAAGAGCATAATTGACTCTCCTTAGTAGACATCTCACATAGATCATCCTACACTTTATAAATGGACATAGACTTATTTATACCCCATCTTTGGACACCTATAAAAAAGGAATACTAATCTTGTTAATGGTTCTATTTTCACCCCTTCTCCCTCCACATATCATATGCATGAGACTATGAGCTCACTTGACACAATGTTATTAGGATCCATAGCTATCAACCTAGGTTTGTAAATTCAAAAAAATTGAGATGCTTAGGTTCACTAAGCCAATCCAATTTTGGGTTTCATGTCATTATTTACCATTGATAAGGCATCATGTTCTTTTTCATATATTTTAATAGTCTATGTATGTCTATAAACATGAAAAACAAATAATATACCAAAATCACAAACATCATGAACTATTTCAACAAAAAACATCATCTATCCACCATAGGTACAATGTAAACATATAGCCACTAGCCACAAACATTCACCTATCCATCACATTTTTTAAATGTTTGAATATGTTATTACACCATAAATCAAGAATAAAAACATCATAACATATATCATTGACCATTCAACACACATAACCATAAACATCAACCATAATATGTATCCATCCATAACATGTCATATCTAACTATGCATAAAATCAAAACATCATAATTCACCTTTATACATATCACATGCCTAAGATACTAAGTCAAATATCCACAAACCATGAGCATCACATAAAACATCAAATGTCATATAACATATACATTGAATAGCCAAAAAATAATACATGTGATAATGTCAACTCTCTCTCAAAATATACATCTCACTACATCAATGTGTAGGTCAAAATCAAAATTCATATACATAACATTATTACTATATGTCAATTAGGCCCATAAAACACTTGAACCACTTACACCACTACCACTAGCCCCATTTGTACCTATACCTAATGGTAGTCCCCCTGTGACCCCTATTTGACCAACTGTAGTAGCCTACTACCCAGGGGTAGCTACCATAACCCCACTCCCTAAACTAGCTCTAAATTTTTTAAATCTTATGGCATGGGGCAGCTGATCTCGCACCATCACCTCATAATATCTAAGCTCCTATATAGTAGTTAGATACCATGCTTGTGCCACTAAACCTATTGGCCCTCATACTACTATACCTTCCACACCCACATCAATTTTCCCATGTAATGTGATTATTTAGACCTTTAGACTAGATACCTATCACTATAGAATGATAACATAGGCATGTGTATGGTCCTTCTCAACTATCATGGCTCCCACTTATTCTTGAAGTGCCACAATATATCTCTATAGTATGGCCACTTGTCTCTATAAACTATCTATCTAAGCCTAGGCTACTACTAAAGTTGTTTTTTGTGGGTTACCCTACTCCTATCTTAGCCCTAAATCCACATCCATGTGATGATGACCTCCATCACCCCTTCTAAAATTAGGTGTAGTGTACCCCCTGGTATCAGGTGACATAGCCATCAATAATGCCAACTTCATCAATCTAAGCACCAACTAGTATATCCTCAAAATCATTTACAATATCCATTAACTGAGGCTCAAGAAGCAAAAACATAGCCTCCTCTCTCCTATATCTAGGGGTGTTAGGTGGAATCCCTTGTACAAGACAAAACTATCTCCAAACTTGATCAAATGGGATCATCTCTATGTACATCTCATTCCTACCATATACCCACTTCCAACTCTAGAGTCTAATGGTGTGATACTTGTACCTTGCCCACTATGGACACCCAACTTATAGTCACCATGTAACATTTCCTAGCACTAGACCCCCCCCAGCCTATCACATAGCCACTTGGTATCTCTAGTTCCACCACTTACTCTTGATAGGACACCACTCTCTTCTATCATATGAAGCTAATAATGTAATGATTTGGCACATGAGTGTCATCTCAAAACCTTAAGGGTCTTAGTACCTAAATGGTCTCAAATGCCCCATAGTAAAAAATAAGCCCCACACTCAATCGATAGACTTAATTCACTCTAAAGCCCCATAGCTCCCTATAAATCTACACAAGTAAAACATGTGCCTAATAAAATATGATCCCTCCTAGAATCATCTCTAATAGAAATCCAAGCAACAAATAGGGGAAGTGGTCACCAACTAAATCAAGCAACACAAAGCTCATTAGTACCATCATCATCATGGTAACTAAACGCCTATCTCCAAATGTCCTCTAAGATAATAGGTGATAGCCAAACCCATTATTATTAAACTATGCATCTATCTAATCATCACCATAAATAATATTCAAGTAAAAATCCCTCTCCTCACTCTCTATATGATATAATTGATCACCTCTAGTAATCAGGTAATCCTGGAGACATCTTCCAACATAATGGTAATCTCTCCCATCAATAGCCAGAAGGTGTTTATCATAAGATCCCATCTCTTGATGAGTGAGAAAAACATGGTGGGATCACATGAAACATGATGTTAATGGTGCATCACACCTTATATGATGGCCTCCATGTGTTGCCACTCATCATCTATCATCACATCCCACAACTCAAAAAATAGCCTTGAGACTCAGTCCCTCAACTGAATCTGGTCTTGTGCCTATAAAGAAACCATGTGGGTAAACACACTTGGTTTCCCTAATCGATCTTAGTGCCAAACCACCACCCAACCCTTTCTATCAACTCAACACCCACACCTACACTCTTCTGAAAAACTACTCAATACATCCTACCTACATGACTAAATCACCCCAACCCATCAAAAATGCATACCACCTATACTAAACCTACACTAACACTTTTTACCCCCTTTTTCAACTATTCAAAACCTATGACAATGTTTTTAAAACCCTCTTTATGAGTTTATTTTAGTCTAAGCCCTCAACTATCAACAGTTGGCCCAATCTTCAATAGTCCCCTATAACGGTCTAGTCCTTTGACTCAACCATTGATGGTCTGGCATTGACCACTGATGGTCACTAAATGTGAATGCCAACAGTGAATTTTTGAACCCTCAGACCCCCCAAAACCCTAGTAAACACATTAAAAATACAAATATAGATAAAAATCTTCTAAATCCCCCCAACCCCAGCTACCATTCAATTAACCAAAATATGTTGTATTTCACCCAGTTTAACAAAAACTTAAAATCTAGGGTTTTAGTAAAAATTTCCCTCCCACCAACAAACATTCATCTAATTTTTACCTGATTTCACCAATTATTTTCCCTTTAAGCAAATATTTATCTAATTTAAAATAACACCTACCTCATTCTGTAAGTGATGCCATGGTTGAAGCCTAGGTCCATCTACCTGGTTGTGCCCTCCTCCACCATCCACCTTGATCAAACACAACTACAAATCACTCTTCACCTTGTGATTACAAAAGCCACACTCTTGTCCAAAAACACTACTATCATGGATTGAAAACTTTTCAAGAATGGAATGCATGGAGTCAAAGAGAGAAAAATGTGAAAATGACTTTTCATTTTCACATTTTAACCTATCCATTCTTTTAAGGTTTTCCCTTAGACCATCAATGATTAGGGTGACTATCGATAGTTCACCCTTTTAACCTATGTCCATTGATAGTTAGGGGCCCATAATTTTTTCTTCTACTCTCCCTAAGAATAACTAAAACACCTAAACTAATCCCTTTCAAAAGGATAAAAATGCAAGACCCTTACCTTTCAATAAATCACTCATCTTTGGTAACTATGTTTGTCCACACCCACCCTGAGGCTAGGCATTGACATCAAGTACTTACACTATGCACTTAGTTAGATTTTATGCACACTCTCGATAATCTAATCACCTATCAAACTCAACACTACCTTTCAAACAAGAACTACATTTAGCTTGAAGTTGTTGTGGGATGCTAAATCCCCTTCAATATAAAGGTAACATCCACTTACCTAGTGCATGTGGATTCAACTTGATCTTACCCCAACCCACCCATTTTCCCACATCCACCTTAATGATGACCCTATTACCCAAACCCTGCATGAATAATATGATAACTTTTTCCTAGGTAATTTTGACCGCATCGACAAACCTTGTGAGGTTACCTATTTGTATTTTTGTACCACCTAGTGCAACAACTAGATCATTTGTGTTTTTCAGCAGCACTTCCTACCTTGAATACCTATCACACATTGACCCAAGTGGTGTTTTCATGGGAGCACTTCTTAACTTAGATACCCAATAAAATACTCAAACTACCTTAGAGACTAACATGTGTATCTAATTGGCATGCCTATAATAGTCATGTGATACATTGGTCACATGTCTTCTTTATACCAACCTTATTTTTTGATAACATTGATAATATATCTTTACATGATATTTTCTATTGCACCTTTTATTTCATTTTGTGCACACGTATGTGCCTCACATGCTCCACTTGAGTCACCACCTCTTGAGTCCACATTTACCCTTTGTCAAACATATCCCCACTTTATTTGTACCTCACCAACTCCTCATTTGAGGGGGAATACCTCATCCCACTCTCACAGAAACTAGACCCTTGACCTATAATCCATTTTTTGCCACTCATTCAGAAGCTATTTTCACTTCTTTTGTCTAACCCAATTCACTTTTTTATGTTTTTGACCACTCATAGGCCTTTTTTAGATTCCCTAAATCACACCTTGACCCACTAACATTAGTACTAATTAGTTTATCACTAATTAGATCATTTGTAGTCTATTTTCTAAGTAATCAATTATTTTGATCATTTTAGTACCATTTTCATTATTGATGTAAGTACTTTCCTTCTATTTTATTAACTTAATTATTCTAAAATGGTGGATTGATAGCCCCTAAGGAAGATCTCACTTTTAGGATCTAGCTAGTCCTAAGAAATCCACCTAGCTACTTGTCTAACCAATGAATTTGATTTAGTGATTTCTTACATGTAGGTCATCCTCTTTAGCTAAACAGGAGATCTCCACAATCTTTTGATCCAATGCATGCACTTTTATTAGGTATTTCTACCACAACCCATATTTCTAGTTTTACTACCTTCTTATGAATAATAGCAAAATTTGAGTGAAACAATAATTTGTATAACAATATGTTTATAAAGAGAATTCCACATGAGAGATATCAAGAAAGGGACAGAGAGAATGTATTTATTCATTAATGCATAAATAAATTTGACATATGCTATGACATTTCTAATGTTTTAGCATGATAAACTTGAAAAAAATTCCATATGAGAGATATAAAACAAGGGATTGAAATCATAAGTTTATGCATGAATGCATAGAAAATTTTGACATAAATCATAACATTTCTAACATCTTTAGCGTGAGAATCTTGAAATTTTTTCCACATGAGTGAGAGAGAGTATGCAAAAGGAATATTGAAATTTTGTGCATGTTCAGCAATGAATTTTTTAATATCACCCTTAGTATAAAAATTAAGCATAAAATACAAATAATAAATCTCTGTATTAACATATGGTAAACATCATCATTCATCTACATGATAGGACCAATGATGGTCTCTTTTTTATTTGCAAGAAATGTGAGAAACATTTATAAATAAGTGAGATCCATTTTTGTATAATATGATTATAGATGTAAGGTAATATCTCACAAGCAATAAGACCTAGTGTATACATCTAGGATTTGAAAGATGATTATTTTTACAAATTACTATGAAATTTTTAAATTGAAATTAAATTTATGAGTTAGATATGCAAGTAAAAAATAAAAAATATATTAGAAAATTAGTGATTTGATGGGATCTAGTAAAATTCAACTAGGGTTTTGAAAAATAAATGTGTTTGAAAATTACTTTTTAATTTTAAAATTTAAATGGATTTTATAATTTAAATATGCTAATAAAAATTTATAAAATGATTGGAAAATTACTAGAAAAATGTTGTGACCTAATATGGGCAACTAGGGTTTGAAATAAAATTATTTTAAAAATACTACAAAATTTTAGAATTTACAGATAGTTTTTTATTTTATTATGTAGGTAAAATATTAAAAAAAAATATGAAAAATCATTAGGAAACTTACCCTAGGGTTGCTAGGGGTTTTATGTGCAAATGAAGTAAGTCAAGTTCACCAAATGATCTAACAATTTTGAGAATAATTAGGGTTTTATTCCTAATTTAGTTAAAGGGTCTAGATTGATAAATTAGAAATTAATATGAAATAAATAAGATATTTATTTATGGAATTTATTGGTAATTATATGTTTTCTAGAAATATTAATAAGAGGTAGAAAATAAGATATAGCTTAAACTATGTTGATCCAACTGAGATAGGATCTGATATTCACTGTGTAAGCCTGGGCCACTATCATAAATAGGATTTTGACTTTAATTTTTTAATTAGATAAGAGCATCAAAATTTTATAAGAGTGGCACCGGTGTTGTAGTCATTAGCTAGTGATATTGTCCTAAGGATATGAGCTTTCTCAACTTTGTTTAGCAGGTCTGTGTGACCCTATCTCTGAGGTTTTGATAGCTAAAAGTCTATAGAGCTCCCAGTAGAGTAGATTTTATATTCAAACCCTATCTTTCATTTTAATTTGATGAGTTTAAAACAGGAGGGGTGGGTTAGTGTGTGTAAGATTCACTGGACATGGATCCACACCCCTTGTGTGGGGCACATTACCTACATACCAATACTTCAAAGAGGGATCAAGCCATATGTAGTTGTCCCTTTGAAAGTGGTTGGTGTAATTATGATATGAGAATGCAAGGAAATTATAAACTAAGTGTGATTGAGATGACTAGGGACTAGTGTAAGGATTTTATTAAGTTATAAATAGTACTATATGGCTATATGCAAAGAATAGAGAAATCTACTTGAGTAGTCTTGCATGTATTCTTGCTTACTTTGCGATATTTTCCAACCATTCTAAATGGACTTTGAATGGGATTTTATAAATATCTATGGGTCATAGGTCAAATGTATTCACATTAGGATAACAAGGGAAAAGATATAGATATGAATAATCTGAATGTTAGAGGCTAAAACTCACTTGGATAAGAGTCCTGAAAATAGGACACTTTAGGGTCTAGTGCTATAGTCCAAGTCCTAGTGTTGTTGTCTAAACTAGTCACAAAGACTTGAGTTTTTTGGGTTTTGTCTATCATCCCTATATGAACCTTCCTACAAAATTCTAGATGTTGATAATTATAGATGATTATGAATAAGAAAAACAATGTCTAAGGGTCATGAGAGCAAGCAAGAGGGACCTAAGGGTTGGGTGTCATTAGCCACACTTAAGTTAACAATTTTTTTATTTTATATGACTATAGTATTCATTCTTCTTGATTTTCCCATCTGTGTTCTTGTTATCTATCCATGTCTGTACTTCATATATATATATATATATATATACCCACAATATTTCTCAATTATATTCAATTTAAGTTGCATTCTATGTTCTTTTTCAAGTTTCTAACTACATATTGTACATTTACATTCTATTGGAGGGTCATTACCATTTTATAATTTTATAGGTTCTATAAATGGATATTTTGTATCCCAATCAACTTGAAAAAACCTTCCTATTTTCCATGTACTTCTCTTCCTTCGTCAAAAATTTAAGTGGAATTTTCAACTAAATTTGTTGTCTAAAAAGAATTAAAATTCTCTTTAGAAGTGCCCAAAAGAGTGTCTTATAGGGGTGGCATATCATTAATAAAATCATAAGGTGGTGACATGTTATCAATATTAATTCTTTATAATGAAATAATATCATTATTAGTGGTGATTTCTACATTGAAATCATTTTGAAATTATTTTACAATTAATAAAAATTACTATTTTTTTTAAAAAAGTTTTATAATTACCTATATTTGGAGTGCATGCCATTTATGTAGTGTTCTTTCCTAGGTTCCTAGAATAAGACAATATGTTTGATTTTCTTAATAATTGTTGTGGTGTTTAATCCTTACCATTAACACTTGATGCCACTTCACTAAAGGATGATGATACAAGACTCAAGATGTAGATAGGTGACAATAACTGAGAAGGTGCTACTAGATGATAGCAATTAAGAAGTGCAAAAATGTAGTCGGGTGATAGAAATTGATGACATAGTAATGACAAGTAGTCAAATGGTGTTGGGTGGTAAAGTGTTGTCAAGTGGCACAATGTTGTGAAGAAGTATAGTGTTATTTTATGGTACACTATAGTTAGAAGATACAATTCTATTAGGTGGCAGAATGTGGTTGGGAGATATAGTATTATCATGTGGCAAAATGCAATCAAATGACATAATGCTATTAGGTGATAGTGTGTTGTTAGGTGATAGCAATCAAGTGGAATAGTGTGCCATCCAATGGTAGTAGTGAGTTAGTAGAGATGTGCTAGTAAGGATATAATTGGGTGGTTACAAAAATGTTGTCAAGTGACCTCGAATCTCAAGAAATTAGTAATGTGGTAAAGAAGCATACTTTTATGGTAACCACTATGAACATATGTATTATATATAAGGTAAATTATATGGATACCACCATAATTATTGTAAAATATTGGTGAGTTAACCCTTAAGAAATTAGATCCTAAAATTTTAGGTGAATGGGCTCTATGTACTACTCCCAAAAATCACCAAATTCAATTGTCCAAAAATTGAATATTCATGAATTAACAAATATACACCACTAAAATTTACCCTACTAACTACATGATGAATTATTGGGATTTGACTCCCATATACAGGGTAAAAGCACTTAATTTTTCAAACTATATTCAGAAGCACACACCACATAGACCACTTCAACATTTAACACTAGAGGAGGCTTGGCCTAGAAATAATCCTAATGTCTCATTTTTTTAATGTTTTGGGAGCCATGCTTGGGATTTTATACCATAGAAGAAATGGAAAGCATTGGATAAGAATAGTAAACCCTTAATATTTGTAGGGTAATATGAAAATATGAGAGCCTATCAACTTATAAATCCTAATTCTCGTCATTTTTTTAAACACATGTTTAGTTTGATGAGCATTTATCTTATCATGATTGTTGATATTCCTCCATGAATTTTTATTCTTATTTGATTCCATCCACTGATGATTCTTCACTTAATTTTGATTATCCCTTCTTTGAGGATCTAGTTTAAGAGGACACTGATGAGGTTATGAATGTAGACTTATATGTGGATATTTTTCCCATTATGCCTAATTGGGCTCATACTACAGTTTCAAAGGAAACACCTTTCATACAGGATATTCCACCCACAAGACATTCATATGCATGTTCTGAAGGTTTCAAAATTTTGTGTCAAACATTTTTTGGGGATCCATAATATTTTTAATAGGCTCATGGGATAAAAGAGTGGGATGATATGATGGCAGATGGGTATTCTTCCATGATGAATAATCATACTTGGGATTTTGTCTATCTTCCAAAGGGAATAAAGTTGGATAGATGCAAGTGGATATACTAAACCAAATATATAGATGATGGGTCCATTGATAAGTATAAGGCTCATCTTTTAGCAAATTTTTTTAACAAGTTGAAGCTATTGATTACTCTAAGACCTTTTCCCCTATTTATAAATGGATTCCATGTGCCTTGCACTTTCTCTTACTACATCATAGGGTTGGCTAGTGTACTAGATGGACATAAAGAGTGACTTATTACATAGTGATTTATAGGAGGACATATAGATGGAGTAAACTATTGTGTTTTTTCATGATTCTTCCCTTGTTTTTTGACTATGAAGGTCTCTCTATAGTCTCAAATAGGCTCCTCAGGCCTGGTATGAGAAGACGTATTCATTTCTTCTATCTACTAGATTTATTCATTAAAACTCAAATCCTATCATATATATCTATCATGTTGGAAAGGATATTGTTATATTGGTTTTGTATGTTGATGATTCATTTCTTCCATGTAACTCATCTTCTCATGTTCAAGCTATTTAGTATACTCTTTTAGCATAGTTGGATATGACATATCTTAGTCTTTTATACTTTTTCCTTAGTTTGTATATTTCTAAGTCAAATTAAATGATTCATTTAAGTGAATAGAATTAAATCTTTGATCTTATTTAGCATTTTGGGATGGTTGATTGAAAGGCAAGTCCCTCTTTTTTCATGTTTTGGGTCACTCTTACTTCCACCCATACTACTCCTCTTTGTGATCCTAAATTACATAGGTAGTTAGTTGTAAGTCTTATGTAGTTGAACCATACTCACCCCAATATTTTATATTCATTTGGTATTTATCCTAGTTTATACATGATTTTCATGGAAATAATTGGTGGGATGCCAAGAGTATTTTATGATATCTACAGGGCACTTCACATTTTAGATTACACTACACCATAGGTTATACTCAGTTGGCTAGATATACTATTTCACATTGGGTAGGTTCTATTGACGATAGGAATTCCACTTCTAGATACATTTTCTATATTGGTTATTCTTTTATTGCTTGGGCTGGTAAGAAGCAACAAGCTATTGCACTTTCATCTATAGAGGTAGAGTATAAGGGAGTAGTCACATGGAGTTAGTAGGTTCTTTGGATTCATAAGTTATTGATATATTTTGGCTTCACAATGGATTCACCTACTAAACTTTAGTGTGATAACCAAAGTGTAATTAACATTTCTTGTAACCCTGTTATGTTAGACCAAGAATATTAAGATTCAAATGCACTTCATTCATCAACACATTCAGGATGGATTTTCATGTTTGGAGTAAATTTATAATTAGTATTAGGTTGCAAACATCCTAATTAAGCCTTTTACATCACCTAATTACCTTTAGTTTTATAACATGTTTGGGGTTTTAGAAAAATTCTTTTGGGGTGTTCATGAGGACATCTACCTCCTTAATTTATTCATGGATGTATTATACATGATTACTTGATTAGGTACTTATGTATAATATATCTTTGAATAAATGAAGAGAGAAGATGTATAACATATCTTAGTTATGATTGATCACTTATCTTAATCTCTTAGTTAGGATTGATCTTCATTTCCTATATATATAAGGCATATTCATTTTATTGGACAAGCTGTGGAGATAATATATGGTGTTGATTCTCTTTTATCTGGAATATGTATTTATAAGTATATGTTATCAAATTATTTTTAAAATTTTCATTTTATGAATGTGATGTTCTATTAACACCATAGATCTTTGTGACTTGGAACAATCTGATTATCATTCCTTTCAATATAATTCATTGTACTTAATATGAGATGATGTAAAGGTGTTGAGGGCTAGTTTAGAAATATAAGATTAAATTATTACATGCTTATTAGATATGATGGGATAATTTTAAATGTTTTTTTAGATGTATTCACCCTTTCTTAATAACCAATGAAATCCACTATGGTGGAGGTTAGATACATAAATAAAACTTGAATCCTCTATAATTTTTAACACTTGACTTAACTTAAATAATGTCTAACCTTGAATACTCAAAATAGTTGATGAGCCATGATAGGCGTATATGTTTTTCAATTTTATTATTTATTCTTTGTATATAGAATGAAAGTGCTTATGATCCCAATTACAAGATTTTTTAGCATTGGTGGCTCAAAAAGTGGTAAAAGGTAAAGATTGAGAAGCCCCACATTGAATATTGGGTGCATGACCATGTAATGGGTTAGATTAATAATGAAAGTGTTTTTAATAGCTACATGAATAATTATGTATGGACCATAACATAGAGGATTTACCTTTTGGGATAGACATTTGAAGTGTTCCTAATAAAATCTTATCTAATCTTATCATGAACTTAGAATCATGAGGAGTACAACTTAAAATCCTTGAATATTTTGATCAGTATAAAATTATTTTCATTTTAAAATTAGTATCTAAAAATTTGGATATTTAGTTTGGTCTTCTTGGCAAAATATTCATGTTGTCTTTCAAACTATGAGTTGGTTACCTAGATGTTAATAGGGCATTCATGAATCTTGTAGTGGTTTGTATAGTTTCTTGAATTCAAATTCTATAATATTATTTTATGACTTGTAAGTCAAGTGTTTTATTGTTATTGTTATAAAACTTTGATTTTATAGTAAGTTATTATGCCTTTATATTCTTTGTTTTCCATTTATTGAGTTATGAAGAACTATCGCTTATTAGAGATTTCCTTATTTAACATAATGATATATAATGTAATGGATATAAATGTATATAGTGAAAATTAATGTTGCATTCACTTGGATATAATTTGAGATTAAATATGTGGAACTCAAGGTTAAGATCTCTATCCTTTGGATTAGGTTCTAAGGCACTAATCTTCTTGAATATGAATGCGAATGAATTTTTCTTCTTGTTTTATATATGTTGATGTCTTTTTCAAGTTAAGCCCAGAATTAATTTGCTTATCCTTTGTCTTTACCTATATTATCTCTTATATCTATAACTGACTGATTGTTGGGGTGGTCTAAGGTCATTTATGGTTGGGATAATTAGGACTAGAGAGGCAAATTGTTGAATGAACTTGATAGTAGAGGATTTAAATGATGTTTGAGTTTCTTCAAGGTTGTATTCAATTGTTATTAAATTTCTTGTAATAATAATACTTTATAATTAATCCTTGTATTGAATTATATCTTTTGAAAATAAAATGATCTGATGTTCTGAGTTAATAATTTTAGTAAGATGGAAGATTGAAATTGCATTCTTTAGATTTATTAAGAGGAACAACTATTATATAATATAAATTTTTTATCCTTGTTAAATGTGTTTATTTATCCATTGAGTAAAATGAATATTTTTTTCATTGAGTTTCCATTTCTTTAAACAAGGTTATTCTACTTTGTTTACACAAGATATTAACTCGTATTAAGTTAACTCATAAATAAATGACTTATGGTCTTGCATTGTGTAACATTAATTCCTATCATTAGATAATATATTGATAGGATTTTATGTTATTAGTATGCATGCATAAAATTATAATAATTATTGGACAAGGTAAATGCATACTTGATTTGTTATTTTGTAGCTATTGTCAATATCTATTAAGAGATTCAGTTTTAAAGTGTTGAAACTTTATATATTATTTGTTAGAATTTTGACTATTTCAGTAAATGATTTTTGTTAAGATCTTAATAGCATAATTTCATTATATTGATCTCAATACATTTACATTATTATGTGTAAGTTTTTCAGGGAAGGCATTTGGACTTATAAATCTTTACATAAGTTGTGACTTGTAATTATGTGCTTATTTATTTACAAAATTGAAATATTAAATTGGGCCATATTATTAGTTGGCTATTGTTACCTATTAAGATTACTAGTTTTGTATCATATTAACTAAGTGACATAGGTGAGTTAGATGTAAGATTTAAATCTATAGACCAAATTTTATATATGGTTAATGGGAAGCATGACTAAACTTGATTTGAACATGTTGCTGATGTGATGGTTGCATATGTTGTTAAGTCCATTAGTGTGAAACTAAACAAGACATTACTAAACTATAAGAATTAACATGTTAACATAGTATAAATCTGAAATCAATGTTATTTCACTAGAATGAGGTTATAAGTGTAGTGGCTATTATAGTGATCAGGGTACAATGATCATATGGTCTTTAATTATACCTAAGTTACTTGAGGCAATTTGTGAAAAATACCTTATATTGTATTGATTTTTTAAATAGTCCTAAAAATAATCATTATTTGTTATCTGAGGTTTTGTATATCTTTATTAAGTAGTCTTAGTATGATTATTCTTCTATTGAATCTTTTATCCTTTTATATTTGTCTGATGTAGTCTTTCTAGTTTACCCTATGAGGTGAAAATTATTTTATGGTTTGTACAAGTGATAAGGTGAGAGTATAAATTGGTAACACATTTGTTAGGAATGCCATATATGAATTACATGTATAAGAGTGTGTGATTGTGTTGGCTATATACTGGCTCACCTCTATCTAAGTACTAAGTGGATACTTACTTCCTAATGAAGTCATTAGTGATTTATAACTTGGTCTACTTCCTGTATTGGCTATAACATAGTTATGGGTCTCATAAATTTTTCATGTTAGCTCTTTTTGGAATATTTTTACCATAGTTTCTTTATCTTGGCGTTTAAAAAAATTAGGTTATTACATTGGGGTATCAGACCTAGGTTATAACTACTCTAGTGAACCTTGAGGAATGTTTATTATTGATTTTCTACTAAGTTATAGTTTGATTCACCTCAATATGGTGATAATAAGATATATAATATTAGACAACAACCCAAGACATGTTAACCCTCGTATAGTTAGAGGTAGAGTTTGTAGAGACAATGTTCTTGAAAGAGAATAACCTCCCATTAACAATGTTTGGCACCTAACCATGAGGTGTTATGAATGGAATTATAACTAAATTAAATTCCCTTCAAATTAGACTGGACACCTAATGATGTAGAATGAATAATTTAGAATACATTACACCTAAAGAATTACCCATTAGAGAAGAAAGGAAAGGTAGTGATAAAGATACCCAAGACAACCCTAAAAATGTGGTTGATCTCATTATCAAGGAAATGAAAAAATATTCCCCCACTAAACATATTTAGTGAATAATTAGGTGATGTAGTTGATGCATGGTTGGTTAACCTGAAGAAATAATTTATCCTGCATAACATGCCATCTAATGTGAAAGTAAGGGTGGTTTCATATTATCTAGTTGGAGACACATCACTATGGTGGAATCATATTTGTGTCATAGAGGGGTACCACCCAATGACTCTTACCTAGCCTAATTTTGAAAGGTAGTTTAAGAAGAGATATCTCATTTTTAGTATAAAGAACAAAAAATAACTAACTTTTAGCTATTAAAGTAGGAAAATGTGATAATAATTGAGAATGAAAATAAGTTTTTGAATCTGATACATCATGTAAACTGCATGCATTAATAATAAACAAAAATTATAAAGTTTAAGTTGGGATTGAAAGAAATATGAATGCATTATGTCAATATTACTAACCCTGAGACTTTTACTACTAGAATTTAATCTACTAATAGGAGAAGAGAAAGAGAAATCTCATCAAAAAGTGACAAGATTTTAAGAAAAATAGACAATACTCTAGAAGGATAAATATGTCCCCAACATATAAAAACTTTAATAAAATTGATCAAAAACATAGATTTACCACAATTACTAATGGTTTTAATAAATATGAGTAGTGGAATAATAATTTAAATAATTAAATTTTTATAAGGATGGAACCTATAAGAAAAATTAGACCCATATAAGTCAAAATGTACCTGCCACTAAGGCAAACACCATTATTATAGCACCTTAAAGGACTATAGTGTGCTAGGAGTGTGGAAAAAATTATTATCACAAGGACTATCCAGAACTAAAACTATGATAATCACCCAACGATAGAGTATATGTAGAAGTGGATAATCATAATGCAAATTAATAAACCACTCCTATAAATATTAGAGGTAAATTAAACATTTTTTAGTTTATATTTTGGTTGATTTTGGTGCAAAAAATAGTTTTATTTCTCCTAATATTGTAAATAAATGTAATCTAAATCCTGTGACATTAAGATAAGGTTGGAAGGTTAGATTCTATAAATGCAAGAGTGAACCACTATCCAAATGATTGAGTAAGTAGTGTTGGACTTAAGGTGTTTCTAGACAAAATTCAATCTATTATTAGTTTCTATTGGATCTTATGATTTAATTTTAGAAATGGATTAGTTATAACAACATATATCCATCTTATAATTTTGTAATAAGATGATAAAATAATATGATGACTTAGGAAATACATTAAAAATTAAAGGTTCATCTAAGCCTAAGATGGGTAAGGTTTTATAGGATGTCAAATTGAAGAAGGATGTATGAAAGGGATACAAATTATATGTTGTTCAAATGCATAAAAATTCACCTAAATATTAAACTTCCTATAAAAATTTTCCTTTTCTAAATGAATTTTTTGGTGTGTTTCTTTAAAACCTAACTAGACTACCTCACTGAAAAAAGTTTGATTTTTCTATTGATATAATGCTATAGGAAGTTCCTACATTAAAATCTCCCTAGCATATGAATATAGATGATTTGCAGGAACTCAAGGTTTAGCTATAAGAGTTGATAGAAAATGGGATTATTAGGTCAAGTGTGTCTTCATTAGGTGCACTTGTGATCTTTTTGAAAAATAACGATGGAACCTTGTGGTTATGTGTTGACTACCTCATGCTTAATAAGGTGACCATCAATAATTATTATTGTTTATCAAGGATAGATGATATTTTTATCAAATAAGGATGTACATATCTTTTATAAGATATAATTAAGATTAGATTGTCATCAATTGAGAATCAAGGAATAGGACATTCATAATACTTTTTTCCATACTTGGTATGGGCATTATGAGTTTACAATAATGTCTTTTGTTCTAACCAACACACCTATTGATTTTATGAACCTAATGAATAATGTATTTAGATAATTTATATACAATTTTATGCTAGTTTGTTTTATGACACACTGATCTTTTATAAGAATGTAGCTAAACATGAGCAATACTTGTGTTTAGTTATAAAAAGGTTAAGGTGGTGTAAACATTTGGTAATTTGTCTAAATATGATTTTTATCAATCAAAGATTCATTATTTGGGGCTCATAATTTCTAAGGATGGTATTTATATGGATGAATTCAAGATTAATGTTATCTAATAATGAACTACTCCTAAAAATATACATGAAGTATGTAGTTTTATGGGTTTGGTTGACTATTTTAGAAGATTTGTTGATTTATTTTTCTAGATTAATGAATACAATAACTTTGTTGCAGTGCAAGGGTAAGAAGTTTGTTTGGAATTTAGATTGTGAGAATTTTTTTATAAGTTTAAGGAGATATTAAAAATAACACCTACACTTATTGTACCTAATCTAAATGGAAATTTTGAGATATGGGTTGATGCATCCAAATAAGGCTTGGGTGGTGTGTTAACATAGGATGGTAAAATCATGGCTTATGAGTCATGAAAATTTAAATAACATGTGAATAATTATCCTACTCATGACCTTGATATTGTTTCCATTGTGAATGAAATTAAGCAATGGAAACATTTTTCATTGGGATGTGTTTTAAAGTTAAATCGAATCATCACATTCTATAATACATGTTTTCTTAGGATGATTTGAATGTTTGCCAACATAGATGGTTGAATTTTATGAGCAATTTTGATATTAATATTGCATATGTGAAAGACAAGGAGAATCATGCCATTGATGCCCTCAGCTGATGCATGTGTCTCACTACCTTGTTTATTTTGCTTAATAATTTTAGAACTAAAATTTTAGAATAATATCATTCTAATGAATTCTACCATGAGGTAAGTGCAAGTTTGGCTAACAAACTTAATTTTTTAAATTTAGATGGCTTAGTGAGGCATAAAAATAGAATTTATGTACCCAAATCATGTCATTTTTGGATTGTTTTATTAAAATAGGTACATACAACACCTTAGTTTACTCATCCAGGTGTCACAAAATTGATACATAATCTAAAAAGAGTATATTATTGGCCTAGATTAAAGTATGAAGTTACTAAGTTTGTGGCAAAATGATTGGAATGATAATGTGTAAAAGCTAAACATTGCCATCAAAGAGGATTGTTATATCCTCATGATTTTTTATGAGGTAGGTGGACTATTATTTATCTTGATTTCATAGTTGGTTTTATAAAAAATTTAATAAAACATGATACTATTCTAGTTATAATAGATAAATTTACCAAAGTTGGGCTTTTCATTCCTATAAATTTAACTGATGATACATCTATGTTTGTTAAATGATTTATAAATAAATAGCATGGATGCATGGCATGATATAAGTCATTATCTATGATAGAGATAAACTTTCTATTTCAAGATTTTGGAAAATATTGACTATTTATTTTGGAATAAGATTAAATTTTATTTCTTACCATCCTGAAATGGATGGTTAAATAGAAAGGATTAATTAGATTGTGGAAGTCATGTTAATAATGTATGTGATGGACCAAAAAGGTAAATGGGAAGATTATTTACACTTTTTTTAATTTTATTACAATAACAAATAACATTCTATGATTAAAATGGCTCCTTTCAAAGCTCTATTTAAGTGTAAATGTAGAACTCTACTTTATTGGAAAAGTTTATAAATTAGAATTATATCTATTCTTGATGTTTTATAGAAATTGTCAATGTCAACATACCCCTATTTCTATAAAATGAGGAGCCTTGTTCAAAATTTTCAAACTATTCTATAAATTAGGCATTCAACTTGATCAGAGTGCAATATTGAATATCATGTTTTTATCTAGCTTACAATGACACACTAACATATAATATTTATTTTATCTTATCTAATGTTACTAACATTTGTCCTATTTGTTTCCATCTTGCAGGATCAATGGATCTTCATAGTAATGAACAAATATTCATGGATTTATTCTTCAATGTTAATTTGACCCTTAGTTTGCCAATTAATATGGTCCCATTTGAATCCAAGTTTAATTGATGTTTTAAACCTTAGTATAGATTACTTTAGCCTAATTTCTTATTAAAATGGATTCATATTTTGATAGGTCACTTTATACCACCTTATTCTTAGTTTAATTTTATCTTAAATTTTAATCAAATTTATTAATTCATTAAAACTTTAGTCTAAAATTTATACTACGTCATATTTGTCCTAAGCACTTATTCTTTGATTTTATTTTTCAGAGGTTTGAATTGAATGTGGGGCTGTCAAGTGTCAAAACCTCCCTTGATTAGATTTAAGATCAATAGCATGTAGGTGATCAACGAAAGTCAATAAGTCAAAGTACCTAGATCAAATATTGATGATGCGTATTATTATGTACAAATTTAGATCAAAGATCCATGTTGAAAATTGAGGTTAATAAGTCAAAATAAATGTGTAGTGTGTATTAAATTGAACAAATAGAGATATAATAGTGAGTACAAAGTCAATATGTCAAATTATCTAGACATAAAATGTGATGTTAACAAGTCTCACAACCACAGTGATTCAGAAGTAGATCAAGTTTTATATTTGATCATTTGTTCAAAATATCAATGGTACAGATTTGATTATACAAATAAAAGATCAATGGCATGCATTCAACTATGCAAATGGATATTAATGGTGTAAATCAATTCAACAAGTTAATGAGCCTAAATTGTACACTAGGATAGCACATGGTGTAAGAGTGTTAACTAGATGGAGACTATTAGTAGGTTACACAAGAAGCACATGGGGCTACAAAGTGTCACAATCTTAGAAACCTAGATCAAAGATCAACGGCAAGGGGATGTCACATTAGTAGACATGTTAGATCAAAAGAATTTGTGGACCCAAACATGTAAAGGTATAAGTACGAGATCCAAATATAATCTAATTCACCAAAGCACATATGTCAAACTCATATATACCATAATTAAAGCTCAATTAAACCTTAAAAAATCCCTAAGATGTATAAAAATCCATAAATTATTCCTACATTCACTATTTTGAGCTAAATGAGAGAACCTAAGATCTAGTTATGGAAACCTATGGACCTACTTCAAAGAAATCAATGAAATTATACATGTCATTAGATGCAAAAGGTAGAGTATTTAAAGACACAAAGATCATGGCTTCTTCATTGAATATAGGAGATAATAATTGCTTCATCTTGTTCTAAACTATTGATAACCTAGTAATTTTGACCAAGGAAGAAGATAATTTTCTCCCTAGTAAGATAGTTTATGTTGATATCATGATAATTTAGCTCATAGGACACCATTATGCTACCAAAAAAATAGAGGTATTGCATTGTATCTATGTTATCAATCCTATTTTCAAAGATGCTAAAATTGATAAAGGTATGCTTATTCGTAAACCTAGTCTAAATAAAATAACATATATATCCCCTGTTTCCTTTGAATCTTATTATAAATTACCTAGGCCTCAAATAGACCTAGCCTCCATTAATGCATGGGCCCAAAAACATACCATGATGAACATTTCAGATAAATGGTTAGAAGCAAGTAACAAGGTCATTATAGACCCAAAAAATAAAATCCCTATAAACCAATCTAGACAAAGAGTCATAATGGTTATGACCATGTTGAACAATTTATATGGATTTGCACATACTACACATGTGGAACCAATATGGGTGTCTATGGTATATTTTATTATAAAAGAAATGATAGTGCCTTATTTAGGTGAAATCATTAGTAATTCCTTAAGTAGGAAGAACTTTGGTATTAAGACAAGAAACATAACTAAAATCTTCATGATGTCATATCTCTTATATGCCTTATGTTCCACCACTAAGATCCCCAAAAAGAGAATGGTCTCCAAATGGCACCCAAAATATGCTCTAGTATTATTTAAAATTACATATTTACAAATATAGGGACCATATCCAATTCATCTATGATTATGTATACCCTGCATTAAGCCAATACATCAATGGTATCCCTATGATGAGGATAATTCATTTAATCAAGAAGTCCAATGAGACATTGGGTGACATGTAGATATATACTAATTATACCATTATTAGAATAAAGGGAACTAAAAGTGCCCCCTTAAACTACCAGAACATATGTATGACAAGTTAGTAGAATAAGAAGCTGCATATTCATTGTTCAATGAAATGGATGGGATCTACAAGATCAAGAAGAATAGAATTCTCCATGGTTTTCCCATGACAATTGGAAAAACCATTTTCAATCAATGGGACCACATTGAAGTTGATTTAAAACATATGCTTTCCTTTAATTTGTAGATAGATTATCATAGATAGTGGGATCCCTATGGTAGAGTAAAGGAACACTTAAAGAATAAAGCATTCTAGATGTGTCTTATGAGCATGAACCTAGTGCATTTGACTTTGTGTACAATAAGGAAGTAACTTATTATGAATTTATGAGAAGGATAAAAGAACATAATATAAATCTTGAATCCAAATTTTTAAGAGATCAAAAGATGGAAGATAGGTGGAAATTTAGTCCTAGACAATATCATTTGATAGATGTTGGTCCTTCTAGGGTTCCTAAACTGATGTACAAACAAAGGATAAGCTTGAAAAAAGGAGACCAAGTGAATTTTCTTCAATTTAATTAGTACATGGGTCATCTAGAATAGTAACACAAGATTTTCCTCAACATGAGCTTCACATGATAGCCTTGCATCCAAATGAATCTATTGAAGATGTATTAAGAATTCTCTCCCTGACATATGAATCAAACATTGATGCAGAGGAAGAAAAGGTTGAAAAATCTAAGCATTAAAATGGAAAAGAGAAGTTTTTAGACTCAATGGTAATTGATCCTCCCAAGAGGAAGGATGAGATTCGAATTTTCTCAAGGGTAAAGAAACGAAAAATGGCCATCACTCCCCCTTTGAAATATATCAACCTATTTAGTGTGGAGAATCCAATTTATGGGTAATCTATACCTGAATGGTTCATATATGAACCAAATATGGATAATGTTCCTACTGATTATCACCCATGGGCTCTAGTAAACACTAAAATCATCCCCTTGCAATAGGAGTTGAAGCCTTAGATCCTAGCATTGAAAAATGAAGAATAAAATAGTCTTGCTACTTAAAGTCAATGAGCTCAAATACAAGAAGAGGTCCCAATCAGACATGTGGCCCAGTCTTTGGTTGGGGTCAAATATGATCTAATCAATAAAGACTTACAAAGAGTCATTGAAATAGTTTTCATGGAAGAAGGTCAAGAGATTATACATCTAAATGGTGAGCCTTTGGGTCATTTAACCTAGAAGAGAGAACAAAGACTAGGGGAAGATCCCATATTTGAAGAGGATGTTCTAGAGCTATCTCAGTACTAGGAAGATAGGTTTCAAGTTGTAATCAAAGGGTTAAAAAAAGAGAAGAATAATTTAAAAGATAAATCCATTCTATCAGTTCTGGTAGATATTGTCAATAATTTTGAAGCAATTATCTATGATACATTCAGTTCTTTTAAAATAATAAGGTCCAAAGTAGACATAGTAAGCAAACATAATGGAATGGCCCTAAACCATGTCAATTATTGGTAAGGTATAGATAAAAAAGTAAGGGAATTGATCAAAATACTAATGGAAAGCCAAATTCTTGAACCTAAAATAGTTAGCCTATCACATTTGAATATTTTTATGATAAATTTGATACAGAAAGTCAGGGACATGAATAAGTGGACTAAAACCATGGAAGGTCTTTCAAAAAATTTCAAAATTTTTGAAGGAAAAATGATGTAGATATGAGGATTATTGATTAAGGATCCAACCATCCTTAGTCAAATAAGCCTAATAAGTGATGTAGAATTCCAACAAAGAGCTATTGATTTTATCAATCAAGTCAAGGATAGAATCAAATGCACCATAGGGCTTGACAAAAAACATATCTTGGACATGATTTTGTCAAAAAATGAGAATATTGGTGATTCTAGGAGCATCTAAGAATCCATGGATAGGATAGATGACATATTCAAAGATTTAATAGGGCAAACCCGAGGAGTTTTTCATAGAACCAATCATTAATATCAGGTTGATTGATGAACAATATAACATGCCATGAATATTTTGGCACAAGAGCAAAAGGCTAAAGCTATAGCGGCATCTCAAATTCAATTGAATTGACTTATAATATTCTTTTGTATAAAAACATGTACATCATTTAATAAATAATATAGTATTTTTTAAAAGCATGTGAAACATACAATGCATATGGATTATAGGTTAGTCAAATTTGAAAAGTGTCATTACTTTTAGAATATTTGTAAAAGGACACATGTTTGATTCTCATTTGATAATGACTAAGTGACATACCCCATAGGTTTCTCTTTCAACCTATAAAATGGGGTATTATCATTGTTAAAAGGGGAGGAAGTTTTTAGATCCAAAATTTTGTGTAAATTTTGGAGTAAGTAATAAAAGCAAGATAATTCTACAAAGATTGTCTCATTTTTGTTTGTTTTTTTATTATCATGGTTGCTTCCTCAAATCTATGTTCTGATGTTTATATTTGAATTAATTTTATAAATTCTAGATGTGCATATATTAATATAGAGTTGTTAATTTGAGATTTATGCTAGGTTGATTGAAGGTTGTTAAATTCTTTTCAATATCATTGCTTTTCTTGAAGATGTGCAAATTAAATTTTCTTATTTAATTAAATATTTAAAGTGAATTTGATTTCTAATCTGGATGTTTCAAATATCCTTAAATATTTTCTTGGTATATGATAGGATCTATACTATTTAGTAATTTCATGTCATATGTTGGTTTGAAAATGCAAGTCTTTAATGAAATGAAAGCTTTGTCAAGATGTCTAGACTGAAGGATAGAAACATCTTTCTTTCTACCATACCCTACCTATTTTATCATTATTTTTATCAAAACACTAAATTTTACTTTTTCATTATAAATATTCATGCTAGATTAGAGTTTAGAGTTTATATTATGATCATTATTCATCAGACTTAGCTAGAATAAATTTAGATTCTTCACAAAACTTTAGGACCATGGTTGCTCCCAACAACCACTTGCTTTATAATTCTATGAAACATTTAAATACCTTGGCTACTACTCTACCATAGATCTTAGGAATATCACAACCAATAACTTTTGTAAAATATTCTTTAAATATTGAAATAAGAAGTGTTTTCAATGTTATGATAGCCCTATGATACATTTACATGCATCAACAACCATTAAAAATTTGGTGCTAGAAGGAGGGCCTAAAGATAAAGCTTCATGAATCTAAAGTATCTTGACCTAATTTTAGTGAATTTTTTTAAATATCAATTTATCCTTTGCATATTTGTTTTTTTCTTAGTTTAGACTGGTAAAGATCACTAATATTCATGGTTTTAGACCAATCTTTCATCTTATTTATCTAAAGATAGTTATTCTTTTAAGATTTTTTTGAAAGTATTGAAAATGTTTCTTAAAATTTGTGAATCTGATGTGTTTGAGATTAGTGATATTATTTGTGTTAAAATATCATTGATTTTCACAAGTTTGGATGTAAATTTAAGCTAATATAGTTAAATATAGTTGTTATTTGAAACATGTGTATGAATTTGTACAAAGTTTGTTTGAACTTATAAATCTAAAAGTACAAATCTACTTAATCTTAAGAATTTGATTGTTCTTTGAAAAGATAAAGTATCTATATTTTATTTTTATCAGGATTTGGATTTTACAAGCTGGAACTACCATGAATAAGAACTAGGTCAAGGTTTGAGACAAGACTACCTCTTCTTTCCTTGAAAATTCATAAAAAAAAAAGAATGGATATAGGTAAATGCAAAGTTTCTAAATCTCAACCTACTTCACTTATTTATTTATTTTATTCAATACTTGTCAAGGTATGGCTTGGTTAGCTATATCTTCTATCAATGTTCCTGGTTAGGTACATGAGTTACCAATAAATCTAGAAAAATATTTATTGGGTTTTTTTTGATAATACCAGCTTTGACATTGAATTCTAGCCCAAAGATCTAGTGCACTAGCTCCTTTACATAAAATTTAGGTCTTGTGTGCTCACCTTAAGTGCATAGTGAAAGATCAATTCATAGAGGTTGTGTTTCATTGTGTTAATAACATGTTCATATCATTATTTCTATGCAAATTAAATAGGGATTATATAAATGTAAAGATAGACTACCTTGATTCATTGATTTATGGATTCAATTAATATCTCTATGCATAATATTGTCATTTTATATTAGCATTAGTTACTAAGAAGTAAAGATAGGGCAGAATTCATATTTATGTCTAATTACTTAACTCACACCATCATTCATCATAAAACACATGAACTTGATCAAAAATTTTATCTCATATATTAATCTTCATCATCAGAAAAGTAAAGGTTCATCACAAATTTATCCCATAAATCCCTCCTACATCATGATTCATAACAGGGGTATTTATACTTATTTTGTCATGACTAAGTGTTACGATCATTATTGGCATGATTAATTAGCCAACAAACTCTCAATATATTGAGATTCATGGAGTTTAACAATTAGGTTTTCCTAAAAACCCAAGCCTCTATGCCCCCTATATCCTTGCTCTATGTTATATCTTTGTTGCCATGTGTTCCTCTTCTTATGGGATGGTGAAAAACATCCTACTAATAGGGTTAGGGTGACCCATATGAACCATTCTCTTAACTATTCCTACTTCCCATGTGCTCCCCTAATCTTTTGATTCTATTCTAAGTCCTACATCCTTAGGTTCCTCCCACATTGGTTTCTCTAGACTATTGTACTTTTTTTCCTCATAGGTTCCTTGCCATAGTGATTATATGCCTATCCATGATGTGTCATGGTCCTTCAACACCATGCTAGTTCTATGCCAAAATTAAACAACACTTAGCTAAAATTTTAGGGCCAATATCACCACACACTACACTCTTAGTCTATCTTAGACTATGTCACTCTACCATCATCCATAAAAAATTTGGGCTTTAACTAATTTACTTCCTTCTTCATATTTTAGCAATGTGATAATGTGTCGATCACTTTTGCAATTATTTATTCTATATAACCCTTTATTTTCTTTATCTCTTTAGGGGAATAAAGGAACTAGGAGTGTCCTATCATTAAGCATGATTTAAATGGTGATCTTCACTTTGTATATTATCTTGAGGGTGAACCTAATTTAGCACTCAAGATTGATTCTTAAGCCAAATGTTGAGCTATGAAAAAATGTCCTCATCTAGCATTGACTTTTACAACTCCTAAAAATCATCATGTACCACATATGGTTCAACTTCCCTTTGCATAACAACACGTTGTGTTATATCTCTTTCTTTCAAGAATTGAATCTCTCCTTAAAGTTCTCAACTAGTGACATCGTATCTTGGAGGACATATTTATTTTATTGAACATTAGGGTATTTTATCACTCTTGGATTTTCCCATTGTACCTTCTTGATGGGATTAGATGTTGACTAGGTCTATCCCCCACTGTGAGTGGTAATGTTTACCTATTGAGCTATAGGGATGGTTAGGAATGTGCACCAATGTGGTTTATCAATTCAAATCATCCCAACACATTTTGAGTTTCACTTCTTGGTGATATCCATGTATAAGTTAGGACAATATTCTAGTTGGCAGTCTTTTTTATAGAAAGTGTACATCGACTAGTTTGGGAAATATCTTTGATAGTGGTATAAAGATCCAAATTTTTAATAGGTCCTAGGTGGGAAATGACAACCTCCTCATCCTTAACCTCTTCCTTGTCCATAGTAGACACCATTATCTTGATTATTTTCTATTGAGGTTTGTCATGTCCTACACATGAGCTTCATAAATGTCACTAATCAAATGATAGTCATTAGTGTCATGAGCATAGGCATCGCAAATATCACAATATTCAAAGACCTTAGTGTGCATAGATTTATATATAAAAGGATAAGATCATACATCATGTTCCTCATGATATATTTCAAGTGTCTATTTAATTACTACATGGATGTTCTTTTATGGACAATTGCTCTATGTATGCCCTTCAAAATCACAATATGTGTACCAAACACCACTATGTGTTTCATGTGAAGTATTGGATATCAACTTCTCAAGCTATAATTCCATTGAGGCTATTTAGGCCTCCATAAAGGGACTGATCCTAGTATCAATGATTCCAACTACCTCAGTACTTAGATTAACTTCTAAAGCCTCATGTAGACTAGTGAAAGTCCACTGTGACAAGGTTCATCAGAAGGGTATTAATAACCCTACAAAAAACCATTATGCATGTTGAACAATGTTAATCTCAAAAATGATAATATTGATAACAAGGTATTAAACCTTACATATTAATCATGCACACTCTCAATAATTACTTGTTTTATGTCCTTCATTATAGTGATTTATTTCTTAAATTCAAGAATGTCAAATTATTGAGGGAAGGCTATCTTAAGTTGATCATATTCAATTACCACTTCTTGAGGTTCAAACTTTAGATATCATTTATCTATGTGCTCTAAAATCATAGTTTAAAAATGTGTGGCCTTAGGCTTAGAGGAGGTAATGCCTTGTGTCAACCAAATTAGTTTGAATTTTTATACGCGATCAACAATATTTTATATACCTTGATATTATAGTAAGTGTAGTGTCATTTAATAATACACCATAGTCAGTTGAGGTGCCTGAATGAGCAATTATTGGGAACCTCTAGCTCTAGTCCCTTGAGGAGGAAGTTTGTTACCTCTTGTACCACATCTTAGTCCACCTCTAGTGCCTCTAAAAATAGTTCTTATGGTATAAGTGACATTATTTGGTTGACTACTCAAATTAGGGCTTATATTTTGTCCTTAAAGGCCTAGTCCACCAGGCATCCCATGTTGTGTCATAGAATGCCCTTAAAGAGGGAAAGAAAGTGTTAAGTCTAAATGAGCATCAAAATACTTAGCTTCAGTATCCCTTACTATTTTAATATCTAATTTTGAACTATCTATATCCCAATTATGTATGTGTACTTTGTCTAACTAAAAAGCATGAGTGTGCACTATGGTGGGGGAGACTGGTTGGTTCAAACTTGGTTCCTTAGTTCTTTTCATCCAACTTGTTTCTCCTTCATAAGATAGAAGTGGCATAGAATGTGGATCAAAATTGATGGGGTCTTCATGTGTTTTCACTTCCTTGTAGCTCCTAAAAACACTCTTTGAGTTCTCCCAATCTCTTCTAATGTTGTTATCTCCTATAATCCTTTGCTAAGCTTCAACATACTTCTTTTTACATAATACACACTAACTAGTTACCATTCTAAACCCACAATATTATACCAACTCCTATTTTCCATTTTTAAATGTAGAACTCATGCACAAGATGGTTTAGCTCTCCATTTGTATAGTTTCAAGTCCAATATCAACACATAGCTTCTTGATTTAAAAAGAAAAAGGCCTGATATATTTCCCATATAATTCTTAAAGGAAATGAAACTTGGATTCTTTAAAACATGAATAGGTAGTTACAGAGTACTCTAAAATGTAGCTATTCAGAATTCCTATCCACCAAAAGTTGACTACTCATATCCATGAGGCTCCAAGTTTTGCTAAGGCTCTTTATTGTTCTAAAATCTAAGACTTTATCTTTCCAAGGTTATTTTATCATCCTTAAGCATATTATAACAACCAATTATGTAAATAAACTAGGACCTCCAAAAAGAAGGCCTCTTATAATGCACTATAGAGGTTCTACTCTATCCACTACTGTGTGGATATTCCTAGTTTAAGGTAGGGAACTACTAATTTATACTCAATACTAGTAATAAATTACTCTATATTATCAAGAGTAATATGCTCAAACATTTTCCATGATTGTTCTTCACATGTTTCAGTTTCCAGTAATGGAACCAAAATGTTAGGGTTTCATTGATAATTCTAGATTTGGTGCTAATGTCTATCCCAATGAGCTACTGCACTGGCCCTTTCACACAAGATTTAGGTCTTCTCACTCACCTAAAACATGTAAAAAAAGATCAATTATTGGAGGTTGTGTTTCACAGTGTTAATAACTTGTTCATTTCCTTTTCTTAATGCAAATTAAATATAGATTATATAGATGTAAAGATAAACTACCTTGATTATTTGAGTTCTAGATTCAATTAATATTTATACTTAGAATATTATCATTTTATATTATCATTAGTTACTAATAAAATAAGGCATAATTCATATTTTATTATAATTACTTAACTCACACCATCATTAATCATAAAACACAAGAAGTTGATAAAACCTGCTATCTCAAAGATTAAACTTCATCATTAGAAAAGTTAAGGTTCATCACAAATTCATCTCAAAATTCCCTCCTATGTCGTGTTTTACAGCAAGGGTATTTATACTCATTTTGACCTAACCAAGTGTTTACAATCATTAATGGCATGATGAATTGGCCAATGAAATCTCAATAGATGAAGAGTCATATCACTCAATAATTAGTTTTTCCTAAATACATGGGCCTCTACACCCCCTATATCCTCACACTATGTTATATATTTTCTACCATGTGTTCCTCTTATTGAGGGTTGGTACAAAACTTCCTAATAATAGGGTCAGGATGAGTTGTATGAACCATTCTCTTAATTTCGCTTGCTCTCAGATGCTTCCCTAGTCTTTTGCTTCTATTTTGTGTCCCAAATTTTTGGGTTCCTCGTGACTCATTTCCCTCTAATTAGGTTCTCTTGCACTAGTTTATTTGCATTATTGTCCATTTGTACCCCATAGGTTCCATGCCATTGTGATTCTACACCTATCATTTACATACCATGGTCCTTCAGTTTCATGTCAATTCCATTGCAAAATTGGATAACACTTAAGCAAAATTTTAGGGCCAATAATATTTACATTCATTTAGTCCTATAGGTATTGTTAGTATTGAAGAACACATAAAGTCTTTTAAGGCTACCTCAATATTGTTAAATCTTGTTCATGAAGATGTTGCTTTTAGATTATTTTGTTTTACATTTAGATATGTAGCATATGATTGGTTTCTTAATCTTCCTAAAAATTACATTTTTAGTTGGGATGATTTAAAAATTTATTTCATTGATCAGTTTGGAAACATCATCAGTCACTATGTTCTATATCAACAACTCACTATGGCCAAGAGACATACAAATGAAACCATTACAACTTTCAATACTATATTTCAAAAGATGTTTATTAGAATTGTAACTCCCTAAAAGATTGATGAAGCTTTAGATTTATAGATTTATAAGGATGTTTTAGATCCAATAACTTCTATATTTTTGAAGAGAGTTATTGAAGTCATAACTACATTAGCTTTGGTCTATGTTGAAGATGTGAAAATTAATGATGAAATGAAACCCCAAGGTTAATTATCATATGTTATTATTAATATCAATCAAAATTTTCTTGCATTAAATATCATCCCAAATTCCAATAGGAACATGCCTACTTTGAATCAAACTCTAGTTTTAAACTAGTTGCCTTTGAATCATGCTCATCCTGGTTAGAACCTAGGATTGGTAATTAACTCTAAAAGTGGATCTCATCCAAAATATCAATGAGATATGGTGTTAATAGATATTAAGATTACTAAAATCCATAATTTAGAGGCACCTAAGAATGAAAATGACTCCATATTAAAAATGGCTCAAAAATAGAGTACTAATTTTTTTTAATTACAAAGATAGGTAGGTAACACTGGGGAGAATTACAATAGAAAACATTCTTATTAGAAGTTTAACACACTTACAAATAAGTTTCACAATAGAAACATTAAGAATAATAATTAGTCATCTACAACTATAAACATACCTAAAATAAAAAAGATTGATGTAGCTTTAACAAATTATTATAGTGTTCATAACATTGCAAAACATGGTGAGTTAGACTATATAGAATTTTGTAATGCTTTTTAAGTATTTCAATATGAATTAGATACATTTGAATTTATGCCTAATAAATTTAATTCTACAGGGACATCTAGTTATTAAAAGACATCAAAATCTTCCAAAACAACTCTTATGGTAGAAGCCTTTGATTTTTCATTTCAATATGAGAATGAACTTGAGGATACTCCAAAGGAGATTCATGATTTTTAACAATATATGAATAATGATTATAGATTGAGGAACAAATAACAAAATCAATCAATGACAAGTTCTACTAAACCAAAAAACATTGATACTCCTATTAATCCCAAAGTAGATAACAATCCAGAACCTCCAAAAGGAAGTAACACTAGAAATAATGTTGATTTATCTATTTCTTCTACCATGATGGGTATAACATAGTATAGTACATGAAGAAAATTAAATCTAATATCACATTCCATGAATTGAATTAGATAACTAAATAGAGATACTTGTTGCTAGAAAAATTAACTAAAAAACCTAGTAAATCATAGAAACCTACAAATGCAAATGTAGTAATGTATAAGAATAAAATAGAGGTTCCACATTTTTTACTAACAATTAGATTTTTTTGGTAAGAAATTGCATAATTGTCTATTAGATTCAGGTGCCTATGTAAATATCATGCTTAAAGTTATTAAAGAAAATCTTGGTTTAACTCCTATTATGTCTGATAGAGTGGTGACTAAATTAGATAAATATAGAGTTAAAGTGATTGGTCAATTATTAAATGTGCATATGTATCCTTCTTTGTAACAAAGAGTGCAACAATTCATTTATATTCAAGTTTTGAACATTCTAAATGATTATGGCATGTTGCTTACCATATATTGGACCAAAGATTGAATGGATACATGTCAACTAATTGCTCTCACATATGGCTACCATGTAGGGGAGTTCCTAATCAAAATAAAATTAAAGTGGAACCAAAGATGAAGTATATTATCACTAAATATAATGCAAGTAATGAAAAGGTCAATGTGGTTAATTATTATTTAGGTGTTTACACCCTTGACAATTCTTAGGTATGTAATTTTAAAGACTCTCATACTATACTTGGACTTTATAAATTATATGTTGATGATGCTAGATGAAAATCTAGGTGTAGAGTATGAATATTTTTAATCAATCCCATTGGGAAATAATATAATGCTTCTTATAAACTTCAATTTCCTTGCACTAATAATCTGGTAGATTATGAAACATTAATCTTAGGATTATAATTTGATATTAAACATAAGGTTAAAGAAATAATAGTATATGGTGATTTTAAACTGGTAATCAATCAAGTCAAATGCAAGTATCAATGTAAATTATCTTATATAAAGAAATACAAGTTTAAAGTATGGGACTTTATTGAGTATTTTGATGCTTTCAATATTATTTCAATCCCTAGAGAAGGAAACTATTTTTGTGATGAACTAGCTTTAGGTGTAGCTAACTTAGTGTCAAATCAAGATTCCCTAAGGCTTAACATTGAAATGGTCCCATGTCCCTCTATACCTAATAATATTAATCATCTACAAGTGTTTAGTGATGACCAATAGATCATTGAAGTCATGAATAAATAAAGAGTGTTTGAGTCTCATATTATTAATGATCTCAGTGAGAATTATCTTGATGATGATAGAATTGATGAAAAGATAATACAACTAAATTAAAATAATAACTCTAAAGGCATGATTGCCTTGGAAAGACTATTTGACAAAGATAAGATCACTAAAACTATTAAAGTGTCCAAAGTAAATGGGAAGGATTATAATGTAATTGACATAGGAATTTAGGTCAGTCTTAGCTAGTAAACCTTTGTACAACATGCATAAACGTAGAGTCTAGAAATGTTATAGACCTACTGAATAGATACAAGAATGTCATTTCATGGTCTTATGAAGACTATAAGATCTTTTAACCTTGAGTTATCACCCATACCATTCCATTGAAAGTGGTTTGTAAACCATTTAGGTAGAAGAAAAGAGCGGTTAATCTTGTTTTGGAACCATTTATTTATTAAAAGGTTAAGAAATTATTAGATGCAAAAATAGATTTTCCAATTAGACATTATACCTAGGTAGCTAATCTAGTACTAGTTAGAAAGAAAAATGGAGAGATTAGATTATGCATAGATTTTAAGAATTTTAACAAATCTTTTAAGAAGGATAATTATCATTTTCCATCTCTTGATAAGGTGATTCAAATTGTTAGTGGTTTTACCATGATGTCTTTCCTAGATGGGTTTTTAGGTTACAATCTGGCACTTGTTATTAAGGAAGATAAACTGAAGACTACATTCACAATAAAATGGAGCACTTTTGCATACAAGAGGGTGCGTTTTGGACTCATCAATGTAGGAGCTACCTTTTAGAGAGCTATATACCATGCCTTTCAAGGTCTATAAGTAAGTGTATAATTATATATATGGATGATCTAACTATGTTTTATAAGAATAAGGAAGATCATATAATGCATTTACAAGTATTTGAATGCTATCAAAGGTATGGAATTTCCATTAACCCTAAGAAAAGCATATTATATTTAACTTAATGGAAATTGTTAGGACATGTGATAATTAGAGATGGGATTTGTATGGATCTAGATAGATTCAATGTTATATCTAAAATAGAACACCTAAATAGTAGAAAAGAGATAAAGCCTTTCTTTGAGAAGATCAATTTTGTAAGGATATTCATTTCTAGTTTTGTAGAGATTGTGAAACCACTCAATGAAATGCTAAAGAAGGATGCAAAGGTCGAATAGAATGAAGAAATGAAGAACTCCTTCAGGGATATCAAGGAAGTAATAGGAAAAGAACATGTGCCAATAAGTCCTAACTTTACAAAATATTTTTATATTTAATTTTTTGCTTTTTAACATACTAAGTAGTTGTATTAACTTAGATAATTGATAAATATGATCATCCACTTACATTTATGATGAATAAATTTAAAAATATTGATTTAAATTATTCCTCAATTGATAATAAGAATTTTCTTTAGTTAAGTTAGTTAAAAAGTTTAGACACTTTATTCTTAAGAATAAAGTGCATGTTATATTGTCAGACCCTACTACCAAACTCATGTTGAGTCAATGTGAATCAAGAGAAAGAAGAGGTAAGTATATGTCCATACTCTAGGAATATGATCTTGAAATTATAAATACTAAATTGGTGAGGTGTCAGGGATTAATTCAAATGATTGATAACATGAATACTAAATTGAGTATCATGTAGGTTGACCAACAAATGTTTCAACCAAATGACTAATATGATATAATAATTCATTTCTTGATCAATGGTTCTTATCCAACATGACTAATTAGAGAATAGAAAATAGCTTTGAGGCTCAAAGTAGATCACTTATTGATCAAAGATGGGATAATTTATCAGAAGAGCTATGAAGGAATATATTTTAGATGCATTTTAAAGGAAGAATTAGATAAAATATTAAGTAAATTTCATGAGAAACTTGGGAGTGGACACCCCTCTAGGATAAGAACAACTTAAAAAATCCTAAGGGTAGGATATTATTAGCCAACCATTTTCAAGGATGCTCACAATCATGTAAGAGAATGTCATTAATGCCAAGTATTCAATAGAAAAGAACCTAAACTAACTATTCTCTTGAGGCTAATTTTAATTAACAAACCATTTGATTAATGGGGTTTGGACTTTGTAGGGGTTATAAACCATAATTCCTTAGTTGGACACAAATATGTTTTTACTACCATAGACTATTATATAGTATAGATAGAGGTAGTAGAAAAATAATAATGTAAGATTGAAGATGTTATCAAGTTCTTAGAAGATAATATTTATACTAGGTTTGGGACATTAATATCATTGGTCTGTGCCAATGGATCAACATTTACATCTATAGAGATGACTAAGTGGGCCTAAAACAATAAAATAGCTCTTAATTTTTTATCTAATCATTATCCTCAGGTTAATGGAGATTTAGAGTCTATAAACAAGAATTTGATGAAAGCTATTAAGAATTCTACAACTCAATAAATAAGAACATGGCATAAATTACTAAAGTATGCTCTATGGGAAGATAGAACTAGAGTGAAACAAGATCTAAAAGAATCACCATTTTTGTTGGTATATGGAAAAGAGCCAATCTTTCCAATTACTCTCAAATTTCCAAATTATAAGTTTATACAGGAGTATATGGAAGGATATCAACAATATGCCAATTCTAGGTTGCTTGATATCATCCAAATGGAGGATCTTAGAGAATAAGTATTTTTTAATTTTATAATACATCAAAACATTATTAAATGATGGTTTGAAAAATATTCAAAGATCAAGGTGTTTAGATAAGTCAAACTAGTTCTCCTATGAGACAAAGTGTCTGAGCCAAAAGGGAAACATGGGAAATTCACTCCTTTATAGATTGGTCCTTATCAAATTGTTGAGACACTAGGAGAAAACACCTTTAAGATCAAAGATATGTAGGGAGTAGAGTTAAATTAGATAACCAATAGGTAGTATCTCAATAATTATTTCTCTATTGTTTCACTTTAACTTCAATTATTTATGGAGTAATCTATAATATTAGTTAGGGTTAGTGTAGGTAGGTTTACATTAGTTTATTTCCTATCCCTTGTTTGTAAATAGTGTCTGTGAATATTTGTTTGCTTATTGTGTGTTTGATTTCTTTGTTATAGGTAAAATATGACTAAGATGGGGGGTGAATCACTTATCTAAATTTTATTTTATTTCACTTATAATTCATTCATGATTCATCATCATAAAGTATAAGCACTTAGACAAGCATCAAGATAAAGAGATCACATACAAAGCATGAACATGAGAATCACATCAATACATAATTTATGTGGGAAACCATCTAGGGGGAGAAAACCCATTCTAAATCCTAAAAAATAATAAATTATAGTCCTATAAATATATAATAAACATGATACTTTTATATCAGCATCAACTAATTAGGGAGCACCCACCCCTCAATCTAGTCTAATACCTACTAGACCTTTAGCTAGCTCTAACTAGCAAGGAGGATAAAACCCCATAGGTGATTAATCACCCACTAAACCACATAAAATATCATTTATTATATACCTAATGATGGAACACCTGAAGTTAATACACTTGCAATCTACTTCTCTTCTCTAGGCAGGCACTCCTAGCTCAGTCGCTCAACCAAGTCACCATTTAGACTGTTAGGTATAATGACTTGTTAAATAATTAACCTAATTATACAAACATGAATGATCCTATTTAACCTCTCATGGTCCTCAATTACCAATCTCTTCTCCTTGATTTATATCTTTTCTTCAGTTTTCACCACTCACACTCTCCATCTTCAAATAGGCCAATTAGGCCTAGTATATATACCATACTCTTATCTAACCCATATTGGGCAGGTAAGATAATTAAAATGATTGGTATATATTTTTAATATATCCTCATATAATTTATATGTAATATATATAGACTCCTTTGTTTTTCCATTTCTCTTAAGACTCAAAACACCAATTAGGCCTAATAGAAACCTAAAAAAATTATGCCTACAAACTGACATGTTACACCTTGAACTCCTTGGTCCACATTAAGCCTTCATAAATAGATTAAAAAAATAAAAATGGATCTAATAATACCATTTCAAACTTTCCAAATTTTCAATACATCTATAACTCCTAAACATTAGTCCATCCAAGCCATTCTTTCTCTCGCTCCAATAACTACAAACACCCAAAAAATACTACCAAGAAGAACTAAAGCATGCTCTTATTTATCAACTTTATAAAATAATATAATACATTAAAAAGGTAATTAATGACTCAATAGACACCTAAAAATACATTTTTCACCTTCACATAGCTCAGAACCATCCAAACTAACTCACTCCAGATGACCTACTCAAACTGGTCATGCACATCAAAAACTTAGTCAAATAAATTTGACTACAACCAAAATAGAGTCAAAATATGAATAAAAAATAAATTTAATGAATTTTTGAGACTAATATAATGTAATAAATCTCCAAATTACCTCAAACTCTCCGCATAAGAACTTAAAATAGCCTCTCTAAAACTCTTCTACAAGCCATTTTCACTTCACTAGCTCACACAGACTCAAAAGGACCAAGAACGTCAACTTTGAGTCAACTCCCTGATCATAACTAAAGAATAAGAAAAAATTAAAATTAATTTATAGAGTTAATAAAACCATTTAATAATAACTAATATCTCAAAATCATCCTTAAACACTTGATCACCTTCCTAATTCATCTTCTCACTCTAACTGGTCTTTCTCATTGTTTGCTCCATTTTCATTCTAGGGACTAGTCAACTTTGAAGACATAGAAATTTGACATAGAGAAATTAATATTCCAAAAAATTTACATGAATTTTGAAATTAATTTATAATATTCATCACACACTAATTTTTTCCCTTGGTTACTTTTAGAAATCTTTCACAATGTCAAAAACACTGTTAAGAAGTACTTTTCTGTGGGACCCACAAATAGTCAAGATTGACGAAAGATATAATAAAAATATTATAGTAGTAATATGTAAATTTAACACATAATTTTTTCCATCCACCACCTTTAAAATAATACAAAATAAAGATATTCAACATTGGTTCTTAACACTAGGAATTTTGCACAGAAAAACTTGCTTACCTTCTTAACAATCATTCATAAAGAATAGGTCCTTAATCCATGAAATAATGCTTATAAAAATTTCTTAGTATCCTTAAAAAATATCTAAAAAATAATAAACTCCCCATGAAAAGTGTACATGAGTTGAATAACATGATAAATTTCCTCTCAAGCTTAAAATGCACCATTCACGCACCTTATGAAGCACATGAATACTTTTATTGACTTTATATCTCCTTATCTAACCTTATACCTCATAAAATTCTTGAAACAACATGTCTGACCATCTCCCATGTAAAGACAAGCTTCAACAATGTGAAAACACCCTTTGACCCTTCACAAGGCTTCAAAATCCCACCTAGGCCAACTAAGCCAAGAACCAAAAAATCTTGAAGACCACTTACAACCACTTATAAATCATCTATCTAACCTCTCATAATCCTATACATTTCCAAAATGCATATTCCAAGCACACTTAGCTCTATACCATGGCATACAATCCATAGGACTCAAAACCCTACATGCAACCATGCATGGTCAAACCTACTAGATCTCCATAATTAATGAGAACCTCATGAAACCAATCTGACCTACACATAACATTCCAAGATCACATCTTTAAATACCATACCATGTTACATGCCACCATAGGTTCATCCAATCAACCTTCATGCAAGCATCTCACTACACTAAGCACATTAGACCATCAGGCTCCATCTCACTGCACCTGCTAGACCACTTTTTCATTTCACATGCCTTGTAGATGTCAATGACAAAACTTAACATAAATTTAAAAATAATTTCCCCTTTTGTCATAGATGTCAACACTCCTTTTCTCTCTCCCCCTTTGTCGACATGACAAAGTAGACTCCCTTAAACACTGAGCACCATAGAAACCAAGAAATTAAGCTACATGAAACATATGGAATCAAGATCACCTATAGGAATACATCTAAAATAGTACCATTATAACCTCAAAAAATCAAAAATCCCCCTTAGAATGTTCTTACACATAGAAACTGATCCCAAACTACTTAGATCCTTGGACCTGTCATCAATTATATGGTAACACAGCTCCCCTTAGGACATTAATCTAATTTTAAGGCTCTCTCTTAGTCTACAAAATCCATAAACACCTATAGGACCTTGAAGAACAGCCACCAGCACTGCAAATAGCAACAAGAACACCAAAACTATATACAAGCTCACTTAAAATCACTTTCAAGGCACCATATAGAACACCAAGTGCACTCCAATCATAGTACCAAACTTGAATCATGATTGAAATAGACCAAAATTCTCAATTGGAAAAAAAAATCCAACCTTATTTGGAAAAATTTCTTCAACAATCTTCATTTTCTTTACTAGGCCTATTTAGACCCCTTGTATCCCTATCTGGCCACTGCAAACCTTATAACTTTCAACCTTGAGCACTAAAAATCTTGAAAATTCATATCTAAGATAAAATATTATTCCCATTTATACATTCCAAAATTTAGCCTCCAACTCATCTTCCTTAGCATACTTCCATCCTTAGCCTATTAGCCAATTAAGCCTTCTAGTGAGCTAAAAAAATGAATAAAATGAATTATACTCACTCTCAAAAAACTGTAAAACTTGATTCAGATACCCATTTATCCCATTCAACTAATTTTTATTATTTAAAAACTCAAATCCAAATAATGACCACTTTTTCAATCATGCCGAATGATTAGGCCTTCAAAGACACAAACAACAAGCCAACCTACTTCTTAGATCAACTCCAAGCATTAGAACTCATGAATACTAATTCTCGTCTTGAATAATATTGGTCTTGAAATCTAATCCTCAACTATAATACCCTTATTCTAACTTAGGTTCCTTTTAACATTACCTTTCACTCAAACACGCATAGGGTTTGTAGTCATAACTAATCTTGAAACCCTTAAATCACTATTTTTACCTCTTAAGCTAGCTCTTTAAATTTGAGATCAATATAATTACTCTCAAAGAATATAAAAATATTGTATTAGCTTTATAATATTTTCATACACTTTTATTAGTCACCTTGAGATTCTAAGGTCACCATTCAACTTAGCAAGTCACATTAGTCTATCAATCAAGAGACGTTGAGACATAGTCAACTTACATGGAGCTTTTCTTAAAAAATCACACACTTTTGGACATCTCTTAATGATCCAGACCTTGTCATATAATTTTTTTCCATTTTATATGAGTATTCTCCATGCATAGGTATCCACAAACCATTCACTTTTGCTAAGAAAGCTTCATTAGCTCTCATACCCTCATTAAGTGTCATAGAGACCTAATACAAATATGACTATCTTTCAATATGTATTAAATGTCCTTTTATCTATCAACATAGGTTTGATCTTGGATTTATCTTCAACATAATACTTATTCATTTCCATATGCCTTTTTTGACAAACCCTCATGCTTGAAGAACCACCTATAACAGTAAACAACTCACCTTGGCTTGAGCAAAGAACAATCCTTACCTTGACATCCTTCTTCATCTTAGATAAACCTTCAAAATTCATCAATATTGAAAGCACAACTCAAAAAACATGAATAACCATGACATCAACTAGACTACCATACTAATCATCATGAATTCTAAAAACAAGCTGACTAGACTCATACCAATCACCAAGCTACTCACAAGATCACCTCCAAGCTGCTTAGGATCACCTATAAGATATTAAGCCTCCTTCAAAGTTATAGATCTGATACCATTTGTTGGAGGTACAATATGAATTAGAGGGGGGATGAATTAGTTATTTAATTTTTCTTTTATTTCACTTATCATTCATTCATGCTTCATCATCATAAAGTATAAGTACTTAGACAAGCATCAAGATAAAGAGATCACATACAAAACATGAACATGAGAAGCACATCGATACATAATTTATGTGGGAAACCCTATAGCAAAAAAAATAAAAATATAAATATTAAAAACCAATGGACTACAATCTTATAAAGATATTATAAACATGAGACTTTTAGATCAACATCAACTAATTAAGGAGCACCCACACACCCCTCAATTTAGTCCAGTGCCTACTAGACCTTTAGCTATCCCCATATATAAAGGAAAATACAACCCCCTAGGTGATTAATAACCCAATCAAACACATCATATTTTATGTCTTATATACTTGATGATGGAATTCTTGAAGCTCATACACCTGCAATCTATGTCTCTTCTACAAAAAAGCACTCTTAGATCATTCGCTCAACCAAGTCACCCTTTATATTATTAAGTCTAATGAATTTTTAGATCATGAACCTAATAAAAAAAATTTATTTATCCTCTTAACCTTCTCATGGTCCTCAATTACCCATCTCTACTCCTTGATTGAGCTCTTTTCTTTGCTTTTCACCACTCACACTCTCCTTCTTCAAATAGGCCATTTAGGCCTAGTATATATACCATACTCTTATCTAACCCATATTGGTTAGCCAAGATTATTTCCATGATTGATATATATTTTAAATATATCCTCATACATGTTATATTTAGTATCCATACACTCGTTATGTTGGTCATTTCTCTTAATACCCAAAACACTAATTAGGTATAATAGAAACCTAAAGTAATTAGGCCTACAAACCAACATGTTACACCTTGGACTCTTGTCTCCACCTTCAGCCTTCACCAACAGATAAAACACATAAAAATGGATCTTATAATAAAATTTAAAACTTCCCCAAGTGTAAAATCCACTTTTATCTCCAAACCACTACTCAATCTAGGCCATTCTCTATCTCTCTCACTCTAAGACCTACAAACACCTAGAAAATACTACCAAGAAGAAAATAAGTCTGATATTAATTTATCTAATTAAAAAAATGATACTATAAATTAAAAAATTTACTTAATGACTAAATAAATACCTCAAAATCCATTTTTCATCTTCACATATCTCAGATTCATCCAAACTAACTCACTCCAGATGACCTACTCAAATTGGTCATGCACATCAGAAACTTAGTTAAATAAATTTGACTAATCCAACCAATATAGAGGTAAAATATGAATAAAAAATCCATTTAATAAATTTATGAGACTCATATAAGATCAAAAATCCCTCACTTACCTCAAATCTGCTCAAAACAACTTAAACTAACCTCTCTAAATAAGCCACTTCAGGTTGCCTACAAGCTCCAAAAACTAGTCATGGAAAAATGAAATTATCTCAAATCAAATGGAATAAATAAGATATTAAAATTAATTAAAATTATTATAAAATTACCCTATATCAATCTCATATAATTATATCATAATCTTCAATATTAAAAACTTTTCTACAATCCATTTTCACTTCACTAGCTCACATAGACTCAAAAGGACCAAGAAGGTCATCTTTGAGTCAACTCCCTGATCATACCTCAAGAATAGGAAATAATTAAAATGTATTTATTTAGTTAATAAAACATTTTAATCACCAAAAATCTCTCAAATTCATCCCTAAACACCTGATCACCTTCCAAATTCATCTTCTCACTCCAACTGGTCTTTCTCACTATTTGCTCCATTTCCACTCTAGCAACTAGTCAACTTTGAATACCTAGAAATTTGACATAGAGAAATGAATATTAATAAAATTTTACATTAATTTTTAAATCAATTTATAAGCTTCATCATAGACCCATTTTTTCCCCTGGTTATTTTTAGAAATCTCTCACAATATTAAAAACACTGTTAAGAAGCACTTTTCTATGGGACCCACAAATAGTCAAAATTGAAACAAACATCATAAAAATACTAGAGGATTCCTATAAAACATTAAATAATAATTATTTCTATCCACCACATTCTTAATCATCAACAAGAAGGATCTTCAACATCGGGTCTTAAGACTAGGAATTTTGCACATAAAAACATGCTTACTTTCTTATCAATTATTCATAAAGAATAGTTCCTTAATATATGAAATAATGATTGTATTTATTTATTAGGACCACTCCAAAATATATATGTAAATGAATTATCTCCCCATGTAAAGTCTACATGAGCTGAATAACGTGAGAACTTTCCTCTCAAGCTCAAAATGCACCATTCGAGCACCCTTTGAAGCACATGAAAACTTTTATTGAATTTATCTCTCCTTATTTGACCTCAAACCTCATAAAAATGCTTTAAAAAACTTTCTTGACCATCCAGATACAAGATTCACCAACCAAAAAACACCCTTTGACCCTTTATAAGGGCTCACAAGCCCACCTAGGCTAACTAGGCCAAGAGCCAAACAACCTTGCAAACCACTTACAACCACTTGGAATTAATCTATCTGACCTATCATCATAATATACATGTCTAATTTGAATATTAAAACAAACTAATATCCATACCATGACATACAATCCATAGGATAGAAAACCCTATAGGCACTCATGCATGGTCAAACCTACCAAACCTACATAGTTCATGAGAACCTCATGAAACCACTCTAACCTACATATAACATTCCAATATAATGTATTTCAATACCACACCATGATACATGCCACCATACATTCATTCAATGAACCTTCATATAATCATCTCACTACACGGAGCACATTAGACCACCATGCTCCATCTCATTGTACATGTTAGACCACTTTGTCATTGCACATTCCTTATAGACATTAATGACAACACTTACCATCAATTTACCAACATTATTATTTTTTTATTTGGCTTCCAATATTTATTTTACAATATATGTATTCAAGCTCCAAATTTATTTAAATCCTTAAAAGAACTTCATAAACCAATAATATAGATAAGACTCTTAAACATTGGTTGATCATGGATCTTGGAAATTTTGATCCTAATGTTATTATTCTAAAAAATTAATGAAGATTAATATCTATACTAATTATTTTATAAAAATCTTAAAACTTATTTTTTTCTAAGTTTGATTTTAATAAGGATCATATGTGTTTGAGTGAAAGTTTTAATTATTAGAATAAATTCATGTTAGCACTTAAAGAATATTATTGCCTAGGGTGAAGTCTATAACCAAGGATGATTGTCTAAAAATCAAACATTTGAAAAAAATACTAAACACTTGGTTCCAAAAATTTGTTAGAAAGTGAAAGACAGTTGAAAAATATAAAAATAGAATCCTTATTGAAAATCTATAAGTTTTCTAAGCAAAGGTGATTCTGGTAACCTCCATCAGGGCTATGGATGCCTAGCTAGAAGTGGAGCAAGGAATAGAGTGGAACCAAAGGTATCTATGTTGGGGCTATGGATTCCTGGATAGAAGTAGATAAATGCCAAAGCATTCCCTTTTTATAAAGCATGATTCATAATAAATATATAATTATGCTACAAGTCTATGTTAACGATTAAGGTCATGAAATCTAGAAGTTGTTTTTTGAATACCAATGGCAATCAATAAATGAATCAAAGCACATACACAACATGACTGGGTTTTGATATTTGAACTTAATTATATATTTATAAGAATTTTTCCAATTATGAATTGATCTTAATAATGGTACTTGACCTTATGAAATGGTTAGTCTGGTTATTATTTTAAAACAAAAGTATTTGAATTCCAATAGGGATATGATAAAAAAATGGAAATCACAATGCAAAATTTGAAAGCTTCTTCTAATAGATAGAAAAAATATGTGAATTTAAATAAGTCACCATGAGAATTTATATTAGGTGATAAATATGTTTTGTGTGTTAAATAGTAAAAAGTTCAATAAATTTTGGAAAATTCTCCAAATTGGCTCCTTAATTTTTTGGACCCTTTGAAATTTTGTAAAAAATTATTCTTGTTGTGTATTGACTACACTTCCTCCTTATTTGTCCTATATTCATGATGCTTTTCATGTTGCATTATTAAAAAAATACATACCTGGTCCGTATTTAATTTTTTATTCAACCCACCTTCAGGTTTCAAAAGAGTAAAATATTCAATTGGAACTAATGAGGATCCCAGACCATCGAAACATTAGACTAAGAAATCATGATATTTACCAAATTTTTGTCCTATGGGATCCTTTGTCTGAAAGAAGTAATACTTTGGAAGATGAAAGTATTTCTAGGAAACATTATACTTGGTTATTTTAGTCATCGAGATGACTCTTTTTCAAGTGGGGGAGATGTCACAACCCTAGATAATTGTCATTTAAAACATTTTGGTATTACTATTTGATGACTCAGATGATGATTGTTTCAGGTATTATCTAATTACTTGTACTACTTTGATATAGTAACTTATATGTGTGGTATATTGTTGATGTTTTTATGTGATTCAATTAGATGATCTAAGGTTCAGTTGTTTGTTGAGACATTGATGTTTCTTTTCATTATTTATGATATTGTGAAATTTGCAATGACACTTTATTATTAAATACTTTTATGAATTTTTTTTGTGGACTCAGTATAAGAAGAATTATAATTAGATTCAATTATATCACTTAGTGTTTTTATTATGATTATCTCATCTAGATACTTCTAATGGTCTATTTGGTGATCGTAGGGATAGGTAATCATGAGCTAGGATTATTTTGGATCTCATAAGGAGGGACATGTTATATGGGTGAGATATATTATCATGGGTTTTAAAAATAAATCTGATATTTTCTTATACTTTTTTCCTCACTAAGTTTTTTTATTTCACTTGTGTGTTTCTGTAGTCATTCTTGCTTGTTGTCTTAACATCTTTACTATTGGTAATCTTGTGTTTGTCATTAGTCATTGAATGTTGTAATTATATTTCTCTTTGTCTTGAGGATTCTTGAGTGTATTAGTTTCATTATTATTCTACTTGATTGATTTAGACTCTTGGGAGTCAAGTCTATTTTTATATTCGATGACTAGTTTTAAATGCATGATTTTGAATTTGCCTCTTATTGATTTGATTATGATTTTATATTTAATTACAAGTTAAATCATATTTTGGAATGGTTTTCTATGGCTTAGTCTTAGTAAAAATTGATTAGATATTGAACTTTGTAAAGGGGACACAAATTACCAAGGGAATTGAATGTTTTTTGATTTCTTGTGGCATAGACTATAGTCTATAGAATTTACTTATAGTAAGATATGATGGTTGAGAGAATTCAACTAGGTTATATTATTTGTTTTGGTCCCTTGAATTCCTTTGGAAACCCTTTTTTTTGACAGGGAGTCATTTTTGAAAATTTCTTGTGGTTACCATTGAGATTTTAGTGGGAAAATAATGGCCATTATGACCTAGAAGTTTTCATTAAGACTTCATGTGTAGTCATGACTCAGTTTGTCATCAATGACATGAGATTTATGTGGATATTGTTGAGGTTTCTATTCTTATTTGAGGTGAGTTGAAAAATTTGCAAGGAGATGGAGTTTTTGTAAAAGAATAAGAATAGAGATAAGATGATTCAAACTCTTATATTTCATTTTCAAAATTGCCAAGTAAGTTTTTCCATTTTATTTTAAGTCCTATAAGTGCTTAACCATGATTTTATATTATGGTTTTGGTTTTATGTTGGTTCAAAATATTGTTATTAGCATGAAAAATAAAATGGGTCTTGTATGTTGTTGTTTTTATAAAAACACTAAATGATTTTGATGTAGGGTTTCATACCTTTATAGTTTGTCAATTTTATGATGGGTTGGTAGTGGATGTGTGGCCATGGAAAATATTATGGGCTGCATTATTTTTTCATTTAGGGTTTAATTTATTATTATAACATAATTTTAGAGTTGACACTATAATAACCTTATGTGGGTTTGTTTTCCATTTCAGTGCAATGATTTTATTTGAGTTATCTTGAAAGGTATTTGGTTATCATTTCATTTTAGTTTTTTGATGGAAATAATTTCTTAATCTATCAAATCAAGGTTGTATATTTTAAATCTACCTACAATAATTTTCTAAAAAGAAGGCGGGGGGGGGGGGTGGGTTTGTGGTGGTACAAAGAGTCATAAGGTTTTGAATTAAAATTCCTAATTATTTGTATCATTATGTAATGATTTATGTTTTAAAGTCAATCTTTTACTGTTGGGATATTTAGTTCAGCCTTCATGGCAAAAAAATCATGTTGTCTTTTTGACTATGAGTTGGTTACATAGATGTTGGTAGGATTTTCTTGAATCTTTTGGTGGTTTACTTGGTTTCTTGAATTAAAATTATTGATTATTATTTTATGACATGTAAGTAAAGGGTTTTATGGTTATTATTATAAAACTATGATTTTATAGTTGGTTATTGTGCCTTTATCTTCTTCATTTATCATTTATTGAGGTATGAATAACTATGACTTATTCTAAATTACCTAGTTTAGTGTAATGTCTACTAATGTAAATGATATAAATGTATAAAATTGAATTTCAAGTTATATTAACTTGAATAGAATGTGAGACTCAATAAAGTTCAAGGTTATGAGTCGTCTTAGCCTTTGGTTAGGTGCCAAGGCACTAATCTTCGTGAAAAAAATATGAATTAATTTTTCTTCTTATTTTATATAAGTTGATGTATTTTTCAAGTTATTATTGGAATTGATTTTATATTTTCTTTTGTCTTCTCCTATACTACTACATAGATTCACAACCAACTATTGGTTGGGTTGGTCTAGTGCCACTTATAGTTGGGCTCATTAGGACTAGAGAGGTGGGTTGTTGATTAAACTTTCAAGTAGATGATTAAAATGATGTTTGAGTTTTTTAAGGTTTATACTAGTTGATCATTTGATAATAAATTTTATGCAGTAACAATCCTTTAGAATTAATCCTTGTATTGACTTATCTCTCTTGAATATAAATTGATTTATGTTCTAAGTTAATAATTTTAGTAAGATGGAAGATTGAGATTGAATTATTAAGATTCAGTAAGAGGATCAAATATTATATAATATAAATAATTTATTATTTCTATATATATTTATTTATCCATTAAGGAATATTAAATTTGTTTCATTGATTTATCATTTATTTAAACAAGGTTATTCTATTTTGTTTACAAAAGAGATTAATTCATATTAAGTTAAGTCATAACTTAACGACTTATGGACTTGACCTATTGTAACATTAATTTTTATCATTATTTGATATATTGATAAAAAATTTTGTTATTAATATGCATAAATAAAAGTATAATGATTATTAGAGAAGGAAAGTGCATACTTGATTGTTATTTTATAGATATTACCAATCTCTATTAAGATATTTAGTTTTAAAGTGTTGAAACTTTAGATGTTGTTTGTTGTAAATTTGATTATTCGAGTGAATGAATTTTATTTAGATATTAATAAAATAATTTAAATATATTCATCTCGATACATTTACACTAGTAGGTGTAAGTTGTTAAAGGAAGGTATTTGAACTTATCACACTTTATGTAAGTTGTAACTTTTCATTATGTGGTTATTTATTGACAAAGTTTAAATATTAAATTGTCCCATATTATTAGCTAGCTATTGTTGCCTAGTAAGCTTAGTAGTTTTACATGCATATTAACCAACTGATGTATATGACTTCAATGTAAGATTTAAATATCTAGACCAAGGCTTATATATGTTTAATGGGAAACATGCCTGAACTTGATTTCAACATCTTGGTGATGTGATGGATACTTATGTGGTTACGTCCATCAATGTGAAACTAAAAAATACTTTCTTAAACTCTAAGAATAAACATGAGAACATACTCTAAATCTGAAATCAATGTTATATCACTAGAATGAGGATATAAGTTATAGTGATTCTTACAATGATCATGTTACAACTATCATATGGATAACACTTTTGTATGGTATTTAATGCTACGTAATCTAAGTGAAACATTTTTTTAATAATAACTTATAATGTATTGATTTTGGAAATAGTCCTCAAAATAATCATAGGCTATTATCTAATTTTTTGTATATATTAATGAAGCAAGATTAGTATGATGGTTGTTCTTTCAATGTATTCTCCTTTCACATTTGTTTATTTTACTCTTTCTAGTTTACCCTATGAGGTGAAGATTGTTTTATGTTCTATAAAGGTGCTAAGGTGAGATTATAACTTGGTAATGGTTCTCTTAAAAAGGCCATATAAGAAGTACATGGATAAGAGTGTACGTGAGTATTTTTTATACATTGACTCATTTGTATTTGATTACTAACTAGAATACTTATTTCTAATGAAGTAATGAGTGATTTGTAACTTTATCTAGTTCCTATGTTGGCTATAATAGAGTTATGGGTCCCATACATTTTTTGTGTTAGATCTATTTAGAATCCTAGTACCGTAGTTATTTTATATTGATGTTTAAAATAAAATTAGGTTATTACACTTTGTTCCTAGAGATTATTCTAATCCAAATATAATTTCATGTTCCATAAAAACACCTCCACAAATATGGGAACCACCAACTTGATCTCCATAAGATTGGACATCATAACAACCATGGTGGTCATATCCAAATCATAAATTATGGACAAATTAGCAATGGGTATCTTAACAATAATTTACTCAAAAAATAAAATTTCCACCTAAACTAGTGTTTATGCCTACTCCTACTAGCTAACTTTCACAAATTGAATAAGAAACTCGGCCTAAATTACTTGCACAAAAAAATATCAAACATCAAGAATAGACAAACAACCCCTATAAATGGATCCAAATAAAAAATAACTATGGGATTAATTGTTATATATTATTATAATGGTCAGTTATGTTTAGATAAAACATTGACTAGTTCTCCGCTCACTAACATAGAATTTCTCAAGGAAAAGAGAATCTCAATCACTCCCAATGTGAAATCCAATAAAAAATAAGACATTTAAGAGTTAGAAAAGGATTTGAAAGGTTAAAATGAAGATCCCAGTCTAGATTTGGAGTCGACTAATCTAGTTCTAGAGTCCAATAGTATAGCTTTAGAGATATCTAGTATTGTTATAGAGTCCATTAGTTTGGCTCTGAAGTCCACTAGTATAGCTTTAGAGTCCACTAGTATGGCCCCAAATATTACAAATATTACTCTAGAGATGACCAAACATAAGGTAAAAAATGTTAAACCATATTTTGAGGGTCAACCAATTAACTTAGAATTCACTCATGTTAAAATTTACAATCACACACCATTGTAGCACACTATTAGCTAGGCACAAAACAATCAAGAAAGTTTTATTTTATATTTTCATTATCTACTAGTAGACATGATTGTATAAGGGTCATTAAAATACATAACTATAAGCCACATGTTGAAACCTAATCGTGGTACATTAAAATATCTCAAAAGTGCGTTTATGAAAGTTAATTAAATCCTTCTAGAGACAAAAAAATTACATCACAACTAGGAAAAGTGTTAAACATAAATGGTTGGTTGATTGATGAACAACAAAATATAATTTCCTAATTCTTAGAAGTAATATTTTAAGATAAAATAGAATAAAAAATTTTACTAAATGTTTATTTGGATATGATAAGTATGAATGCCGTGTTGCTTATACAAATAAGGCCAACATACACAAAGAAATAATGGATTCAAAAGGAAGTATGAAAGTGATAAGAAAACCATGGCCATCAAATCAAGAAATTTTAGATATGTGTTTTTGGTTTTTATATAATTATAAATATGCTTCCTATAAATATGAATTTCATACTTGGAACAATATAACTTCACCATCTCAATATTTTTCAAATCATTTCCATCATCCATTTATCCAATTACTAAAATATCAAGAAAAATCATGGTGGCCTTCACCCTACCATTAATATTATGTTGGATTTGATAATTTCTAAAATAAAAATTGTATAACAATGAAATGATAACTTTACCACATCTTGACGTACATCTATAATCAAGGATTCATAATAAATATTCCATTACTCATACCTAATCCAAATCTATAATCATAACAATGGTTTTTTCATTATTTTTCAATATACATACTTGAATCAAATAAAATTTGTAAACATGTGAAATTATTCCAATTGAGATATCAAATGTAAGGTTTTAAAATAAATAGTGTTTTTCGATAACTTGTAAATCTTTTTTTATAATATTTTCAAACTAGTATCTAACATTGCAATGAAGTGTACATGTATTACTAATCATATTTTAACACTCTTTTTTGTTTTCCAAAATAACTTGGTTACAACATAGTCTTCCCAACATTTTACTTTGATTATAAAAATCGCAATTATTGGATTTGGAGTAGGCTCAAGACTAATAAGAAACATATATTGTTGGCAAGAAAAGAAACTTTAGAGGATTATTTCAAACCATCATAGACTAGAATAGTTATTTGTTCAAACTTCATCAGTCTAGCTTTGGAGTCCATCTATTGGGGATATTGAATAAGGTTGTTTTTAATCTTATGCATCATGTAACTAACCATTAAACTATCTTTGAATATTAATGGATGACTTTATTCTCTCATGCTATACACATGGGTTGATTTTGGTATAGTTAGATCACAAAAATAATTTTATGAACTTTATAATTGATTTTGGAGTTGTAAATGAATTGGAACAACCACTTCCTAATTTCTCATTTTTTAATCATTTCTTGAAATGTAAAAAAAAGTACAAAAAAGTACAAAAAAATAGCCTATATATATGGAAAGCAATGCACAGATGTTAAGATTAACCATTTATGCCTTGAATGTCTACTTCAAGTCACTTTACCATTAGTATAAAAATTTACCCATCTCAGAGGCCCTTTTGATCCACTTTATTTATATGGCAGTCACAAATAGCACTTAGGCCTATAGAACACCATGTGAGACCCAAACTAGCACAATCCATTACTAATTCAAGTCCCTACACCTTCAAAAAATTAATTTTAAATCTCCCTATGAGTATTATGATTAACCTAGACCTATTCTTAAGTTACCCTCACAAGTCATTTTTATTAAAACACTATATAAACACTACTTTCACACTCTTACACTCTAAGTGGACATTATAACATATAAGAACATAAAAGTACTACTTCATATTGAGGGAAGACTCCCAATTATTCTAATATTGTATTGATTAAACCCATAAATTTAATTATGTATCCATATCATTGGTATCCAAATATCAAGTGGCCTTCAAGGCATTATCTCATGCATTCACACTTAGACATTATAGCATTCTTAGATATTCACACATATCACATGAGAGGGATAACTACATCAAGATTGATTCCTCCTCAGAGTATTATTATGTAGGAAACATGCCCACATAGTGGTTTAAATCACTCATATAACACATTATAAAAACTAACCCCTTTTTATCATACTATTCATTTAAACCCTTATAAGCATAAAAATCTAGAGTTTTCAAATAAAAATAGATCTACAGGAAAAATATTGATCATATAGACTTGAAATTTGGATCATAGATAAAATAAGATGTCATATACAAAAACCATAAATTATTTGTGAATAATATAAATGGGACTATAGTGAACTTCCCTTAGACACTATCAAACTATCCTTTTGGAAATGGTAACCACACTATTGCCCAAGGCTATTTCTATTTATTTCTAACACATGAATCTAGTTCTTGATAGTCAACCTAGTTAAACCTCCAATTTATAAGTTTTTAAATATATATCTCAAATTATTTTCAAGATAAGTGTTACTTCTCATGATTATTTACTATATTTAGAATATGTTCTAGTTATAGTAGTTGAAAATCAATGTGCTTAATTATTTTTATATTTATCCTTGGATTTTATGAATTATTATATCTACTTCAGGTTTTACATTAATTCTAAAAATAGTGAAATTAGTATGAGTTACTCTTTGACTAGATATTTTAGGTATGGAAGTTAAATTCCTATTATATCCTATTTTACCACTATTATAGGAGTGGTTATTTTTCATCTCTCCTAATTGTACACCTATTGTAAAGCTGAATTCACAGAGGATTTACATGGTCACTTTGATTTCTCTCTCATAGTTACTTGTTCATTCACCATTATTAATTTATTTTAGCTATATTAAATTTAGTATTACATTTTAGATATAATTAGGATATTTGACATAGTATCAAAACTTTAAATTTGGTAAAACAAATGTTTGGTTTTTATGTTATTTGAGTTTATCATGAAATCCATAAATTTTTATTTCAAGAAAACATAATGTTCAAATTCATATTGGACTATTCAAGGTTAGTATGTGGGTTCTAGTTTTTTTTGGGTTGGTTCCCTCTTGTTTATGAAGGGTCATTACATTTTATTTACACCATTGATTTTTCATGAGGTAGTAATATGTTTTGTCATTGTTGATTACATCACACTTCGATTTTTTTTGGGTTGATATGACATCCTCTATCCACTCAAAAATAGAATTTAGCTTATTATAGTCCCCACAACCTCTTCATCCTTGGCTCTCTATCTATTAATATCCTACACCATCCTTTACATCCTCACATAGCTAATCTATAGCAATGTGAGTTTTTGGCAGTAGGTGGTTTTGTTTTATGAGGGAATGTGGTTTTTGGGGCCTTTCATTGTAATTCTAAACCATGATTTCATTCTAGGTTAGCACCTATGAAAAATAGCTACTCAATCTAGACCTATGATATTTTTAAGTAGATCTAATAACCATTACAGCTTCATGTTTGCCTCCATGTATCCAACTATTATTCTCATCTCACCTAGTCAAACTGTCATTCAACTAGTTGTCTCTCACTTATTCTTCCACCATCAATTAATGCTTCCATGTTGGAACCATTTTATTTGATATTTTTTAATGTTTAATATGTTATTTTATTCTCCCTTGGGACTACACTCATACTAGTCCTCTTGTCGACCACTAATGCCTGGTCTAAAATTCCTCACCAACCTCCATTCTCTTAGTCACATGCTAGACAAATATCTATAGGGGTGTAACATTCCTCATAGCTACTTGGCATTCACTCCCCTCTCACCATTTATTTTCATGCTATGTTTTTAAGATCTAAAACAAACTTTTTTGAATTAAATGGTTTTTAAAACTACAAGTAGTTTAAATTAGTGGTTTGATAATTTCAATTTATTTTTAAAAATTTGGGTAGTTTATTTAATTTTAAATGTCACTCATTTTACATAAAGTACATCATAAATATTTGAAAATACTCAGAGGGGGGACATATTAATGAGGGGTGTACCTTTTATTATTATTTTTCTTTATAAAAAAAATACTATATAATGAGGATGTTATTTTAATCCATGGAGGTAGAGAAAAATATTATGAGGTGGAGATTATCGGTTGGTGAGGTAATACGGTGGAGGAGGGGCCTTTTTAAAATGTTTTTATTTATTTATTTTTTATATGAAAATAATATATTTTATTGAGAGATATTTTTGAGAGATTAAAAGGACATTGTAAATCATTTTGATTAATTATACCTATTTTGTCATTCATTTCACTTACCAAAGATGAAGGGTGAGGCCTAGTTTTACAAGTGGCCAAACCTCTCAAAATCAAACCACCTTATTCTCCTTTTCATCTTGCTCATTCTTTTTCTTGTCTCTCCTCTTAGACACATTTTTGGTTATAATTTACATCCATTCTAGGGGCCATTTTATGGATAAAATTGGTGAATTTTTTGGTAATTCCAAGTGTAGATAGTTAAAATTAGACACTTTGTGTTATTTTTAACTTTATTTTAACTAAATCCATAATCATCTCTAATAATCTCTAATCATCCTTAATTTTTCCTAATCACTATGCATTATCATTATTCACTATTCAGTATTCATTGTTCAATATTTACTATTCACTATTCATTATTAACTTTTCATTATTGATTATCCCTAAATTAATCCAAAGTTAATTAATTACTATTTCTCTAATTAAAAAATTCATAGATATTTGAAATTAAAATTTTTCATAAATCTTAAAAATAAAAACTATCCTCACATGCCCTAAGGCTCTACCTATCCCCCACCATTCCAATTTAATAGTCTTATTATCCTCCATGATAAAATTTAATAATACGCCTTTATTCCCATTATCTTATATTATCCAATTTAATAATCCCATTATCTTCCACGATCCAATTTAATAATCCACCTTTATCCCTATCGTATTCTATGATCTCATTTGATAATCCACCTTTATTCCCATTATCTTCCATGATCTAACTTTCTTCAATTTAATAATCCATCTCAAATCCCATTATTTTATCTTCCTTTCTCACTTGATTGATCTTCCTCCATATATCTACTTATCTCTTCACCACCTCCCCCCTTCATCTTTTCAATCTCTTTCAAACATTTTTCCATCTTGTCAATCTCTTTTAAAAATAGGATTGATATCCTTCCTCATCTACCTCTCTTATATCTTATAAAGCCACTATCTACTCCTCTTTGTTGGTCACCCCATCACTTTTAATTGCATTTCTTATGCATGATTCACTTCTCACTCCACTATCAACTTATTCATATTTTTATCCCTTTCTCCACTTCTTCCCAACCTTGACATCTATCTCATTCATCTTCATTCACCATCATCATTTCCTTTTGCCCTTGGTAATTTGTCATATCATCACTTTATTTTCCTCACTAATTTCACATCATCTTACTCTCTTACACAATGATGGACATTTTTTCACCTTTCTCTTCCTCACTACCATCTTCTTACTTCTCTTCCACTGCTTCTAATACATTTTCATTGCAATTCTTGATTCTTATTTTCATCTTTCTCATCTTGAATAACTTATGTTTCTTATAACCCCCATATATGCACATCTTATTCTTCTTCTCTTGTGTTTCACCTTGTATTTTTCATCCCTCTTTTATTCTTTCATGTTCCATCATTTGTTTATTTGCCATTCTTCACACCTTTTCCATTTTCCATTGTTATTTTTTTTGTTTATTTTCATCCTTTCCACCTTTTCCATCTAATTATTTCCTCTACAACTAGTTTCTAGTTGGGTCTTTATCTTTTGAGAATCCTTCTATAATTTCCCTTTTCTTCTTATCTATGCAAGCCGTTATGTTTTTCTTTCTACTTTTCCTCTTTCCATCTTTTTAAACACTTCTTTTTTTCATCTATGTGAGTTCCCATGATTTGTATCCTTGTCAACCCTTTTACTTAGTCCTTTTTTATTCTTATCATCCCTTATCTTCATCACCTATTTCCATCTCTTTCCACTTCATTGTATTTATATATTACTTCACTTTTTCACTATCCTATCATCCATTTTCCATTTTCTATCTAATATTTATTTACCACCTCACCCCTTTTCAACTTGTCAATCTCTTCTAATCACCCATTGAGCCTATCAATATCTTATAACAAGATGATTAATACCCAACCTATCTCTTCACATTATTTCTCACCCATCCTCTTCTTCCCCACATTTTTCTTAACCCCATTCACAACTTCCCTCCCATTTTCTTATCTGAACCCACCCTATAATTTTATCCAATATTTATCTCATTTCCTATCATCATTTCTCATATCCATGCTTATTTGGTCATTATACCACCTACTTCTTCAATCTCCTATAATGTTTTTTGTGTCCTTCCACTCATCTTTCCTCACATTCCCCTTTCTTCACTATGTTTCTTTATTTTTCATTTTCATCACAAAATTGTTTTCTCCTTTATCTATTTTAGACATCTTTTCACTCCTTTCATTTCTTGCCATATTTCTCATCATCCCCTTCCACTTCATGTTTTCTAATCTTCTCTCACATTCCTTTTCAATTCCTCAATATGTTATTTTTTTAGCACATTCCTTTCACCCCCATCTTATACCATTTGTTTTTATTATCATTTATCTAATTCATTTAATTTTTATTGTCATCCATGATTTCATTTGGTGACATTACTCACAATTCATGGTCCTTTTTTCTCCTTCTCCATTTATGGATTCTTACATCATTATCAATATTCATCATCATCTTTATCTATGACCTCACTATATTGTCACTCATATTTCATCCATCTCCTTGTCAACCTTTACATCATCTATTATTGGCTCTCCCTCACAATTATCCATTAGCACTCAAGTTCCTCACTAATTAGAGTATGGTCACTAGTTTGTACTAATCGTACATGCATCTCCATGCATGTTTCCTCATGTATTCCACTATATTTATTTAATGCATGAAATATTATCAAGTTAAATACTTAAAGTACATCCATTTCTTCATTCAGTGTATTTGATTTTTGTGCATGGGTACTCATTTTATGCCTTGTCCCTCTCCATCTCCTCCCTTCACCTCATAGCCATTTTCCACCCCTTTTCCCATTATATAAATAGTTGTGCAACATCATCCCAAGGTTTTTTATTTAATTTTAACTTTGTATTGATATCCATAACCCAATACTTTGTATCCAATTTCATACCATATCTAGGTTAGTATTATGTCCCTTTCAAATAGCGGTGCACCTATATTCCTTCTTTCTCATAAGACATCCTATTCTAACCCTAAATGAAGTGGATATTGTGACTGTATCAATCACTATCTGAGTGACCACTAATATATTTTCTCTCTCTTACCTTAGATGAAGTTACCACCATGAATATATTCATCATTATATGAGTGCCTACTCATCTATTATTTCTTTCTTGCCTTAGGTAACATGGATACTATGATTATCTCATCATTAAATAGGTGAACACTCATATTTTCTCCAAATCCTTTTCCATCTCTTCTTATCTCTCCATAAGGATCTCATCCTTTTATGAGTATTATTATGGTCCATGTTATCACCATTTTATGATTACATTTCCATATTCCCCTCCCTCTATTTGTTTCTTCTTGTCCTTCCCTCATTCATTTTTCTTCTCCCCCTTTCTTGGAGAACTACATGTGGCCTAAGGTCTATGCCCATTATTATGGGCATTCACACGATTTTCAATGGTAAGAGTGTTTAGACTATGTAGGTAGTGATTAGGGGTATGGGGCCCCTGGGGTTGGTTTTACCACTATCTCCATAATCTCCATTCCTCTAAAATATGATTTCACTTTTTCATATTTATATCCAAAACTACATGGTTATCTTAGGGCTTTCTCATTTGTCATTTAATCTTGTCATACATATTGGTTAACAAACATCTCAACCCTCACTTAGGATGTTATTCAAGTCATTTTCTTCCTTTTTAGGTGTTAGTTTCTTTCATTTTTATTTTCCCATATGTTTTGTTATGATTTTTCTTAACTTGTCTTCATTATGATTGGTTAATCTTGATTTTATTATGATTTGTCTTGTTTGTCTTGTCATTTAATGTATATTACACTTTTTAATTATGTTTGTGTAACTTTTTTTTTTTTTTTTGTTTGCATCTATATTATTTCCACTTGATTCTTTTCTTTATTTTTATCATTTTGAGTACATATTATTTTATGTGTTACACTATAGTTTGATGATGATTTTTCTACATCATGTTTCTCTCTATTTTATACAAATTGTAATACTTTTAGTCCTTATACATAAAACACACATATTCATCATGATTATTTCATATCATTAGTGATTATTATTCTATGCTAAATTAAATCTTAGGTTTCTCAACTCTTACTTGCCTACTCATGTTGGAATTACAAAGCAAAGAAAAAACAAAAACAAGGCAGTTGTCTAACCATCCATACAATATATATCCATTCCATCAATTTACACTTTCCAATTCATTCTCTCTATGTATCCTATCTCCTCCCATTCTAATATTTTTCATCCAACCCATCATTTTCATATTTTGAAATAGTTTTTCTCCACAATTTTAGCCCCCAATTAATTGAAATGCTATCAGTCTTATCAACTACTTCCAAATATCAATTCTATCAAATCTTCCTCTCAAATTAGGAAATACATATTATTTTACTTTTAGGCCCATATCTGACCTTGATATATTGTTCCCACCTCTACTCATGTGACCCCTGAGTCATGAGCACCATCCAAGCATGTGAATTTTGATAAAAAATATTCATTTCCCTATTATTACTCTAGTTTTAAGCTAGGGCCAAATAATTTTACCCCAATTTTAATCTTGTAAGTATGATATCAATTTCTAGTGACTTAATTTATGAATGACCTTCATTATCACCACTTCATCATTTTTCCTCTGACATGATTTTGAGTATTCATCCAATTTACCACATGAGCACTTGAGGGGGAATCATCATGGTTCCCTCATTTTGTTTTAGTCGTTATCCTATTCTTATATCCAAACTCCTAAACCTATTGGTTATAAATGATGAAATCATAACATCCATTATTTCTTCATCTATTTTTTTTATTTTCCAACATTTTCAATGACTTTTACATTCTTTGAAAAGTCATTACTTAGACAATGTCTCATAATAACTTCTCAATGAGGGGAAAAATGTAGAAACTTAAAATTAGAGACTTTGTTTTGATTTTAACCTTCTTTTTACTAAATCCCTAATCATCTCTAATCATCCTTAATTATCCCCAATCACTATTCACTATTTAGTATTCATTACTCACTATTCATTATTCATTGTTCATTATTTATTATCCCTAAATTAATCCAAAGTTAATTAACTAATCTTTCTCTAATTAAAAATTCTATGGATTTTGAAACTTCATAATTTAATAAATCTAATAAATAGAAATTATCCTCACATGTCGTAAGGCTCCACCTCTCCCACACCATTCCAATTTAATAATCCTATTATCATCCATGATATAATTTAATAATCCACCTTTATTCCCATTGTCTTCTATGATCTTATTTAATAATCCACCTTTATTCCCATTGTCTTCCATGATCTAATTTAATAATCCCATTGTCCTCCATGATCTAATTTAATAATCCACATTTATTTCTATTATCTTCCATGATCAAATTTTATTCAATTTAATAATTCAACTCTCACCCAATTACTAATTTTATAGCCTATCTTCCTGCTGAATGAATTTTATATTTATTTATAAATCTTGCATGTTCACTCCAATTTTTAATTAAAATTTCCTATTATTAATTAAAAGTTACCTTTTATTCTCATCCTTTAATATTCATCTCAACATGGATGGTTCACATCCATTTCCAAATTATATAAATTGGAGTTTCTTCCTCAAATTTATCCAAGTTTACTCATTACAGGTTGATCATGATGAGATTATAAGAATTTTCATATCACAACATTTACCATTTGCCCTTGTATTGGAAGAGTGAGAAATCATAATTCAAAGAGAGAAAATTAAATTCACATCGCAACAAAAGAAGATTCTTTTTATGTTAAGGTATAATTTTGTGTTGTTTCTTTAGTTTGTAACTTTATCATAGGTTGAGTAAGTTTATATTAAGATTTCATTTGATTTATTTTACTCTTTGTAGTTCTAGATTTACTAAACACACTAAAGGCCAAACAAGCTCCTAATTGCATTTAGTGTCAAGGGAACTTCCCCTCAACACTTCCACGTACCAAAATAGGGAAAACACTTGGGGATTTACCCATAGACCCCATAAGGGTATCTACCCCTTGAACCTAAGAGGAGTTGGCACCCCTATACACCCACATCATGTCCCCTTGTTTAATACTTCCACTGTATTTTATTCCACCATAGAGTGAGGAATGATCTAGTAGCTGGTTAGATCCCATCACAATAAAAAGTTAGATATCTTGTTGAGATTTATACATAGATGCATTATCACCAAATTTTGACATCCTCCTATTTCACGAGTTTAATTTTTCACTTGTACCAATTTTAGTCTCAACTATACTAATTGCTCACACTTGGATGTATTATTAGCTATATCTAACATTGATTCATTGAGATGTGCAATGACACTTATGCACTATTTGATCTTACCTATCTGGATGTGTTGTTAGATGAGTTTGATGTCCTCACATTAGGAATTAATTTTACTTATAGACCTTAGGAGGGGGTCATTACTAATTATATAAGAGGGTTTTAATGGGCCCTACTTTATCTCTTTTTTTTAGACTCAATTTATATGACTTGTGTCCCACTTTAGTGTGATTTTAATAGATTAATCTCATATTATTAGATGTATTTACAAAAAAAATTGGCATCCATTTGTTGATCATGCATTACCCCTTATCTAGTTTTTTTCTCATTACACTGATTTGGTGTCTTCTCTTAGTCATGTTAACTCCACATATGAGATATCATCTAATGAGGAGAATTGATTATACACTAGTGGTTCTTCTTAAAATGACCAACTATGTTTTTGGGTGTGCTTACATGGAATACTTGTTCATATGCAATTATCATATTCCATTCCTATATAGATAAATTCCTACTCCCACTATTCCTTTTTAGTTCTATAAGTGGGATAATTCTTGTGACAAGGTTCTTGGTAACTTAATTTTACATGTTTTCATGGATCTTCATTTCCATGTGGAACATATATAATGTTCATGTAGTATTTAAAGAAATCTTTAGTCTCTTTTTATATATCAATCTAAGATTTATATAACTCCTTCACTTCTTATAATCCCTTTAGATACTTTTGTAATCCCTACTCCTACTCATATTTCTTGTGATGATACATTCATAGTGGATTGTGCTCTTCCTTCAATCAAGCCACCACTACAGGATGATATTCTACTCAACCTATCTTGTCCCATTATAGATTCTAATTATATCCCTATTTATGATTATTCTCTTTTAGAGACTTCATGATCTCTTACTTTAAAGGGGTATACTATATCTAGAGTGAGTACACTCATTGATATTTTAGATGACTCATGTCCATGTGGATATTCATATTGTACATATTTACGATTCATCTATATTATCTTCTTTATTTTTGATAATTATTGAGTTGAGCTCTCCTCTTCATATGGACATTCTTCCAGTGAATGTTCTATGTCCTTCTTTTGATAGCTTTACTTTAGTGGTATTACATCTAATTTGTATGTACAATATTTCTAGACCTATGACATGCCTTATTTTTTGTCCTCTTTCATATATCTTCATATTGTTGCATTCATACTCTTTTATGGAATGGGAATAATTTAAGTACATGCCTCATGTTCTTCCTTTATAAAAATGAAAAAAAAACATTATTTGATGTGAATAGAGATTTTGCATTCTTCAAGTAGAGGATCTCATTTTCAACAGTGGTCATCTTGCATGCTATACTTGGAGTATGAATGACTTCATCATCATATTATATAGGTATTTATCTCTCTTTATTCTTTCTTTATCTTTTTTATGGTGGATCAATTTCCTATAATTTTTATCATTTTCTCCACTTTGTGAGAGTTGATTTGTACATGGGTACCTCATTAGGCCTTGTTGTCATGACCCATTTCGTCTACCCATGTAAGCTATGATTAAGGGGGTGTTAGTGTATGAGTTTATTTATTTGATTTGGGTTGTTTATACACATATTTTTTTGCTTCTTAGGTGAAATTTATCATAGGGAATTAAAATTGAGTGTTATTATTAGCTATTTGGTAGGATCTACTCTTTGACTGGCTATTCTTAGTATGGGAGCTAGATGCCTATTCTAGCCTCTTTTACCGCTATTATAGGGGTAGTTAATTTTTGTATCTCCTTGTTTTAAACTTACTTTAAAGATAACTTCATGGAGTATTTATATGGTTTTCACTCTTGATTTCTCTCTCATAGCTACTTGTTCATTTGTCTATATTATTTTGTTTAAGCTACAGTGCATTTAGTATTCCATCTTTGATCTTAGTGGGATCTCTGACACTTCTTATATTTACTATTCTATGTTGTGTTATATTTGAATTAGATGTATTAATTTTCCTCCATAATTGTGATGGTATTTGATTGTCCTCTATGTTATACCTTTCTCCTATCTCTAATATTTATATCCTTTTCTCCTATCTCTAATCTATATAAACTTTATTGTACATTTATACTCTATGTTGTCACTTTCTCTTCTTTGTTGTCACTATCTTTTTTCTTGTTTGATCTCCCTTTGTATTTTTTAAATTATTTTTTTCCTATATTTTGTATATTAGAATGAAATAAAGAAGGAAGGATTTTATTCCCTCCCACTATCTTATTAATAATAGTGTTTAGGGTGATGTAAATCTACCATAATTTCTGTCATGTATGTGTCACTATAAGATAAAATAAAATATTTATAATATGCTTACATATTTCACAATTTAATATAGTTTTATATTAATTTTTTAAAATTAAATATTACATTTTATTATTTTACTATAACAAATTATAATACAATATTGTAACTATTATTTCTTAGAATAATTATTTTTTAATAAAATATATATTTTTTGATATAAAAGGGATTTAGGCCATGTATTATAATAATTAATGAAAACCCTAGGATAATAAAATACAATTTTTTTTTTGTGACACTCTACTAAAGATTCCTATGTTTTATAGATACAAAAGTAAATTATTTAATATAAATCCTATATGAAATAAATAATAAGACAAGGTACGAAAAAAAACAATATCTTTGTCACTTGGTTTTAACACCATCACTATTAGGACACCCTCTCATTATTCATCCTCTATTACTAAAGTAACAGAAGACTTTTTAAGTGAGAAACTATGAAAGCAAGGTATTGATAGCTAGCTTGGAGGAAATTACATCAAAGTTTTGGCCTTTTGAGACATATTTTAGAATCACCTCCTTAAAAAGAATCTAAAGCTATTACAACATATTTACTAAATTATCCATGTAATTTTGTATTACAAGAGTGTTACTTGCACCAGATGGGATATTTTGGACTCCAATTAGTTGAGTTACCCTAAAAGTATTAAGTCTCAAGGTCAACTATCTAAGGTCCATTATTACTTACAAGAATTCCATCAACCAAATGTTTGTCACCCATATTTACATATAATTTCACTATATATAGCTTAGTTTCCATCCAATTGAGGATTATTTCAGCCTTGCACCCTTCAACCAAAGTGTTCATCCATAAATCAAAAACTCTTCAACTATTATATATGTGATTTTGTCCACTAAGATACCAATATTTAATAACTAACTTCACTCAAAATCATTAACCAATCCATGAAATGAATTTTTTACACCATTTAAATAATAATTTTGGACCTTTTGCATATTTTTTTCTGTCATAATATTTATGGAGTTAAAATTCCCCATGTTTTTCCATGTTATCCTTGAAGGCCCAAAAATTTCATCACCTGGATACTTGGTTTCCATTCCAAAATATGAAAATTATACATACACGTCTCAGAGTAAAATAAATCATATACTTATGCCAACTATTCAAATTATGAAATGATAAAATATACCATGAGGAAGTGTGATCAATCCATGTAGATAAAATGTAATATTTGGCTATAAGAGCACAACCAAAAATGCATGTAAAATAAAGAGACTTCAATAGGGAATGATCTCATAAAATAATTATTAAATAAATACTTCCATAGCATTATCATAATCCAAAAATGTTAATTTCACCATATAGGACTCAAGAAAGGGAACCTAGAAATAAATGGGGAGTTACTTAAAATTAAGATAAACAACCCTCCCTCATAAAGATTTATGAAAGGGAAGAACCCAACCCTCATGGCCAGATTTGAAGAAAACATCAAAGGGAAAATAAAAATAATCCTACAAGGAAAGAGTAACTCCCAACAACAAATAAAAGTGAAACTAACTTAGTTCAAGAGATAAGAAAATTAAGTATTGAAATATGTTTGCTAAAAATAATAAGAGACATTCTAGAACTCAATAAAATATTTAAAGCCTTGTGCATTAAAACCATAGGGAGAAGAAAGCAATATCCTGAGACCATACAAATAGATTGAAAACAAGATGATTACATGCACCCTAATTTTACATGTTGTGAAATTTATGATAAAAATATGATGATGATGATGATGATGATGATGATGATGATGCAATTGTTTCTTATTTTATGATCTATAGGTAACTCGCTAACTCATTATTCTCCTTTTATTTCCCCAATTACCCCTTTACCCATTTTGATGCACTTTTGTTTAAATATTTTAGTTTTTATAATCTTATTTTAAAAATTTCCTATGAAGGAAAAAAACTATTGCTATAGGGTACAAAATCAATGTCCTCCTTTATGAAACTTCCCTTGAAGTTACATAGCTAGTGTGATGGTTTTGTAATAGAGTCAATGGTTACATATTAAAGATGTGGTTTCATATTAATAAATATGAGGATTTTTTTAAATATATGTGGTGGTTGTGTCACCTACATTAGTTTTTTCACAACTTCCCTTGCATAAAGTAGTGGTTTTATTCCCTTGTATTCATCATCCAAAATTAGCTCCCAAAAACATTGTTTGATTAATTTTACATGATTTTATAATGTTTGTTATTTTATCCATGCTATTTATTTCTCTATTTAATCCCAAATCACTCCCTCTTCTATTCTCAATAACTTTTAGTTCTTCCCAATCTCAAGTCCTAGTTTAATTTAGTCAAACTCCTTCATGCAAGCTCCTAACTCTTTATACAAAAAATGTCATTTTAAAATCATTTCATATCTAAAAATTACCATTAGAAGTTTTTAGTTTGAAACTTTTATAGCCATAGTCCTTCTATAATTTCATGAAGGTCCAGCCTCTATAGTTATTTTGTTGACTACAATACCATAGGTGAAAAAGTGTTATTGGTCTAACAACTTAATCTTTGAAAATCAAAGCATTGATTAACCTCAATTCAATTAATCTCATTGTGTTCTTGTGTCTATTCTCCTTCACTATTTTTTCATAGCTTTATCATCCTATAATTACAGAGTTCCAATAATTCACACAAAGATATAATGGAACTAGTATATTGAGAATATTTTCATCAACATACTACATGCATTTCATCTGATCTATGCCTTGGTCAAGTTAGATTCTATTTTAGTTTTAGTATTTTTCATTTATTATATTATATTATATTATTGGAGGTATTATTTCATTATATTAATCTCATTATTCATGAAAGAGAAAATATAATAGGCAAAAAGGTTTATTTCTCTTCATGGTGTGTTTGCTGCCAAAAAGGTAAATTAATTAGTTTTGATTGTACTTGCATTACCATAAATTTATTTTATATTAATTAAAAAAAATCATAAATAATTAATAATAATACCATATTAAAATTTTAAAACATTTGCATCCAACATAGCATTTAATTTTCAAAATTGAAACAATTTTTGTTATGCTCAAAACAACCAACTAGTCAACCACAAGAACTTAGACAATATTAAATACACAAATAAATCAAATACATACATATATATATATATATATATATATATGAATTAAAATTTTTACTTACTCAATCTTGAAACTAGAATATTATAATTTTATTTCTTGTTTGTCTTTTATCAAATCATTTAAAAAAAATTGTTTGTAAACAAAGAAAGTTATAAAAGGTGTTATGATATAGTTATGTTTTAGATTATATTTTATTTTTAATTACTTGCACATTTTTAAGACATAATTTTCATGTTTATTCCATTCCACATAAATGAAATAAAAACCACAAAAAATCAGCACTAGATTACATTTAGACAGAGTTAGAAAAAAATAACACTTTGCATAATAGTATAGGTTTCTTCTTCGCTCCTTTGCATGCATCATGAATTATTTTAAAAGGATAAAAATAATATTTTATTTCATTTACTTTTTGTTTTTATTATTTATTTTCTTTAAACAATTTAATTTTAGAAAGTAAGTATTTTACCTCCATACACTCAAAATACTCGAAAACAAGCCAAAAACAACAAAAACAAAAAAATACTGTCAAGAAGCCTTGCCAACACATGAAAACATTTGAAAACATCGACATTTCATCTAATTGTTTCCTATTCATGTAAATACCCTGCATAAATCCTTTCTTTAATATCATAGCAAACATACCCAATAAGCCATTAGCAACAAGCTCATATTCTTCTAATTTGGATTTTACTTAACCTCCTTTGGATGACCCTTATTGAGACACTAGATATTATGTACCAAGGTTTATATTCTATATTTATATTACCATATTCATATACATATATTCAAAATAACATTAATACTAAACTGAGACATGAGACTTTGCATTCCAACCTGATTGCTCACCTTATTTTTGACTCATTGACTATTTTGGATTAACAATAACACATCCAAAATCCATAAATAGTTCCCATACTTTACATAGATCTTAACCAATCAATTTCACTCATCCTTAGTCCCATATTCATTCTCCTCTATCTTCTCCTTGGGTCTAGCCTCATCTTATATCATTCACATTTGTTGATGACATTGATTACACATAGCCAACATTATAGAGTAAAATTTTTCGTGTGATTCATTCATCCTGATATCCACTATTTACCTAGTCATAAAATTTACTAAGAGATTCACTATATTGTGATCTTATAAATTGAAGGACCATTGAGATCTATTTCTACACAATTCATCTCTCTTATTGATTAGCATGACATTGATAAGGTCTTTTGGTTCTACCATGAGAAACTATTACCACCACTCATTCCAAATCACATTGCACATAATAATTAACCCAATCCATATCCCATCCAATATGTCATTTGACATGGATTTACTTAGGGGAATCAAATACATAGTCTAGCATGTGTTATTAACATGTACACACTGACCTCTTAGCAATAAAATTAATTTCATCCAAAATATAGAGACCCTTGGAATCTAATTATCTCTATAGATATAGGGAAACATAAAATTTGTAATGTGTTAGTAGACTTAGGAGATTTTATTAATGTTATGAAATCAAACACATTCAAGTCACTTTCCTTAACTAGAGTACAAGCATCCAATATAGTCCTAAAAATGGCTAATGAAACCATTGAAAAGTTGAAGGGAGTTATAGAGGATGTATAAATAATAGTATAATTTTATGAATACCCTATTGATTTCATGATTCTTTAGACAAAATTTCAAAAATTAGGTTATCCATTGATCCTAGGGAGACCACGATTGGCCATAGTTGCAACACTCATAGACTATAGATCTAGAGATATAACCATCTCAAATGGATTAAAAGGAACAAATATTTATATACACCTATAAAACTATCACCAAATTCCATAGATCATTTATGGGTAGATGAACTAGAGTCAAAAAATAATAGTCTTTCCTCTTTATAAATGGTGGTAGTCAAAACTCACGTGAATGAGTTAGAAGAGGAGTTGATAAGTTACATTGAATAAGTTGGTCTAGCTCTGAAGATGCTCAGTTTGTCTTTGAAGGTGCCTAGTCTATATCCTAAGATGCTTTGTCTAAATATAAATATTATTAGACCATATTTTTAAGGTGACCAAAAATATCTATAAAACTCTTAATATGAAAACTATGTTCACACACCTCTCTGATAGAGCATTGTTAGTTGGGCACACAATAGTCAAGAGAATATCCTTTCAACTTTTCAGTATTAGTGTGATTTTACAAGGAAAATTCTTTATCAAAAAATAAATACCTTCCCAATTCTATAGCCTCATATTTACCCCTTGAACTCTCTCATTAGTGAGTTTAGGTAGGTTAGTTCCATATATAGAGAGACAAAAAAACTAGAAATCCAATCAAGAAAAATGTTAAAGATAAATAGTTGGATCAATGATGAGTATGAAAATAAGGTATTTAACATTATGAAAATACACACAAACCTCTTATTTGGAATATAGTGGAATTAAAGGCATTTACCCATGTTTTTACTATTCATATTTACTTGAAAAAAATCAAACTAGTAGGATAGCCATAGAGAATGATCAATCCAACACTAAGGGACACGATCAATACATAAATATAAAAAATATTGTAAGTAGGATTCATATACCCCATAACCAATAGTCAATGGGTATCTCAACTTCTAATATTACTAATAAAACATGGAAGATGGTGAATATGTATAGATTATAGGGACCTCAACAAAACCACCATGAAATATTACTTCCCTTTGCTTTTAATATACCAAGTCCTAGATATCTTAGCTAGGAAGAAATTATTTTCCTTCTGGGATGGGTTTAGTGGATATAATTAGATAAGTGAAGCTCTAGAGCACCAGGATAAAATAATATTTATATGTCCTTGTAGGAAATTTTCATATATAGTCTTACCCTTTGGCCTATGAAATTCACCATCTACTTTCCAAAGAGTAGTCTTGGATATATTTGATAGTCTTACAAATGAGTGTCTTTAAGTGTACATGGGTGACTTTATAGTGCACAATGATTCTTTTGATGAAGCCTTAAACAATATAGATAAAGTGTTAACCATATATGAATAACATCAACTATACCTAAGCCATGAGAAATGTCTGATAATTATTGATCATGGAATAGTATTAGGTCATCACATCTCATTTCAAGTAATATAAGTTAACCTTAAAAAGATTGAAATTATATAGCATCTACCTATACTAAATAATCAAATTGATGTCAACTTTTTTTAGTACGTGTAGGATAATATAGATGATTTTAGTAAGATAGTCTCACCTTTATTTTTATTTCTCACTAAGGATAGTGAATTTGTATGGACTAACATTTTTTATGGGATTTTGAATCAATAAAATAAGAATTAATTTCTTCTCCAATGTTGAGATGTCCTAATTAAAACTACACATTCCACATACATAAAAAATTTCCTATAAATGTTATAGGGGTCATCCTTGGACAACAAGATGAGGAAGGTAAGATGTATTCCATTTTCTACATTAGCAATAATTTAACTCCTAATGAAAGGAATTAGATTGATACTAAAAATAAATTCCTAATTGTCATGTATGCCATGAACAAGTTACATCATTATATTATTGGATATAAAATATCTATTTACACATATCAATTGGATATAAGGTATCTAATCAAAAAATAAGTATTATGATGTAGGATCATGATATGGATACTACTCTTAAAGGAATTTGATATCTCAATTGTTGATAAGCTAGGAAGGGCTAATGTGTTTTCTAAACTTTTATCAATGTTGGATGTTTTAGGAGAAGATGAGATAGTAGAAGATGATTTTTCAAATGAGTAGTTGTTCATAGTTTCAGCACACACACAACATGGTTTCTAGATATGGTGAACTATCTATTCATAATAAAATTTCTTTGTGATAACACTCTTATACAAAGAAAATGTTTGGTTAGAAATAGTTTCAATTATATATGGATTAATGGTGTTTTGTTTAAATTTGGACCTAATATGGTGTTTCATAGGTGTGTAAGAGAACATGAAATTTATGAAATTCTAAGAGATTTCAATGATGAATCAAGTGGATGAAACTATTAGCCAAAATGATTGTTCATATGATCCTTGGAGTTGGATAATTGTAGCCTTCACTTCAAGAAAATGTTAGAATTTATATTTGTCGATGTGATCCTTGCCAAAAGATGGGGAAATCCACATTGTCTAATGAGATGCCCCTAGATTCTCAATTAGTTTTAGGACCTTTTGAGAAATAGGGGTTGGATTTCATTGGTCCCATTGATTCACCACCTCAAGGAAAGGAGTAAATCCTAGTATGTAATGATTATGTCACTAAGTGGGTGAATGTTTAATATCTACCATTTGCATGTGAGGAAATAGTTTTTAATTTATTTTAATATAGGATAATGCAATGCTTTGGATCACTAAGAACTATATTACCATATCAAGGCCCTAAATTTTATCCAATATGATCAAAGTTTTCACAAAGAACTACCAAATTACTTATTAGAATTCATCACCATACCATCCTCAAGCCAATGGTCAAGCTGATGTTACCTATAAATAATTAGTAAACATCTTAACCAAGATAATATGCATTAACAAAAAATATTTGGTAACAAAACTACCTAAATTAGTATGGACCTACAAAAAAACATGGAATATTACCACAAGACTTTTTCCATATGAACTTGTGTATGGGAAAAAGTCATTACTTCAAATTTAGTTTTAGTTGCAAAAACATGAAATTTCAATAGACATAGGCATAAATATAGATAAAGCACAACAATATCATTCTTAAACTAAATGAACTATATGGGATGATAATAGAGGAATTACTTCAAACATAACCTATTCAACATTAGAGGAAGGCGTGGCATGATAGTCACATTAAGCAAAGAACATTCAAGGAGGGAGACTGGGTCTTGTTATTTGATTAAAAAAGCCATCATTTAAATTCCACTCCATACTAGATGGAAAGGTACTTATCAAATATAAAATATTTTTGACAATGTCAATTTAATTATTGATAACTAATGGGGAAAAAAGGACAGTTGTGGTAAATAGACACAGGTTCAGGCTTTATCATCAGCCTCTAAGCAAGGATTATTCTTCAAATATATTCAATCTCAAAAATAATTTTTGTATAGGGAAGAACATTATTTTTACATCATATCCAAATAATGATATTTTGAGTCCAATAAATGAAGGAGATTGAAAACCAATGAATGGTGGTCCTCTTCCCAAAAAATTAAAATATGAAATAAAATATAAAATATAAAATATAAAGTATAAAATATAAAATATGAAATATAAAAAAAGGAGAGTGAAAAAGTTGAAAACTAGTAAATGGTAACTGTTTCTAGGAAGAAATCAATAAAATAGTACTCCTAGTTGACTTTTATAAAAAATGATGATCTAACTTGTGTGGTATTTTTATCATAAGAAATGTGGCATAGCCAATAAAAAATAAAAACCATAGGTAATTCAAGGTAGTTGTATTTCATCATTTTATGAGTAGGATTATTTCTAAGCTTTAGTTATCAATTAATCCACTCCCAAAAATAAGATTCTTCCAACTAAGGACTTGCTAAAAAGGGTGTCTTTTCACACATTAAAAAAAATATTAGGAGGGCATGTGTACCATTTATATGTCTTATCCAATGGAATAAAAAGTGATATGATATCACCAAAGGTAATTTGGTTTTTGAAATCATGAGGTATCAAGAATTTTTTTAAAAGAATCACCATGATGGAGACAACTCAAGGCATGAACCAAATCGTCAAGGGGACCAAAAATATATTTTTTCATGAAGTGAGAGGACAAATATATGTTTGGGTTCTCTCAGGTCACTCCATACGTAGTCATAAATTATTTATTTCCCCTCAAACTATCTAATCTCATAGATTGCTTAAGCTCTAGTATATTTCAAGAGAAAAGTAAATTAATTGGAGTATGCTTACATATTTCCTACTATGTTATCTCCTAATAAAAATATTTTTAATTTCTCATCAAAAAATATTCCTAATTTATAGCCTGCTACTTTACTACTTCCCAAAGGTTCCTTGTAGCACAAAACGTCATTTAAAAAATTCACAATATGGGTAAAAAAAATCAAAATCAAATCCAAAACACTTATATTATAAGATGAGGTAGTAACAATATTTTTTTAGGAATATGGGTGATTGGAATTTATTAATAAATTCTCGGGCTATAATTACTAGTTATTCAAGTATTTTATCTTCAACCTTGAGGGGGAATATAATAATATTAAAGGCATAAATCTTTAATTTAATGACATTATGAGCAATCAACTATCAGGGATTGTAAAAACAATGACTATGATCTTGGGTAAATCCACACTCAAATACCTAATTGATATCTTTCATGAATATGGATAACCTGTACCTTAATTAATTGTTAGGACTCAATGGTTAACAAAAGGAATCAACTAAGAAATATTCCTAGAACCATAGACGATAGTTACATTTTAGGTCACTAAATTATTTACCTATGATGTACAAAATCATTCTCTTAGAGTCAATACAATGAAAATTGTAAACCATTTAAATCCAAAGTTGACTAAACCTCAATGGAGGGTCTATTTAGTATATTTTCTCCATGTATCTATTAAAGTTATGTTAGGAAATTATGTGCAAGGTTTATCCTCTATTAGACATCATGGACTAATTTTTTTCATAGACCAACATAATTTTTTGAAGATAACAAATGGAAAGGTTAAGTGGGAAGCAATTTCATTAAAATAACTTAAAGATTAAAACTAAGGTTAAATGTTGGCCTTTTTACTCCTCTCTCAAACCCATATCTACCCCAATGTAGGACACTAATAATGAGGATCCATCTATAGGATTAGTGAAACAAATAAAAATGAACACACACACATCCATAATGAGATCTATAAAGATTATTAAACTTGAAATTAACCAAGTACCCATCATGGAAATATATGATAAGGATAAGGAGATCCAAATACATAACATCCTATTGTTTTAATAATAAGTGCAAGAAATAAGATTCCAATGGATAAGTCAAGATTAGAAACCATGTCTAGAAGAAAGAGGAGGTTCATCCTCCCTAAAGAGGATGATGAATATAGAATAATTATAGATAGTCTTGGTAGTGTTAATAAATGACAACCTATTGGATATCAAAATAGAGTAGAAGAACCTATAGAATAGGATGTTATATAATAACCGTCAATTAGTATTGAATAATTACAATCCATGGTAGAATTATTTTTAGTAGAGGAATTTTTAGAATTACCCCTTCCATATTCTTCATTTAATTCACCATTAGACAATGGAAAAATTCAAATTATAGAGGAACTTTTATCCATGATGTGGAAGAACAAGTACAATAGGCCACGATTCTATCAAGGGTAAAGGAAACCATATGACAATAAGAATAATAAATACCCTTCCTCAATAAAAGAATTACAAGGTAAGTAAAAAGATATCCAATCTTTGTAGAAATAATTAAAAGAAAATAAAATTTATATTATTAATAAATATAATGAAATAGATTCATTTAAAGATAACATTATGGCACCAAAATAACAAGTGTATTTTGGTGTGAAAATGATATTATATTGTGATAACATCCTAGCCACTTGGGTATAAACTTGTCAAACCCTCAAGGGGGTAAAGGCAAAGAATAGGAAATTGAAAGAGTATCTTGAAAAGGAGAAAAAATAAAAAGATAAATTAGAATTCACAATATAAATAGATTATGAGTTAGGTGTAACAATATTAGCTTGTATGAAGCTTACCTTTAGGTATGGTCTCTTTCTTCAAGAATAGTTATATATATGGAAATTGATGAGAATTTAATGTGGTCTCTCTTATGACCTTGAAGATGATAATGATTTTATGGAATTTTATCACACTTATACTCCTAAGCTATAGAATATTTTCTATGTGTTTTATTTATGCAACTTTATCCTATGACACATGTTCTCCTTCATAATTAAATTGTTTTTAGGATAAGTATAGATTAAATATTTCATCTCCACCCTAAAAATTTAGATTTCTTGGAGTGAAGGAATAGAAGAATATTTTATATAGGTCAAAAATGTTTGTATTTATATACGACCTAAATTCCCTAATATGGGTAAGTTGGTACATATTTTCAAATTATTTTATATATCCTTAGGATTTAGGAATAACATACACACATCCTGAGGAAATGCATCTCTCATTTTGAGGATTATGATCAACGCAATTTTAATACCACCCTTATTACTTGTGGTCAAACCTTGGATAGATTAAATATTCCTTTTAAAATAAGCTAGGTTTTTTCTCCCAACAACCTGAAATGGTGTATCAAGAGATAAAATATGTCATAAAAATAATACAATAACTTGATAAAACATATGTGAAAGAATGGATTAGCATGCTCTATAAGCCATTATTTATCATTGGCCCAATTACCTCATTGAAAAATATAAAAAATTAGGTAGAATAAATTTTGAAATATGAAAAACTGAATTTATAACATAAAAAGTTTGTATAAATAAAAAAAAACTACATCCAGATACTTATTATGACACTTATGACCTCAACAAGAGGCTAGGAGATATTGTACCTAGTATAGAAGAGAGGGGATCTAAGCTTGCAAGAGGACCTAAAAAAGGTAATGTGTGGGGAAAACTATGAGACCATAAAATAGATCATTATATCCAATAAATAACTTCATATTTCCCTAAATAATCTTAATTTTATGTGTATTTAGATGTATATCATATAACTCATTACTAATTCAAAATACAAAATGTGTAATTTGCCTTGATTATTCTGTGTAAGTTAGTGTTGGCTATTTACACCACTTTGTTATAACATTTTACATAAAAATCCACCATTTTATGGATACATGCCATCTATATGTAATAAAGTAAATAATGTGTTTTTACAAAGAATAATTACTTCAGAAGATCAATTCAGACTAGCTCCAATGATCTCCAATCTAAATTTAAAGATCATTGGTTTAGCTTCAGAGATCACTAATCTAGCTCCTAAGATGTTTAAAATGGATTAAAATAGTCTTATACTAGTATTCAATACTTATTGGATCTTAAAAAATGACATTTGTAAGATTTTTTCATCATGGTGAAAACCATATTTTCTTAATAATAAACATCCTAGTCTGTTTTTGGAACTTTTTTAGAAGCCATATATAGACCTTACACTGATAGTATATCTATTTTTATCCATAATTATTTATATTAGTTTTGTTAAAATAAATTTAAAGTAATTTAATTCTATATATTTATATAATATAAATGGTTTCATCAAAAATATTAATTTTTTAACAATTAGCAACCAAATATAGCATGTGAAAATTGATGCCAACAATCTTCTATTGGTTTGTCACTTGAAATGTGGAAAGAATGTTATTATATTTATGTTTTCAATAAATAATATCTTAATTATTTATGGTTTTATTATTATGTTAGTCTATTTTTATCAACTATTATAAAATTGTTGTCACATATAAACAACATCTTCCTGTTGATAAAATTAATATATAACTAGAGCACATAAAAGGAGATTATTAAAGCTTAGATTTAAGATTTTACACCACTGTAACCACTTCAAAAATTAATGATTAATTTATTTCATGACATTTATATAATTATATTATGATATAATCCTATTCCAATGGAGATAAAGGGCCCACACAACCAAGGAAGTAGGATTTATCTTGTTATTTATATGTTTATTTCTTATTATTATTTGTCTTAAAGTTTGTCATTCATTATTTTATGCAACATATTATTATATATGTTTTTTTTTTAGGTTTATGTGTTTATGAATATGCATTTTAAATCAGGTTACCTTCAAAACATTTAATTTCCAATCATTTCTCTTTGAAATTGATTTCAATTCTAGTAGTTTAGATCAATTTTTGTGTTTCTTTCAGAGGTAATTTCATTCCCAACAAAAGTATGTTTCCTTTACAAGCATTTCCATTCATAAATTGTGTTTTATTTTTAAATTAATATAATATGTTTAATTTCAAATCAAGTATACTATACCTTAATATTAAATGATCCATAACTCCCCCCAAACATACAACCATTAGTCACTATTTGACATACCTTACTGCTAACTGCCATTAGACATTGACCCTAGTTTGATATGAAATCAAATTAACTTAGATGATGAAATAAGAGGATTTATAAACCCATCAACTTTTTCCTCTATATATTTATTCTCATGTTTTTACTCCAAATTGGTTTTCATTTACCTTTAGTTTCTTTTAACTTTCCAATGTTATTTCATGTTATTATGTAATTTTTATGTTATCTTATTCATTATTATCCTTGATATTTTGGTTTTTATTTATTTTTTATTCCTTATCAACTTCCTCTCATGGACTATCTTCTTAAAATTTCATCTTAATTTTTGGTTGTTTGAATTTATTTTGTTTGTAGTGAAATGAATCCTAGTATAGAAATCAAACCTTAGTGAGTGGGATAGATAGGTGTTACCTAATATAGAGTGGTATATCTCATTCAAATAAACTTGAAAAGGAGGGAAGGGTAGAGAAAAAATAAGGTTATATGATCTCAAGAGGTCACTTCTTAGGTTGGTTTCTTAGTGGATAAGTGCTTTCATACTGAGTGTTTACTGCTTGTAGGTATTTCACACTCATAAGAAAAAATGGTTATGAAGTCTTGGGAGGAATGGTATATGAAAATTGCTCCCTTTACAGTTGTTTTTGCATGACCCTAATTGGAAGGTTATAATTAATACTATTAAGGCATTTAAGGTAGCTATTTAACACACTTGGAAAACTATACCAGAAGAAAACACTCCACACTAAGAATATTAACATAGTTTTGACTAATTTCTTTATAATAAATTAAATATATTTACTTTTAGTAGCTTTTGTACATCTAAGGTTAGCATGCATCAATAAAAACATTAATAATTATTCATATATTTTGAATACTAAAAATTAGTGTATTATCACAACTAGAAAAACAAAACCTTAATAATACAAGAATGGAAGGTGAGAAAACTAATGAAATTGCCAATCAAAATTGATTTATTCATGTATTGATAAAATCTTATAACACTTTGGAATGTGAAATTACATAAATATATAGACTTTGGGAGGGGACGTCTCATCCTCAAATTGTATGTGAATGCATGGTCACATTACATAATGATGACCCTAGTTATAATTTTGTCCTCAAAATTACATGTTTGCATGCTCATAACTAGTTAGAACTATGTCAAGATTAGTTGGCCTATACAAAGGAATGTAATATGTGCATGATTAAAAATAGTTTAGGAAACTTTAAATTTGTTATCTAAGTGTAAGTAAACTATAAGTAAAAAACTAATCATTATATGCATTTATACATAAAAAAATTAGCATTTGACTCTAGGCTAATTGGGTGTTTGTACGGTGAGTGAGGTTTTTAGAGGCATTAGGGTGGATTATTCTATCAAACTAGGAGTTGAAGCACCAATATTATTATTTTCTTACAAAACTTGATATTGCTTTACTTCATGTCATACTAGTATTTGATAATGTCCATGTTAAGTAACAAAGGCATATGTATCCTATTTACCTATTCCAAGAGCTTTTCACGCTCAGTCTTTATAATACTAATGTTATTTCTAAAGATCTCAATTTTTTCAACCTTTTTCTTAGAAAAATTTAGATCATCTTCTATTTCCTCTATGTTCTTCCCTTGCATACTTTGTTTGAACTTTTATAATGATTTATATAAGATATATTAAATATTTTACATGTTGATAAGCCTCCTTATGGAATCCTTGGCATGTGAAAGCTTTAGTTCATCCAAAATCTGCCAGATGAGAGTTTCATGCTCTAAGTATTTAGGCATTATTGCCTTAGTTGAATAAATACACTCCCTAGTCTCTTGTGTCATGATCCCTACTAAATTAAGGTCGTTGTTATCCTCCAACATTACCATCAAATTTAGGTGTGCATACATTTTTCCAATTGTAAAAAGAATAATAAATTTTAATTTACTATCATCTATTTTTAAAAAATTAAAAAATTTAAGAGTATCTACTATATGATATACTAATTCTTCTCTCATAAGACTAATAACCTCAAGAATATTGTACAACCTAGATGCAACACTCTAGACATCTATCTCTATTTTCACTAGAACATGCACAATTTATTATTGTTATCTTATTTCTTCTAGTTCTTACTCTAGTTATCTCCTTGCCATTTTAGTTTCTTAGTGTATTTATACAAAAGAATCCTTTTGTGTTTCAAAATAGGATTTAAAATCCTTTATGTATGGGGACCATCCCAATTTTCTATCCTTAGAATTAGATAAGGTAAACATTTATTGCCTGTCCTTTAATATGACTACTCTCCCAATCTCATCTTCTATCTTCCTCTTTATAACCCTTTTCACACTCCCAATAGAGTTTTTAAATATTAAAATTACAATGGGTAATTATGCAATTACTATATTAGTCCTTTTGGAAGCCTCCAACTATATGTGTCTGAAACTATAACCTCACCCAATATTCATCCTAATTTTCCTCTAAAAGGTGGTTAAGAAGTGAAGGCTAGACGATTTTAGACTAGTCCAATCCACCATATTATGGTCATGGATGCAATATGTAAACTAGATTTTTCTTCTTAGTATCCTAGTTGTTATCATAGTTGTATCTTGAGAGGAACTGGGAGGGGGCATGGGTAGACCTATCTATGTAGATACACATGGAATTGGGGACTTACTACTACTCCCATTGCCTTTTTTGTTGTCTTTTTATTGGTTCTCTTGGGGGTTATGATATTATTAGAAGGAATAAGGATAATAATTATAGGAATGGATGTGGAAGAAGTAATTAGAGGAAGACCAACTAGGGAAACATGAATAAAAAAGGGTAGAAGAAGTATCCTCTACCTTCAGAACTAGTAGGGTTGGTTGAGCATTGGGTAGTATAGGATCAACCTCCACCTAAGGAATGAATAGGGGAAGGGGATTAGGATGGATGAATTAAATAGAATTAAATGTACCAATAGTATAAATAAAACATGAGAAATAACAAGTGTAATCAAAATTAAAGGGGTTGCTTGCTCACATGATGGTTATTTAAGTAGTGGTACATTCCCCTTTATGTCGTAAAGGGTCATTATCTTGGGTCTATACAAATTTCAGTCCTTATCAATGGACTCCCCTCCATTTGCTTCTTGTGTGGTTGGATCCACTAATGGTGCTTCAATGTCTAGGTTTTATGGAAGAGGTTGTGCCCTTGGCTTCCTTATATATAAAATGGCCATCTTAAAAGTTATGTGAAGAACCTATTGTGTGGTTGAGTTAACCACAATAATAACCTCTATAAATGATGGAACATCATCCTAGGTAGGTTCCTTAGAATATAAACAATCTAGATAAATGGGTTCATCTTGTTTTTTCCCAAGTTAGGTATCAAGCATCTCTGGTTCCTTCTATACTACCTTGAGTATCACAAGAGGTATCTAGAAGGGTTGCCTTTGATACCTCATTGGATATGAAAGTTTATTAGTCCAAAACTCTAATGAATCCCATCCTTTAATTAGTGAGAGTCTAGTTTGTGCCTCCTTTATATAAAAGGAAGGTTCCCCTTGAATAACCTTTAATAAGTCTTCATTCAAGTTAATCAATTATGCCCTTTCCTTGACTTGATCATCATTTTTAGTGTTAAAGACTAATAAATCATGATCATAGGGATCATATTGATAGTTAATTCCAATTCCATTGATATTTTTATGTACCTAATCATGGATATCCTAATCCATATGTGGTAATTTATCTAAGGAATAATATTATCTATCCTTACCTACCTCATATAAGTGATTTTGATTGGTGCATAACATCCTTATGATCATTAGGTGAGATCCATGAAAGTGATCTTTATTTATCTTTTGTGTGTCCTCATCAATACCCCACCATAACTAATAAGCCATTTCTTGTTCTACCAATTTTTAGGGGACATACATGAGGAGGCATAAAGGTGATACCTTAGGTCTTATAATCATGATAAAAGTGTAACCAGGGTAAAAAAAATATTCTTCCCTAATCAATAATGTATATGCAATGCTATTTTATATCCTAGGTATGGGTACTCATGTATATCCATCCATACCTGGGGATGGACATCCTTGGAGATGTACACAATGTTGTGAGTGTACACGTATATATATATACATGAAAGAGTAAGAATCATAGAATGATTCTTTATATAGTCTAAAGTAGGATTAAAAAGTGAACCATTTTGAATGTAGACAATGGAAATAATTGCATCAATGAGTTAAGACATCATGTAGAAATAACCTCTTGGAGGCCTCTTTTCCTTGAGTAATATCTTCTCTCAAAGTCTTGCTTTGATCACTTCACCTAGAGTGAATGTCAACTCTGAGGTCATTATAAAATCAAGCAGCCAAACCAACTATAGGTCACATAAATTGATACTTAGATAAGAAATCAACCTATTCAAAAGGGCCATCCCAATTCAGATTCCCATCTTGAATTTGGTCACTAGTGTGGGATGCTTATCCTTCACATTAAATGTTTCTCTAGGGAGCATCTAGTTAATGATTTTATTTTTAATTCATTTTTATTTATTCCATGATACTACCCTATACAAATCATAAGTCACATATACAATAGAGAGGGAGAGGTACATTTGAAACACATAACCAAATATGCATGGTATGACTATTTTATGCTCCACAAGGTGGAAAAATACTTCTCTAGTAATCTTCCTAATGAAAAATAATTCTTGTAGGAGGTCAATGTAAGGTAGTACCTACATATTTATTGATGTGAAGTGTATCCCTTGATATTTGAATAGGAGGAGGTATATAACCAATTGGTGTTTAGTCAAAGTGAAATTTTCTTCTTTCACATGTGTGTTGACCTAGTATATGACCCGCCATAGTGCTGAGTAGTTAATATAATCTTTTTCTAATATTGTAGGTTCAAATAATGTATCCTTGTACTTGGTTGAATATTTTATATATAACCTTGAAAGGAATAAATTTACTTGGAATTTTATGGATAATTATGCGATTTTTATTCCATTATGCTAATATTAATTTGGTTTAAAATTAATCATTCAACTCTTTTAAGTGTGATGCTAGGTTGGAAACATTGGTATATAAGGATTCATCGCAATGGAGAAATTAAGTTCTCAAGTCATCTTGAGATTGAATGGACATATTCTCATTTAAAATAATTACATATTTCTTTGGTTTGATTTATAGTTCATGCACCATTAATTTCCAACATCTATAACTTTGATTTTATTATTCAATTCAAACTTTGGCACTTTATTTTATGGGTATTCCATATAGGCACTGTTGATGTTTAGTAGGATTACCACATCATTTCATTTTTCCAAGTGTCATTTCATTGATTATTCATCTTTAGTTAACCATGCCATAGGGTTATCAGTATTCAAGAGCTGGGAGTCAGGATATAACAATGTTTGTGATGTGGACAAGTATATCGAATAAAAGTTTAAAACACTTTTGTTGAAGACATAAATGTGGTGTGTTCCTCCCAAACCATTTTTATAAACAAAACAACCAAAGATAAAAATGTTTTGGAAGAATTCATCAAATCAAATATATGAACACTTTCATTGAAGACCCTTTTTATGTTGAGTAATTTTTCCAAAGAGACTTGATGAACCATTTTTTGAAGACCCAGATAAGCCAAAGTGTAGAACTTTGGAATTTTGGTTCCCAAAGAATAGGTGAGAAGATTAAATGGAAAAGGGATTTGATATAAGGTGAATAAAATATTCATGTCCTATAAATAGGAATACCAAACACTTTTTTTAAATAATTCCTCCAAGAGAAAACACCAAAGACCAAAATAGGTTAGAAACTTTTTTTGACCGAACATTATCAACAAAATTGCCAAAAATCATTTTGTGCTAAGTAGTTTCATTGAGGAGTTTTGAAAAATAAGATAAAATGATAATTGTATACATATAAAATTTAAAAATTATTAGTAGGTTATTCCAAAAACAAACATGTTCATAGGTTTGCTTAAGATTAAAGTTAGTTAAATACATAAGGCCTTTACTTTTATAATATTTTCTGGATAGGGATATAGACCAATTCTAAAAGATAGTGGGTTTTTATTTATTTTTTAAATAATAGGGGTACATTGGGTAAAACAAATGGTGACTTATGGTGTAAAAAATACTGAGTATTTGAGAACCCATAACCTTAGGTTAACAACACTGAGATCAAACATGAACCATTCTACACAAAATAATTAAATCAGGTATACAAAAGAGACTGCACACAACTACATACAACAAACTTTCTTTGACATTTACCCTAGATTTGTGTGTGAGGAAGTGATTTCATTTTATCCTTATCATGAGGTCTTTAACATAGAATCAGGACAACTTTCAGATTAATTCCAATATTGAGAAAAACATTTGAAAAATGGGGAAGCTCTATCATTCTTCTCTTACTAGACAAACATCCATAGCCTTGATAGAGGTACCATGGGTTACTTATATTATTTCCTCTTTTATTATCACATGATGCATGGTACATTGACCTTATTTATATTTAGGATAATTGGACCACTATTTTAAGGATGCTTTGATCCATATTGTTTTAATATATATTTTTTGTAGAATAATTGTTAGAAGAGGGAGAGTAAAAACCACATTAAGCTGGTATATATGAAAGAATAAGTTTATCAAATCGTTACTAGTTATACCCATGCTAATGATTAATTCCTCAAATACGTGTTACTATTATAAGTGCATTTAATCTAGGGAAAGTGGAAAAAAATGTAAAATTTATATGTCGTAAGGAGAGTCACCTTTATATGCCTAATTGAAACATTCAATTTTATCCTATTCAAGATCAATTTTCCTATTCTACACATAAATTATGAAAATTTGAAACGTAAGGGTGAAAAATCCTACAAGTAAACAAATTGGTATACCTTTTCTTGGCATGTTTTTCCACAGGTTGATCATTTAGTTTATGAACATGTTAAATGAAGTGTTAACATGTTGGATACTTTCTTTGATCATACTAAGGAAATTCAATTACTTTTCCATAGGATAAATAAAAACATCTAATATGGAAGGCAAGAAGTTAATCCATAAAATAAACTACTAAAAATTGAGAATGTTATCCTAGGAAGTAGAGAAACTATTATATGAAATCCAAAACCATTAGGATAAAAATTAAATCTACCCTAATCCTAATCTTACCATCACCTCTATTTTTACTCAAGCACATCCCCATATGGTACAACTATGAAGTAATGATTAAAATATTATCCATAGAATGGTATGTAACCTCATTAGTGTAGAATTCCCTTAGATGAAAAGCATCATTACTTAGGATCTTTGAAATCTAATAAGGTCCAATCCATAATGGGGTAAACTTATCATGATCCCCTTTATAATCATGGGCCTTGTCCCGTAAAAGCACCAGGTTAGATATTTTGAATGCTTTCAATTTTTCTCTTTTGTCAAACCATATTTTCACTATATCTTGATATTTAATAAAATTTTATAAGGCTTCAGTCCTTGAGTCTTCCATCCATATTGTGTCCAATAATCAATACTTCAATTTCTCACTTGGTTCCATGTACTCCTACATAAAATGATATGATGGGAATCTATGCATGATTAGGAAAAAATGTTGTCTCCCATAGACCAGTAAGTAAGGTGAGTTTTTGAGTGCCTACTTGTATCTTTTTCACTCAGTCCATAATGTATACATTAGTAGGTTATACCAATATCTAGGTTTGTTTACTAAAGACTTTTTAATGGCACAAATAAAGTTATTTTTTATTGATTCAACCAACCCATTTCCTTTTGGGTAATGGTTGGATGATGACTTAATGGTGATTTGATTGTCATGGGACTATTCATTAAATTTAGCTGATTAGAATGCTAGTCCATTATCATAAACTAGAGAGATGGGAATACCAAATTTAGGTGTGATATTTTCCTCTAAAAATTTGATCACATCTTATGCTCTTGAATTCTTTGTATCTTTAATCCATCATGTCTAATAGTCTATAGTAGTGAGAATAAACTTATGTTGAGATGAAGAATTAGGATTAATGACTCTAATGAATTCCAATCCCCATTGGGTGAATGACTTTCCTTCAATCACTACTTATAAAAGTATTAATACATGTGCTTTCCTTTTCTCTAGGACTTGAAATTCATGGCATGTATGTATGTGAACATGTGTGTCGTTAAAGACTGTTGGCTAGTAATATCCCATTCTAAGGATTTTATGGTATGTCGTGTTTTTTGGAGAAATTTTTCCATAATTTCTTGAGCTTACTCTCATGATGCACAACTCATGTAGATGTCTTCTTAATTATTTATATATAATATCCCTTTTCCTATCATGTAATGAGCCACTTTGAGTCTCAAATCTCTCTTTTGTTATCTTTTGATCTCTAGGGAGTAGCTACCTATGAGCAAGTATTGAATAATGTCATTACACTAATATCCTTTAGATACTTGGTTTTCACAAACCTCCTCAGTATTGATTCATGGGTTAAGGTTAGTCATGATTTGAATGATGCCTTGACCTCTAACAATCTTGGAAAGATTGGTTCTTAAGTTAAACTCCTATAATTTTTCCATCCATTTTCCTTTGTGTTCTCCTAATTTTTTGGGTGATAAAGTGAGCTTTATAGTAGGATCCAGTATAATGACAATTATCTTATTCTTTTAGATGTAATGTCAAAATATTTTTACCTATTTAATAAGGGAAATTATTTTATTATGTATCATGGAATGCCTGATTTATGCTTCTTTCATGTTTTTGATCATGAATGTGATAGGATGCTCATTGTCCTCTTTCTTTTATGTGATCATGACAATAATAGTAGGTTCTAAGTAAAATTAATACAAGGAGTTTCTAATGAAGTTTGGACTTATCAATATAGGGCCCAGAGATATTAATTTTTTAATATCTTGAAAATATTTTCAAGCCTCTGTTGACTATTCCACTTTAACATCTTGCTTGAGCATTACATTCAAAGGTCTAATGATTTTTGTAAAACATGATATAATATTTATTATGAATTTTATCTTCCAAAATAAATATTTTATTTTCTTATTGATATTTGGGAAAGGAATTTTTGATATCCCTTGAATTATATTTGGGTCAATTGTAATTCCATATTTGGTGATGATATGAACTAAGAGCTTACCTTTTGTGACACTGAATATGCTCTTTTTTGGGGTTTAATGAAATGCCAAACTTTATGAATATTTCAAAGATTGATTGTAGGTGACCTACATGATAAATAAAATTATACATTTACTTGTTATCCCATTTAAGGTGTGGTCCATATCCTACTGAAACATGGTACCAATGTTAATTAGGATAAATAACATCCTCTTATATTAATATATACCCCAATTTGTGGTGAATGTTGTATTCATTATGTCTTCTAATTATACCAGCACCTAATTATACCATGAAAATCCATCCAAGAAAGATATCATTCCTAAACTACTCATTATCTGGTTGACTTCATCTAGGGAAGGTAATATATAATTTCCTATCAAAGATTTATTTAAGTTTCTAAAATCAAAACAAAGTCTAATCTCTCCACTCTTCTTCATGATTGGAACTAAATTATCCACCCAAGTAGAATGTCTATTAGGAACAACCATTTTTGCACTTAGAAACTTCTCCACTTCCTTTTGAATAAGATGTTCCAAGATATGATTTATTAGACTTTGCCTTTGCCTAAATGTTTTATGGTCTAAATTTAATGGAAATATATGGGTGATGACCCTTGGGATGAAAAAATATAGGTCTTCATATGTCCATGCAATCACATAATTTTATTAAGTGAGTAAACTCTTCATTCTTTGTCTTTCCTCTGGAGTGCAATTGATACCAATGTTGACATAGTGTGGGTCATACTCATCTCATAGATTCTCCCTTTTGATTTTATATTAATTTATTTTTTTTTGAATTTGTTTCTGATATTTGGGTTCCAAATCAAATTTCCTTTCCATGGAAACTATTCCCATAGGGATAAGGTTTTCCTTTATCTAAATAACTCCTTCTCCACTAATTACTCTTGGCATAAGCAACTAATTTCCTTGTCATCAATGATTTTAGACTCAAACTATCTTGAGTTATTCAAGAACTAGATAATATATTATTCATCATCAATTATTATGCTTCATGTTTTATAATGAAGGTATAAATTCAAAGGTTATGATGTTTATAATTTGGAAGGTCCTAGGAATTTTGGTTCTTATACTTCACGTTTTATAGTGAAGGTATAAATTCAAAGGTTATGATATTTATAAATTATTAATTATTTTTATTGTATTAAATAATAGGGTGTTTCATTATTGGCAATCAATTAATTTGATTATAGTTTAGAATATCTCTCCAAGGTAACCAAATGTGAGATAAGTATGTTGATACATACCCATTTAATGTATGATATGATTATTTGTTGAGGAGTTTGCATCCTTTCAAAATATTGACTAGATATAGAATATCTAGTACCAATATGTCAATTGTCATTTATAATCATGGTTTGTATGTTACTTGGATCCATACATTGTTTAACTCTCTTATTATAGGTACCATGGTCTTATCTAATTGTGAAAATGTTGTATTTTATGGAATTGGAGTCAAACCCAACTTTTAGCAAATTGAATTAGGCATCACCATTACTAAAGCTCCAAAATTGATTAAACAATTGTGGATGTTTTTTTCCAAATGCTCAGATAGTTAATAATAAAGTTGGAACTTCAAGTTTATTCTTATGTATAACATTGGTGTGACTAGCCTTTTTCTTCTTGATGGGTGATTTCCATATAATAAAACTCCATAGGAACTCCTTTTGTTCCATAATATGGGCTAATATTCATGAAGAGTAATTTTGGATTTAATCTTCTTCATGTCTTCAAAAAATTTATACTTTCCTTTTCCATTTTCTTCTTTATTAAAATGTTGTTCATTTACTTTTAGTCGAGGTGGATTGTTGTCAGTGCTTAGATTTGGTGGCATAGTAGTGTTGTTCAGAGGAGTAGACATTTTAAAGGGTTGATTATTCCTCAAATTATAATTTCCATTTTGATATTGATATAAGGCCTACACTTAATCAAAGTCATCCTCTAGTTCATTTTAATCTTCTTATGAAAATAAAGACTCATGCATTTTAAATACCAATGTAGTATTTGAAGAGCTAGGTTTTGGATGGAACTCTAGTGAATTATTCACCAAGTCTTACATTACCATCTCCCTTTAGAAGATCTTAAACACTGCATAGAATTCCACACATTCATGTTCACCATGCTATAATGTATTATGGTATCTACACTAATTGAGTAGATCCATTTCCATAATGTCGATCTCGGCAAACTTGTTGGTTTGTTGTTCAAAGGCCTACTAAAGGGCTTATTTTGTTTTGAAAACCATAATTATGGATGTTATTCTACCTAGTGGTATTTCCCATCTTCCACTACATGTTAAGAAATTCATTGTTCAATTTTTGAACCATTATTTGGATAGAATATAGTTCTACTTTGGTAGAATTAGTTTCCTATGCAACTATAGTGTTAGATGGAATTTAATGTTAATTCTATTGATGGATATTAATTTTCACCTAGTTATTCATATAAACATAATTTTGATTGGGTGTTTGATGCATTAGTGGATGTAGTGCATATACTTGATTTTGATTTAAATAAGGGAAATTTTGATTAACATGAGGGATTGCATTTAGGGATGGAAAACCAATGTTAATTCTAGGGGTGATATGTATTTCAGGGTTCATATGCCTATCAATTTTTATAGCCTCCTCATAAGCTAAATATAGAGTGATGGAAGCTCTCTATAAAAACACATAGTGATTGAGTCTAGAGAATTTTTTATATGCCTCTAATGCCAATGGCCCATCTAGAATATACTCTAGATTATTACAAGTGTACATCTTCTAGAATATAGCATTTAAATCTTGAACTACCTCATTAGGATCCCTCTTCATGATGTAAGATTTTTTATACACTATTCTAGGGATGGTAACTTGTCCAAATTGGGAAATAAATGTGCATTAACATGTGTTCCAATAAGACATTGAATTATTTTTAAGATTAAGATACCAATCATATGTAACATCATAAAAAGTAAATGGGAAAAGTTTTCATGCAATATCTTCATCAGTAATATTTATTAAGCTTAAGGGAGCTTTGAAGGACTTAATGTGTCCTTATGTAGTTCTTCCTTTTGCAAGGGAGAAAGAAGGAAAATATTTATTTGGGTTCGTCACTAAATTGTTCACATCTCCTAGGATGAAAATGGTAGATCCAGCTAACCAAGAATATTTTTCGGTCATAAGGTGATTGATGTTATGGATATTTATAATTAGAAATGGTATTATGGATCTAGGTATATTGGGAATAACCAGTACATATCTAGGCCTTCAATGTGTTGATAAAGGTTAAACTAAAAGACTAGTTTGGGCCCTAGATTTGGTAACTCTCTTAGGTTTCTCTAGTGCAACTTAACATATGGGATAACCTCTGACTAGTGAAATCACACAAGTGGCCTTCCTTCTAGCTCTAAATTTTCTTTTTCTATTTATGCGGGTCTCGTACACACTTCAAAATTTAAATGAGGTAGCTTCTAATGTTTTAGGATATCAATGGATGTGAACCACTCTAGGGCATGGGTTAAAGTTATGGGTTAAACAACATTATTTTGGAATAGAAATCAAAGCATGAAGGTTCTTAACTATGTTTACATGTAGTGAAATAAATCCTAGTAGATAAATTAAACCTTAGTGACTAGGATCGATTGGTGTTACCTAATATAGAGTGGGTAGATCTCAATTAAATAAACTTCAAAATGAGGGAAGGATAGATAAGAAAACAAGGTTTTATGATCCCAAGTAGTAACTTCCTAGGATGGTTTCTTGGTGGAGAAGTGATTTCAAAACTAGTGCTTACTACTTGTAGCTATTGCAGACTCATAGGAAAACATGTTTATGAAATTTGAGGAGGAATGGTATAGGAAACTTGATGGTCTCAAATAAAGGTTGATCCCTTTAGAGTTGTTAATTCACACCCTTAATTGGAAGGCTACAACTTGGACTAGGAAGGAATATAAGGTAGTTTTTTCACATACATAGAAAAATATACTAGAATAAAACACTCTTGTACACTAAGAATATAAACATAGTTTGGCTTGATTGCCTAATAATCAATGAAATCTACTAACTTTCAATAGCTTTTTCACATATAAGGTTAACATGCATGAATATAAGAATCATAATTATCCATATATTTTTCACACTTCAATTTACTATATTATCACAACTAGAAAAGCAAAACCTTGATAATACAACAATAGAAGGAGAGAACACTTGCATGATAATCAAAATTGTTTTCTTCCTATATTGATAAAATATTCTAACCTTTTGGAATGTGAAATTAAATAAATATATAGTCTTGTATAAGGGGTGTCTTATCCTCAAATTAGATATAAAGGTAGGGTCACATTACATAAGGAGAACCCTAGTTCTAATTTTAGCCTCAAAATTTCATGTTTGCATGCTCATAACTAGTTATAACTATGTCAAGATCAATTGGCCTACACAAAGAAATGCAACATATGTATACTCAAAAATAGTGTAAACAAATTTAAATTTATGATATAAGTGTAAGTAAACTAATAGTGAAAGAGTAAGTACTATATGCATGTATACATATAAAATTAACCTACAACTCAAGCCTAATTGGGCGTTTGCATGGTGGGAGAGGTTATTAGAAGAGTTGAAGTGGATGCTTGTGTTGAACTAGGATTTGAACCACCAACATTCTTATTTTCTTTAAAAACTTGATATTTATTATTTTCATGGTCATAATGGTATTTTATTATGTCTATGTTAAGTAAAAAAAAATTATTTTCCCTATTTACCTATTCTCAGAGCCTTACATGATCAATATTTGTAGTCCTAAACTTAGTTCTAAAGATTTTAACATTCATAACCTTTTTCCTAATAAAATTGAGCTCAACTTTTATTTTATTATAAGGTATTCCCTTGAATATTCTATTTGATGTTTTTTGAATCTTGTTATAAGAACTGGTCAAAATTATCAATGTTGATAAGGCTCCTTATGGAATCATTGGCCTAAGAAAGCTTCAATTCATCCAAAATTTTATAGGTAAGCATTTCATGTTCTAAGTATTTAGGAATTACTATCTCAATTACATCAATCCACTCCATGGCCTCTTATGTCATGATGAATACCAAATTAGGGGCATTGGTAGTCTTTAACAGTGGTATGATATTTTGGTGTGTATACACTTTTCTAGTTGTAAAAAGAATAATAAATTTCAATTTATTCTCATCTATTTTGAAATAATTAAATAGTTTAGTAGTCTCTACTATATGAGGTTCAAATTATTCCCTCATTTCCCCAATAACCTCAATAATATTATACAACCTAGATGCAACACTTTGGATATCATTCTCTATTTTCACTACAACATGCGCAATTTGTTGTTGTTATTGTTTTCTTATTTATTCAATTTGTTGATCTAGTTATCTCTTTGCCATTTTGGTTGCTTCATGTATTTATACTAGACCACCCTTATGTGTTTCAAAATAGGATTTAAAATCCTCTATGTATGGTGACTACCGTAATTTTATGTCTTTCCTCTTGGATGAGGTAAATATTTCTTGCCTCTCCTCTACTCTGACTGCTCTCCTAGTCTCATCTTCTAGATTTATTTTTATGACCCTATACACACTCATGGTATATTTTTTAAATACTAAACTTATAGTGGTTAATTATGTAATTACTAGATTAGGAATTTTGGAAGCCTCTAACTACATGTTTGTTTCCCACTATGGGAGGACTAGTTGGGATGGATCTATGAGTTGAGTGTCTAAAATTATAATCTCACCTAATATTTGTCCTAATATCTACATCAAAGTTTCCTCTAGAATGGATTTAGGTAGTGAAGGCCAAATTATTTTAGACAAGTCCACTCCACCATAATATGGTACTAGACAGACTATGTAAACTAGATTCTTCTTGTCATTTTTATTGGTTGTTATCATGGTTCTATATTGAGAGAAACTATGAGGGGGAACTAGTAGACCTAGATGTGTAGATAACAAATGGAGATAGGGACTTGTTACTACTACAATTTATTTATTTATTGATTTTTTCTTGGTTTTTATGTTGGATGGGATAATAGTGGAAAAAATAAGGATAAGAATTATAGGAATGGATGTGGAAGAAGTAATTGAAGGAAGACCAACTCAGGAAATGGGAATAACAAGGGTAGAATAAGGATCCTCTATGTTCAAAAATAGTAGGGTTAGTTGAACAATGGGTTGTATAGAAGTAACCAACACCTTGGGGATAGAGAGGGGAGGGGGACTAGGAAGGATGAATGAAACATGATCAAATATACCAATAGTGGAAAGAGAAACATGACACACAATAGTGGTAATGAATATTTAAGTGGTTGGTTCCTCACCTAATGGTTTATTTTTATGTATTGCCTTCCCATTTCTATCTTATAGTCTAAATATCTTGGCTCTCTACAATTATTCCTCCTCATCAGTGTAATCCCCTATAACTTCCTCTTGTGTTATCATCTCTACTAATGGTTATTCAATGGTTGGGATTTATGGAGGAGGTTAAACCTTTGGATTTATTGGATAATAAATCCTCATCTTAATAGTTATTTAAGGAACCTATTATATGGCTAACATAACCACAACAACAATGTATAGAATTTATATATCATCCTCTTAGGTAGGGCCATTAGAATTTGAAGAATTAAGATAAATGGGTTCATATTTTTTCCCCAAGTGAGGTATTACGCACCCCTATTTCCATTTTTACTACCTTGAGTATCAAAGGGAGTGTTTGGGAGAGTTTCCTTTAGTCTCTTACTGGTTGAGAAGGTTTATTAGTCCGTAAGTCTGATGATTCCCATCATTTAGTTGGTGGAAGTGTAGTTCATGCCTCCTTTATATAAATAGAATGTTCCCCTTTAATATGTTTCAAGAGGTCTTATTTTAAGCTAATCACGTATACACATAATATTTTCAAATTTTATCAATTATTGATGTTCTTAGTCTTGGAGGAACCTATCGAGTCTCAATATCTCTAAGTGTACTAAGAAAGGGGTGGGCAGCCCATTGGTGCTTCATTATATTGTTGTCCCTTTTAACCACTTTTTTTCTACACACTCATCTACTAAAAACCATTCCCTTAAGATTTTCATCTTATTTTTCACCCTCTTCTAGTCATTTACCACCTTCATTAGCCCTTCCCTAACCTAAACCCATTTTTGATAGTTTACCTTAAATAATCAGCCTCATTGACATTGTAATCTTATTGATAAAACTTATTAGGGTTTAGATCAGCTACTGGCTGACCTAGTCCATGACCTTATTTATTTTTGTAAATTATGATACTAGGTTGACTATGTCAACCTTGTCACCCTAAACTTTCAAAAGGGTTTAGTGTTAGATCTACCTATATAAACACATTCATTTAACCATTTCTAAGAGAAGAGAAGAAATAAGATATATTGTGCATCTGCTTATCCACCATTCTACTTGAGGAGGAAGCTTAGGGTTTCATACTTTGTTTGGAGATATGGATCTTGTCTTATGTATATGTGTTTTATAGGCATTGATAGGTTATGTATCCTAGAGCTGATTTATCCTTGCCATCCTTACATACCAAAAAAACATCTTGTGAAGCACCTTGGCCAAGGGAGAGATTGAGGCTCAACAGGTTCCTCTTCAAATGTAAGTATTCATAACTTTGTTCCTCCTTTTTAATAGTTAGTATATATACATACATTTATGCTTGTCTTCCATGCATTAGGATTATGTATACATTAACATGAGTATATATAGTCTATGCATATTTAATTTAATTTACTACCCATAATTTATGCCATAAATTTTTTTGAACAGTAGATTAAACTTTACATTACATGTTATTAGTTTTGTGAATATGAAAACATAAGACGTAGTTAGGGTTATTACATAGTTTCTCTTGACTAGAGGCTTTAAAACCCTCCCTAGTGAATTTATTGTGGTAAGATATCCATTGATTAGGTTTATATTATCTTTCTTGGTCATGACTCTAAATATATAATGTATCCACAATTGGATGTCTAAGTAAGATTTATCTTATTTGATCTAAGATTGATTTATAGATCTTTTGCATTTCCCATTGTATACATCCTAGTGAACTTGATGTGAATCTAACCCTTGAAAGTTTTTTTTCAAAATTTCATTTATAAAATATTATTTTTTAATATTTTTTATACAATATTGAACCATTAGATATAGTTCTAATTTTTTGTGCATAGGTTTAACACAATCACATCAAAATGACATTGTTTTATCTATGTAGGTCTTTATCAAATATATGTTACTGGATTGACAAATAGTATTATAATTCAATATTATATAAGCATACAAGATTGAGTAGGTCAACTCTATAATTGTTATTGTCTCTTTAACATTTATATCAACAAAATAGGTCAAATAGGTTGACCTAGTCTTCTTATTCTTCTTCAGCACATAAGATTTTGTAGAACTACGTCAAATAAATTGACTTAGTTTGAAATTTTTTGAAAGTATCATTTAAGGCACTTCAACATAAAATTTTCAATACTAATCATCATTAAACCCACCAATGTTCCTCTCTTTACTTTTTTTTTCATTTAAATACTTCATTTTAGTTCTATTTTGTACAAGTTAACAACCTTCAAAACTAAAAACCTACAACCAAGTGGATCAGGTCAACTTAGTTTTGTAGCCTGTCTTCTATCTAAAAGACTTAGTCAACCTATTTTACTTTGTTATTAAAGAATTTTTATTTCTTATAATAGGAGATACCCATTTGACTCTTTTTCATATGATTTTCATATATTTTAATCTAAATAGACACTGCATTATTCTAAATTTGGGAATTAACAACTATTTTTTAGTAATTAATTCACACTTTCATTTTCATTCATTTGCATGCTTAGATAAATCACATAGTCTAAATAGGTGTATTTTAAAATTACCATTTAGTTACCCTATTTTGATACTTTATACACATTACCAAATCACACGACATTCAAAATACATTTAACACTTATCTTCCCAAGGCCTACCTACTTGAATTTCATCACCAAGGGAGAAGATGACTTGGTTTTTTGGCCAAGCATAAATACATGTTTAATGGTATATAATAGAAAATCACCCAAAACCTTTATCACTATGGGATTGTGAATTAAAGGGGAACACCCAAATACCAAAGATAGTATCATTGCCAACATAGATCCCTTTCATCCTAAACATCCTGAAACCATCCATAGATTACTTTCTAGTTCCTTATTTTTAGCCAAATTTTCTATCGCACTTAAAACAATAATTTATAATAATATAATAAAAATAAGATGACCACTTAGTTATCATTTACTATTTAGTTAATTTCTTGCTCTTTGATCATTATGTTTTGTATTGTAAAAAATTGAATTAGCTAGTGTTAGTGAAAGGTTTTGTATTATGTTCCCTAATTAGATCACTCACATTGATCCAATTATTTGTGTTCTTGCTTTCATTTATTGCTTCACTTATATTTAAAAAAGATTCTCTATTTTATCACACTATCATTCTAATTGATATATTATATTATAGACTATGTTCTCCCCTAGCATCAGTATAGAGGTGACCTATTTGATTTTGTATTCTTTTCAGGCTACTTTATCTCTCAATCTAAAATATAGAGTCAACTTGTACAACTCTAAATCCTTTTCTTCCAGTTAGGTTACATAAATAAGTTTAATAATTCAATCTTATATCCTTATCAATTTAGTTTCATACCTTATTTTTAGTAAAACTTTGACCAATATGACTTTGTAATCTTTTTTTCCTATTGGATTACAATACATAACTAACATGTTCAACCTGGTATCTTATTTACCCTTTTACCTCTACATTAGATTAGTCCTCCTTAATTTATATCCCTCATCACGAAATACTTGTTTGAACATAATGTTAATTTTAATTCAATAGATATGATGACTTTTACCAACCCCAATAGGTTCTCCCATAATTAGCTTATGGCTCTTACCCTAGATGAAAGTAATTTGCATATATCCACTCACACTACAAACTATGGTACCCCTCCTCATTCATCTTCAATTTTCAACCCTCTTTAATACTTATAATATTATTATAAATTAGATTATACTCTATAAATTCTATTATTTATCAATGAATTTACTCAACACTGTGGAAAATATCCTTATACTATTTACCATCTTATGATAAGTGGTCAAATGGAGGAACCCCATTACCCTTTCCCAACATTCTCACATATATTTGGGAACACAAGTTTATTCTATTCTTAACATCTTCCTTTTATTTTTACCCCATCTCATACTTTGGAATTTTATCTCTAATTTCTTCCACCTCCATTCCTAGTATCTCTACTAACATGGAAAGTTCTATATCTAGTAGGCCTCTTATAAGACCCATTATTCTCAATTATTCCACTAGTGAATCATTTGATACCCATGGTAATTATTCCTCTAGTGTTTCTTCTTCTCATCCCTCTACTAGTGCATCCTTTACCACAAGATAAAATCATGATACTATTACCTCACTCACTAACTATTCCTCTCAAGCTACTAATATCACACATGTTATCACTCATAGTGGTACTGAAGCTACTAATACTAATTTAAATGGTTCACATAATGAAAATAACACCACTAAAACCCATCAACTTATATTTAAAAATATTAATCAAATGAATGATTTCATAGATAATAATACATACCAAGTGATGCAAATGCAAAATCATCTTATCCATCTCCAAAATCACCCTCAATAGGTTCCATGGGGAATGTATAACTAGAATTCTTCCCCAACATTCCCTTAGTGATTCTCATGGTATTATTATCTATCGATGTCCTCTTTTTAATAAAATAATCAAGCACCTTCAAAATGAGCCACTTATGCCCAAAATTGCTAACATCAATATAGGAGGTATCACCCCTAACATTAGTTACAATGGGTCAACCAATCCTGCTCTACACTTAAAGACATTTATAAATATATATAAATATTGGTTCAAGTTAAAATTTTTAACTACTACCAAGATATTATCAAAAAATATATTTGAAGATGCTTTAGATTGGTATAACCAACTCAAATCTCACTCCATCACTAGTTTGGAAGATTTAGTTAATGCTCTAATTTAAGAGTTTCAAACTAGTAAACTCACCATTTTATTAATTGTAAGAAACATGAGATAGAAATTGTACAAGATTTCATCAAATTATGGAAGACCTTATATAAAAAGTGTGAACACAATATGGTATATTATAACATCTTTCATCTATTTACTAACTCTCTTTATCCTATGTTGTAATATCTAGTCTAAAATCTCTTTCTGTGCACTTTGGAAGAGGCCATTAACCAAGATAAGTACCAATATTTCCTCATACATCAATTTAAGACATCCCAACATTATATTTGTAATCACATGTTAGTGAAAAATAAAAATTATCAGGCTAATAACATTGGTGTCACCATTTATTATGATACCATTCATACCATTCAACCTATTGTTCCCAACCAGGCTCTAGAATAAGCTTCCCCTCCAAACCACATCATCAATCCTCATTTATCATTAAAAAATAACATCAATGTTCATAAACCTTTATCCTTATCACAATTAATAAAGTGTCTACCAAGACCTATTCTAAAATAGCTTGATCCCACTCATCCCATGAAATCTTGGTATCATCCCAATCAATTTTGTTGGTTTCATGCTAATTGGGGTAATTTTCATGAAAATTGTAGACAATTAAATAATTTGGATTTGGATTTTCTCCTAGGTCCCAATTTTAAACATGATTTTATCATTCATAAATGTTAACAAGCCTATGAAATCACCTTAAAATTCCATGAAACATAAATTAAATTTGAAGATTTGAACCAGGCTAATGTTCTTTAGCCATCTACAAATATCTTCTTCTGAATCACCAAGATAACAATGATAAGTATACCCATTCTACCAATCATGCTGAAAATTTTGTAAACCTAAATCTTGAAGAAAAATTTGTTAAATATGACTAATATGTTAAAGGTATTTATCTTCATTGATTTTCATCCCATATACACTCCTCAACTCATTTAACAGAGAGAAAGAGGACCTTATATATTTCAATAAACCAATTGTTGTCACTTGGATTTTCACCCTCTAAGAAGATGAAAAATATCTCCTCATCTATGTCACACAATGGAAACACCTCTAGGATTGTGGGCAACCTAAGGATGAGGTGAATATCTAGATAGAGCTAGTTCCCTTAATGTAACACCTTGGATTAGAACTAAACCTAAAATTTAAGGGTGAAAATGGAGAGAGATAAAAAAAATAAAATTATTATATGGATTTGATACATAAAATAACATGATGAATTCTAACCAATAGCTTGTTACACATGAGAACAAAGGACAAACTAAACATACACTTCTACAATCTGTCTTCTCATATCAATATTATATTATGAGGTTATGGATAAATGTCTTAGGATAGGAGGACTAGACAAGGTGACTTCAATAACACTAGTGAATAGACTAACTCACTCAAACCTAGACATATCCCACAACACTTTACATGCCTTGCAAGAAGAGGATGTAAATATGTGAAAGAATGAAACATGCTAAGGAATCCATAGTTTTCACTAAGAAAGATTCATCATACAATTGAAAACGTTATGAAATATCATGAAAGATATAAAACTCAGTATTCTTATGATCAAATGGTATGTATTTTAATATGTCTTTGTCATACTCAAGTGGATCATATATTACAATGCCAAAATGGCTAGTTCTTATAGAACTTGAGAGAGGGAAGAGAAGAGAGAATTCCAAAGGTCATAAAGACACTTATGAAGCTAAGATAATTATTTATTCATACATGAGAAGAGGACATGGGATGAACCATGTAAGTTCAATAATCCAAAGTGTCCATAGAAGTCATAAAATTCATGAAAATTGGCATGAAACTTCTTGTGATGGCTTAGAGAATCTATCTTCATAATTAGCCTTATTTGAACACATAATAACTTAGTAGGACTAGGTATAATGATTTGAATGAAGGGTAATGACATAATATATGCATCTCCATGCATTGGTTGTTGGCTTGGTGATCTAGAATCATCTAGAAAGGAGCCATCATCATCTCTTGTAAAGAAAACTTCTCTTCCATGCACCTTGCACTCTTAGCCTTAAAATTGGAATAATTTGCAAATAAAAATCCATGATAGGGAGTTTATGACACCTATAAATACCCTCCATGGCATTATAAGAATCAGGGACACCTTAAATTCACCTCACTTAAAGTTTTGCATTCTTCTCACTAGCTTATCTAATAATCCAGTTTTGACTAGATAAAATTAGGTCTATTGTTCAAACCCTTAGAAGCTTTTTTAAGGAATGAAATGAAAATAGTGAGTTATAAAAGTATAAATATTCCATCCAAACATCATTTAATATTTAGAGTCCTCCTAGAACCTACAAAACACAAAAATGGTAAAAATACCTTATTTTTCACCCCATTTATACAAATCTTATGTAACTTCCAATAGTTTTTATGAGCAAGCTATTCCATTTTATCAGCTATCCAATTCCATTTTATCCATCAGGTCTCTATAAAGGTTTTTAGATGGTTTTATGTCTATTTACACACTTAAGGTTTGTTCATAAAAACTTGACGTTGGACTTTCAATCTAATACCACAATTTGATTGCTAGAGATGTCTTTTAACTCTTATGAACCTCTTTGACTCCCATGCAAATCACCAAGAGATATGTGAATATTTGAAATCAAATTATCAATATTATACTTCACTTTCATATATTCCTAAGTAGGTTTTGATTTCAAAAATGGGTTTTTATGGCTTTCCCTACAAGTTTGAGGTTTGCGGATACCTGTAGTGACCTTATTATCATGCTTCAGTAGGTTTTAATGTATATCTAAGGCCAAAAGTGTAAATTACCTTCTCTTTGGGCATTCATCCTAATACTTTCCTAGTAGGCTTAACTACATGTTAGAGCTCAAACTAACTTTTGATGGTTGTATCTACCTCCAAATAGCTAAAACACCTCTATATTGACCCCCCAAACATGCCTTCATAGGCTAAAACGATCACTCCACACTAGAAATGAATATGGTTCTCTATTTGGCTTCTAATACATTATAAATGGTGTATAATATATTTTGGAATCTTATAATACCTATTACATCTCTACCCTTGCTCATTTCACACTTCAGAGGTTGAAAACTATTGATTAGTTGACTGTGACCCTGCATGTAGGTGCTTATGAGATTGAATTTGGCTTTGTATACATGAAATAAACCTCTTAAAATATTTATAGATAGTTATTTGGGTGTTTAAACCTTTCTCTCATATTTGGAGAATAAAAATCACTAAGAACCTCTCTTTCTAGCTCATTATCCTACCACCATTTAGCTAATTATGTACTTGTCTTGGAAACCCTACCTATAGGTATCTATGTATGTTTAGAAATCAAAGGTAGTGTTGAAAACATCATCTATCTCCTATATATCCATCTTATATTATTTTTAATTGTATTCATACTTTGTCCTAGCATAAAACACCCTCAAAACATACTTCTTAATTAATTGTCTACCTACAATCACCAACGAGTGACTATAGGGAATATTATAGATAGCCTTTGTCCTCAAAAACCATTCTAAAAAACCATTAGAAACCTAATTACGTTATTTGGATTCATCCATGATTTTTTTAATTAAAAATAATCATCTATAATGTATTGGCAATGCTCAAACAATACTCATTTGTGTTATTGCATGTTGACTGGTTGTAGGTGTGCATTTAGGCCACCTATATGGATTGAAGGTAGGTATAGGGGTATAAGTACAAATTTTAATTCCTCTTGATGATATTTGTGACCATATGTGTCACTTGAACCCTTTGGAGCCATTCAGATATGGGTATATATATAATGTATGACTTTGGAAGAAAAAGATTCTTTTTTAGCCTTTGACATGTAGATTGATAATGCTTAAGTTCAATATTTTTAATGGCACATTTAAGGTTCCAATATCTAACTTCCACTCATTCCTTGACTCCAATTTTTTTCATAGTTCCTATATATATTAAGGGATACAAATTCAACTTATCTATATGAACCAACTCTCTTATAAAACATGCTATAGGACATTCACAAAACCTATAGGACCTCTATTTTTGAAATATAAGGAACTTGGTCTCAAAACTCAGTCAACATCCTTGGAGGTGGTTTTCAACTTAATTTATCCATATATCACTTCAAACCTATATGTTAATCTCCCTTAAGCATGTAAGGAGTTCAAAATGGGTTCCATTATGTGCTTTAACACCTCAAAATGGCTCTTCCAACTCTCTGTCAAGTCACTTGTAGATGGTGATCTTCAAGTATGCAAACAATATATGCAATTGTGAATGATGTGAATCATTTTTACCATTTATTGAGTTGTGAATCAAAATAAACCTCCCAAATGCATTCCTCATGTCTCAAATATCTTTACACCACTACTAAAACTCCTATCATAGCATGATGTCATCAATGAAGGTTGTAGTTGCATGGTGAAATCTATATTGGAAATGAGGATGAATTTATCAATGGTATTTAAGTATTTTTCCTTCTCAATCAACATATATCTCCTCAATGTGTGTTGAAATGGATTATAAGGATGTTCAAACTCAAAACTAGTTGTTATACTTCCCTTTAAACATTGAAACTCTCCATGAGATAACCTAAAATTGTACTTCTCTATCACTTGAGATGACATGAGATCAAAAATCACATTAGAAACATGAGTTTTGACTTATGACAAACCCCTGAATCCATTATCAAAGCATAAAATCCTAAACATGGTAAAAAATAGGCATGTGATCCTACATAAGATGATTTTGTAAACCCAAGATTATTTTCCCATCAAATCAACTTGAAACTAATCATGGAAATAATTATAAGGAATATTAAACATCCTTTGGAACCATTATAAGCAAGTGGATTGTATCGAGATACTCAAACCAAGGAAAAACTTGTAGGGTACATAGATTAACATGTAGATTTGGAATGTCAACTTCCTAGGAATGATTCATAAAGCTCAAACCACCATTAATCTACAAACAAACATAAAATTGAATTTCAATAAGTTTATAATACACCCATAATATCTTTTTGCTTGAAACCTCACATGCTGACTATATTGAGAAAAAACTTGAAGGTCACTTTTGCTTTCCAAGAAGGGTGAAAAAGGAGAAGAATAGTTTTGGGCAACAAATGGCACTTATAGATCCAAAAGAATGTAACTAAGCTTATTGAAGATGAAGAGACACACCATGATCCTCTCCCATGTGGCACACTTCCCCATGAGTCATACAAGTGTAAAACACACCTTTTTACTCAAGAAAATTGCCTTTTCTTCTAATGAACCTACCATATTTCAGTTATGTTTATTGATTAAGGACTATAAGGACACATGGTACATGAAATCATGTTTTTTAACCTTAAAACTTCCTAATAAACACTTACAACTCATTAAATGCTCAATTTTGACCACTAAAATGACTAAAAAAGATATGTTGGCTAATAAAATAAGTGACTAAGACTAATATAACATTGAATAACATTAAATGACTTATGATAAATCTTATGACCAAACATTAAACCCCATACAATAATTAAAACTCAAGTTTTTACATAGGGGTGCCCAAATTTGACTAAAAAGTCAAATTTGGTCAACACCGATTTCAACACCTCCCTTAGATAACACTTCTCCAACATCTTTACCCATCAACAATGATATGTAAACTTTTATTAACACTTCTTCCAATTTATCTCAAACTGAACTTGTATCAACTATCCCATCTTCTCAAGATAATCAACAAACATGTCCTCTAATTGAACCTCCTAGATCTAATCAACATAATTTCACATGTACTTCAGATCCTCCTTCTGAGAACCTCTTTCAACACTATGTACCTCTATCCAATAGTCACATTATGGCTTGTGATGAGTGGTATACTATAATGGAACTTAATATCCCATATCAAATACCATTTCTTCAACCAATACATTTTTCTCCATGTCATCATGACCATCTTATGCAACTCTTGTTTAAAATGAACATCCCTCATCCTACCCTACTAGGACACAAAGCCACCTTATCTAGATTAGAATAATTTTTTTTATAATAGTGTGAAGATATGTCCATACACATTCATGAATCAATGAACACTTCCCTATCCCTTAAATTCCATATTGCTTCTATGATCCTTGATGAAATTCTACTTTGTACAGAAGATCATCACCTTATTAGTAGCTACCTAGATAGCATCACACTCAAATCCAATGATGTTCACCTCAAGGATGTTCACCTCTAAGGACACATGGGACTTAAAATAATGTTTTTTAACCTTCACACTTCCTAATAAATCCATACAACTCATTAAATGCACCTTATTGGCCTCAAAATGGCTAAAATGACTAAGGACCAAGGCTAGGATAACATCAAATGACATTAATCAACATATAAAACAGCTTGTGACATAATTTTAGACCCCATAAAACACCTAATTGTCAAATTTTTACCTAGGGGTGCCCCAATTTGACCTAAAAGTTAAATTTGGTCAACAAATTGGTGACTCACAAGGGTAGTATGCCTGCTATACTAACTAGAATAGTAGCCTTATTAGTCCATTGGGATATGGGGTGACATGTACATTAATTTTTACACAAAACTTAACTTTGAAAAACCACAAAACACAATAAAAAAATAACAAGAAGTAACTCACAAGATAAGAAACTAAGAAAACATAATTGTGCTTCATGAGAAATTATAAAACACATACACACCAAACTAAATAATTGACTTAAAAAATGCCCAACCTATGATTAGAACTCCCTCTTGGATCAAAGTGTAAGTTTTAAACCTTCTTTGATTCATGCCATAAAATATTTAGTGAGATATGTAGCCTTTTGTCCTTTAGCATTGATGCCTCCATCTTCTTCATGGTGTTTGCCAACTTCATTGGCATGAGATTAAATGAGAACCATATATATCCATACAATTTCACTAAGGAAATGAACACATTTTTCATCCAAATATTCTCAAACTTCTCATGTACTTGGCCTTTGATGTGTAAGTTTGACAATGTGATAGTCCTCTCAGCTTTGTTCTTTTTTTTGACATTTTGTCATAGTATGCTCAATGTTTGGGAGCACCAAGCTTCTCTCCACCATGTTCACACATATTTTAATGTGGTTTTACCTCATATGAAGATCTTGAATATCCTTCAGGCATAAAAATATATATCTTGACATCACTATCTAGGTCGATAACTTCTTGTATGTTAACGTCATCAAGTGACTTCATGACAATAGGTTCTTGACTAGAAAAAATAACATCATTTTTATGTTTTATTGAACACTAAATAGCATTATTATATTCATCTTCAAAATTTTCATTAGCTATGAAATATTTTGGATAAGAAAAAACTTTATCAAAAATATCAAATTCCTTTCATATGGAATTGAACTTCTATCATAAATCTTCTTCCTCATGCATACTATCTTCAAGAGCTATTTCATCTACATTAGTCTCATGAAACACTCTTAGGAATACCAATCCTTGAGTATTGATTTGACATTTTATTCATCCTTGATGACATGTTCATTTTCATGCTTGATATGGTCATATACAACTTCATAATCAGACATGGAGTCTTCTTCAAACACCTCCTTATTAAAGTCTTGGCCACATTCCTCATGAATATTCATCCCCTCAAATATGGAGGTAAAAAAATGTGTAATGTCCTTTTTTCACCAAGGTGAGTCCCTATGATTATCTCTTTTTCATATTCACTCATGAGATCCTCTTGATTAACCATGAATTGAATGCGTTCTTATTTACAAGCTTATCTCAAGATAGGATCTTCCTCAAGAAGGGGTGAGGTTGAAAGTTTATGGATAGGATCACGGATTTGAGGTGAAGGATCTGGATTATGAGATGTAGTGGGAGGTGAAGGATTTTGAAATGTTGTGTGTAATGAAGGAGAAGGTTTATGAGTGGATTTGGAAAAAATAAAATCACTAGTAAACTCATATGGAAGTGAGTTCTTTAGTTGATTAGAAAGAGAAACACCTACATGAGTAGGAGCTAAAATTTTCCAATGATATCCTTGTGTGAAATTCATGGAAACATCTAATTTAATATTAAAATACTCATAGGAATACTCTTGAGGCTGATAAGCATCATGATATGAAGGAAAAGGTTCATATTTAGATTGGTAGAGAGGTGTTTCTTGATAGTTCTTTTGATAGCCATAATCATAGGGTTGCTCAAAAAAATAGTGTCTATATGGAGAGGGAAATGAAGTGTTATAGGACTATGAAAATTATTATTCTTGAATGGGATGATAAACTTCATTTTAGAGATGACACACTTCATGATAGGAATGGTTAATAACTTGTTCTTGTTGATAAGGAATGGCACAAACTAGGAATCTCTCACCAACTTATGTAAAAGAAAAATGAACACCAAGGTCAACCATGGAAATTCATTAGGAAGGAAAAACACAAATAATGATCATAAAAAAACTTCAAAATGAATACCTAGGTTGCTTGACCAGTTGATGTAACTATAGAATCACCATTGATGCTTAGATAGATACCTCCAAAGGTTGATTGTTGAAAGATAACACCAAAACTCTTTCAACCTCTTGGATTAAGAGTCCCATTGGGTGTGCCAAAAATAATTATAACTTAGATTTGTACAATTTTAGGGAATTTAAAATCTTTCTTCATCCAAGTGGCTCAATAGAAACATCTCACTTATTGTGGGTATTTAATTTAGTGAGATGAATCTCTAGAATGAAAGCCTAGCTCCCTAGATGTACCTTGAAATGCTTTCACCTATACTAACTGATTGTTTATGGAGAAAAGGGATATTTTTGGCATTAAATGAAACCTATTCAAAGGGATGATGCACCAAGTTGTTTACCATAAGACTATTCTACTTCATCATTTTGAGACAAAGTATAAAACAATAATTTAGGAGTCTTAGAGTGTACTAACATTAGTATTTAAATATGAGGGTAACATATATGAAGACTATCCAAGGTAAGTGGAAACATAGATCATTATTTAGATGCTAAGACTTCCTTGTAAACTTAATAACAAGTAAATACTGTTCACAACACTTCATATGACTTGCTAGGCATGAAATCACTTGCATCAAACATGGAAGGATTGAGAGAAAACAAGGATAAATGAATATCTATTAACCATCCACTATACATCTCTTCACACACTTTAAAAAGCTGATATATGAAATCAAATTTGAATTTATTTTATTTTATAAGGCATGTATAATTTAAAGACTAGTGGGGCTTCACCATACCTAGTGCAGTTCAAGTGTCATAAGGACACTTTTCAAGCTAGAGAATTATTTAATTGTGAATGAGAAGAGGATGTGGGACAAACAATGAAATTTCAAGAAACACAAGTGTCAACTCAAGGCATAAACTTCATTAAAAGTGGCAAGAAAACTCCTTGATAGGCTAAAAAAAATTGCCTTCATAATTGACACTATTTGAATTCCTTATAACTGATTATGGATAGGAATTATGATTGGTATGTAGGGGGAGGCCATAAAAAATGCCTCTCCATGAATTTTTTGTAATCTTGATCCTCTGGAATCACCTGAAAAGTAGATATCATAATTTGTAGTCTAAAGAACCTCTATTTCATGCACCTTACAAACTTGTATTCAAATTTGGATTTAGTTTCTAATTAAAATTAGTGAAATGGATTGGATGAAAATTTTAAATACCCTCCATGTCCTTAAAATAATCAGGGGCACCTTAAAATCACTTCACTTGAAGTTTTCCACCCTTCTCATTAGCTTGTCCAATATGCCAATTTTGACTTGCTAAGATAAAATAGATGTTTTAGGAACATAGAAGTTTTTTTAAGGAATGAAATTTATATTTGGAGTTATCTTAAGTCTAAATATTCCTCCTAAATTTTATTTTATCCTTTTAATCATTATAGAAATTGTAAAACAGAAAAATGGTAAAAAAATACCCTATTTTACCCCCCATCTGTACAATTTCATATAACCAAAATAATGATATGGAGATTGAGTTATTACTCTACAAGTTCCAATACTTTTCATGGTCAATCTATGCCATTATATTGCATATCTAACTTCATTTCTCTAGACTTGTCCTTGCAAGGGTTTTAAGGTTGTCTGACCTCTTAAGTTTTGTTCATGTAGGTTTCATAATAGAGTTTCAATATTGTTGTTTCCAAAATAAGCTTAGCTCATTCTGGAAGCAACCCCCTACGAAACTTGTTCGTTTCATATTTTGTCTCTCTAAGTTCATTTTTTGGTGTGAATTCTTTAATTCATTTTCATCTTAGTCGGATCGGGGAGTGGTTACTATCCCATCAAGGCCAAGTTTTCCCTTCCCTTTTTCCTTTTTCTCCTCCTTCCAGGAGTTGGTCTCTTTTTGTTTTTCCCTGCAAGGATGGTGATTTTTGCCGCCCCTACATTTTCCTGTGAGGGCAGCGATTTTCGCCGCCCCTGTGCATTTTCTTGCAAGGGCGGCAATTTTTGCCGCCCTTGCATGTCTCGATTTCTGTGTAAGGCATTTATGGCCGCGTGTGGCGGGTTGTTGGGGTGAGTTTTTCACCCTATATATTCTGATTTGAGCCTCTTTCCTCTCACTGCTTCCTCTCCTCCTCCTACCTCTTGCACCTAAGTACCCCAAGGGACTTTTTAACGCATCAGCTCGCGGATCCGACTTCATGGCGTGCGCGTTTTCCAGGTAGGGTTTGTCTTTCAGTTTTATTTCTTCTTCTTCTTCTTTTCTAGCTTAGTTTTTAGTTAGTTTTCCTTCTCCCTCCCTCTGCCCACAGTTTTTTCTGCTGCTTCCTAGTGCGAGCAGCATTTTTGCCACCCACATCTTTTTGACCCCCGTGCAAAGGTGGTGAAATACGCCGCCCTTCCAAACCTTTCCTTGCCCAACACAGAGGCAGCGAAAATTGCCGCCTTTGCACTTGTAAACTCTTGCGAGGGCATCAAAATTCGGTGCCCTTGCATCCCTCCTGTGAGGGCAAAGAAATTTGCTGCCCTTGCATCCCTCCTGCAAGGGTGGCAAAATTTGCCGCCCTTGCATTTTCATCCAATTTATGCAAGGGCGGTGATTTTCACCGCCCCTGCATTTTTCTTCCTCTTTTCAGCTAACTCTCAGATTTTCTTCCGAGTTGTCCCTTTCGCACTTTTTCTTCCTCATTTTCTGCCCCTTTACTTGACCTGGCCTATTTAAGTGACCTTCAGTAACCCATGTCACTTAAATTGCGCTCTCCCTCTCTCACTCACTCTCTTTTTATCCATGGCAGCAGCACCTTCATCGAGTTCCTGTACACCTGCTCCCATCCAATCAAGATCGCTCCCTATGATGGAAGCATCTCCCTCAAAGGCAAAGACAATGAAATACAAATACCAGAGCATCTTTCTGATCACATCAGTCACCTCAAATTTTGATGATATTCAAGATATAGAGATCAGCCACGTGGACATGGCCGAATTCCTGGGGCGAACTAAGGCAACCAATCCCAGCACTGGGATAAAAAGAATTGTGGAGAGCAACATCCACCTGGTGGCCGCCTTTCTAGTAGCAGTGCATCATGCAGAGTTTGTCCTCCAGTGCGCACATTTTTACAACAAGGATAATAGATCGGTCTCAGATGCCAACATCATCGTGATAATTCAGTTGGACCTCGATTTTATCGACAAAGCTTTCTTGTGTCCTCTGGCCACCGAAGTGACCCAAATTGATTTTGAAGATGCACATAAGGAGTACAACAAAGAAACTGAAAGGATAAAAAAGGTCATGAACTATAAATGGCTCAAAACCCTGAGGACCAGTCTATCTAGATGGCCAAAAATCCTCCCCAGAAGTGATTTCATTGAGGAGGTTGGCGACTTGATCACCCTCCTTAGCAGAATACGGGGCCTCCCGTCCTCTTCACAGTTTCATGAATGGATGTATCCTTTCATTAAGATCATACTTCAAGGCAATCAAACCATCTTTTGGGGGGAACAGATCAGTAATGCTATCCATGAGCAACTGACCAGGGTACAGACCTCTTTCAAATTCTACATGACCTCATACTTGGTCTATATAGCTGCTGCCATGCGATCTTTCCCAGGTTTGACAACAGACGGGGATAGAAGGACCACCCCGGTCTACTCGTACTATCCACAGCTGACGCTTCAAGGGTCAACACATCATTTCAGGTGAGTAAATGATGCATTCTTCACCGTATTTTTGTGTCTCTTCGACCCTCAGCTGGAGCAGAAGAGAATATCAGACGAGGCATGGGTGGTAGTGAATAGTTTTGGGTGCATGTTCTTCCAGTTTCCTACTTTTTGCTATCTTTGGGTAGGTTTTTACCAAGGATACCCTTACATGCTCCCAAAATTCCCTTCGGATAGGTTGGTCCTAATGGAGCTTTGCCGACAAATGTCTGTCATACACACAAAGCAGATGGAGCTCAAGAGACCCGGTTTCATGTTCCCTGTCCAGATTGGCAGATTTTCAGTCGCTACATCAACTAAAGCCAAGGTCATGGAAACAAAAATGTAAATATTTACCATCAAACCATTCAAAAGATGGGATAAATTTGACTACAGAGGATTTAGAGAGACGATCCGAAGGAAAACCCAGTTCCATGAGCCCATGATTGAAGATATTTGGGTAGACATGAGGACGGCTGATGAGATAAGGAAAATGGACTATTGCCATCTTACACTTGAACAGATAGTGTACCTCGAGCTCGCAGATATCCCTTCAAGTTTAATTGATGATGGGAATATCATAAACAGTAGATATCTAGCAGAAAAGGTCACTGATTCCCCTCTCCCTCCGATTAACTGGTCTCAGAAGGAACTGTCTTCTCTGAAGAAAAGATTCAAACCAATATTGGCTAACACTAATGATTGGTTAGCAGCCAAAGGAATCACCCTGAAATAATTCATCACCAGATTAGATGTTGAATACCAAGTAGAGTTAAAGAGGAAGGCAGAGAACCGAACAAAGAACAAGGGAGGCATTCCTTCTCCATCTCAGCCTCGCAAACCCAGAATTGTTTTTGTATCCAAGAAGCCTAAACCTACACAAGAGCCTGAAGCAGCAGCTGAAGGAACTAAAGAACCAAGCCCTGAGGCACAGACAGCTCAACCCATGGAGACACAGGGTCAACCTTTAGAACGACCAAGTGTTGAATCTCCAATCTCGCTGGGACAAGCACAGCCGACCCAGAGTGCCTCTCTTTCTCCCCCTCAGTCTCCCACGGTACTTGCTTCTCCTATCTCTCCAATCAGTGTTCCATCTTCTATAGTCGCTTCCCCTTCCAGGGTTGTTTTTGGTGATCCTTAGGGCCCTTCAGCAGGTTCTCCCCACTCTTTCGGGTCCATTCTGAGTCTTTCATCTCTATCTTTCAATTTGCCACCAAGCCCTGCACCTGAGCTGGAACTAGTAGTTGATACGGTTTCACCGGTTACTCCAACTACAACCACTGTCACCACCAGTAGTATGGGAGCTGCTATAATGACACCAGCAGAGGTGACTATTGTTGCAATAGGTACTTCTCTCCCACCATGGATGTCTGCTTTCACACTTAAAAGAAAGAAAATGGCCATCTCCCTAGATGAATTCGACTTTGGTAAGATAATACCGGCGAAAGCAAAGGCTCCTAAAAGGCCAAAAATCCTCTCCAGGTTGGTCGAAGAAAAGGGGCAAATTTTTTTAGAAATTTCCAAACCTCCTCAGGACGTAGCCCTCGAGGGTTTTGAAATGAGTAGTTATTCCCTCTCTCGTGTTGAACTTGGCAAAGTTACTCACGAAGGGGCAAAGAGTGATCTTCAGGCATCAATGGACATTACGGTCCAAAACTTTGACAAGGAAAAAGAAATGAAATATTTTTACAAAGCCAAGACTGAGCAATTAACAGAAGTAATCAAAAGATTCACTATTCCCCCTAAAATAGCGACTCTAGAGACCTTTTTTGTGGATGATCCAGTCATTCAGAAAGCCAAAAAGACCTATCTAAAAGGGAAAGTCATGGAGGAATATATTGAGAGGATGCACAATCAGGGAGTCTCTTTACTGTCAAAAGTTGCAAAAAAAATAGGTAAAATGAAGAGATTGAGAACTCAGGTAGACGACTTTGTCTCCCTTATCTCTCAGGAAATTGACGGCTTAGAGAAAGATCTTAGCAGGTGGAAGGAAATGACGAATCTCAAAAAGAGCACCCTGATAACTATCGGCGTCATCCCCAACAAAGATTCCTATGTTGAGATCAAAGAGTCAATAGTCTTCAGAATTTAGGTACTCAAAGACTTAGTTGATGATCTCAACGCTTTCAAAGAAGCTCGCGAAAAGAGTGACCTAAACTGTTAGGTATGTGGAGCTAAAAGCTTCACCAAGGAGCATAGACAAACAGGTTCGGGTCTACACAGACGCCGGCGTCGGTCAGGAGCGACCGACGTCGGTCAGTTGCAGTTCAGAGGCGCCGACGTCGGCAGTATGGTCGGCCGGCGACGGTCACAGGCGAACAGACAGGAACCGACGTCGGTTACCTGCGTGTCCAGAGAGCTATTTCCGAGGACAGAAGCGAGTGTTTGCATGATGAGTTTGAGTTGTAGACTCATGCTCGCGTCTCTATTGTTAGCAATGTTATCTTTAGAGCCCTTGTTGAAGAGGCTTAACTATTTGTTGTAAGAGCATGCTCAAGTCTCCTATTTTCTATATGTAGGAGAGATCTTCTAAGCTATTGTATGAAGAAGATGATGAAGTGTATGAGAGTGTAATTGAGTACGAAGTAGAACATTGTGAATGTTTGAAGGACTGTACTTTTAGAGAAAGCTCTTAAGGAATAGAGATCTAGTGAGAGATCTTGTGTGCATCTGAGAGAGGTGTGGAAGAACAAAGTTCTTCATTTGTATTCCTATTGTAAAGAGTTTTTAATACAAGTTTTCAGGGTGTTTTCTTGTATATCTTGTTCTGTGCTATTTATCATTTCAGTTACTTATCTATCTGATTTATTTCTGCATTGATTGCTTTCATAAGTGTAATCCATTGTTGGTTGATCCCCAACAAGTGGTATCAGAGCCAGGTTCACTAACAGGTGGTTCAGATCTGTGTAGTGTGTTCGGATTACAGGTTGCTCACAGGGATTTCTGTTTGAGTGGGAGAAGCAATGGCAGAGGAAAGTAAGTTGAGAATGGAAAAGTTTAATGGCAAGAACTACCAGCACTGGAGAATGCAGATAGAGGACTATCTGTATCAGAAGGATCTTTACTTACCGTTAGGTGGGATAGCAAAGAAGCCCAAGGACATGGAGGACGAAGAATGGGAAGTTCTTGACAGAAAGGCTCTTGGTTCTATAAGACTGAGTCTGGCCTCCACTGTGATATCTAATTTGTCACAGGCAAAAACTACGGTAGAGTTAATGACCACGTTAGCTAATTTGTATGAAAAACCCTCCGCTTCAAATAAGGTATATTTAATGAAGCAGTTGTTTAATTTGCATATGCAAGAAGGTGGATTTGTTTTTAATCACCTGAATGATTTCCATGGTATTGTTAATCAGTTAAGTTCTGTTAATATTTCATTTGAAGATGAAATAAAGGCTCTTTTAATTTTATGTTCTTTGCCTGAAAGCTGGCATGGCTTGGTAATGGCAGTTTCTAATACTGCTTCTGCTTCGAATATTTTAAAAGTAGAGGATGTGGTTAGTGTTATTTTGAATGAGGAAATACGCAGGAAGAGCACAGAAGAGACTTCTGGGAAATCCGGGAACGCTTTAAATTTCGAGAGCAGAGGAAGGCAAAAAGAAAGGAGCAAGAGGAGATCAAGATCTAAGTCTAAGGGAAGAGGCAGATCCAAATCCAGGAATGGCAGAAGGCCACAATGCTGGAACTGTGGAAAGTTGGGGCACATAAGCAGAGATTGCTGGTCAAAGCCTAAGGAGGACAATCAGCACGAAGGAAAGGAAGAGACAAAGGTTGCAGGTATTGCACAGGATGCTCTTATTTTCTCTTTGCATAATAACATAGAATCTTGGGTATTAGATTCTGGTGCGTCTTTCCATGCTACCCCTAATAGAGAATATTTCAGTGACTATGTCCATGGAGATTTTGGAATAGTATACTTAGGGGATGATGAGCCTTGTAAGATAATTGGCAAAGGTAAAGTGCAGCTAAAGATGCAGAATGGCAACACATGGGTGTTGAGGGATGTGATGCATGTTCCTAGTTTAAAGAGAAATCTGATTTCTGCAGGTAAGCTTGGTGATGAGGGTTGTACAGTAACTCTCACAGCAGATTCTTGGAAAGTGACCAAGGGTGCACTTGTTATGGCCAGAGGTAAGAGAGAAGGTACTCTCTATTTGTGTAATTGTATTACTAACAAATCTCCTTCAGTTTTATCTACTTCAGATGTGGATGCTAAATTGTGGCACTCAAGGCTTGGCCACATGAGTGAGAAGGGGATGTCTATCCTTAAGTCTAAAGGTATGCTTTCAGATTTGAAAAGTATGGATCTAGAATTTTGTGAGCATTGTGTGTTTGGAAAACAGAAAAGGGTTAGTTTTCTAAAGACTGGGTCTACTAAGAAAAGGCAGAAGTTGCAGCTTGTTCACACAGACGTGTGGGGACCGGCTCATGTAGCCTCTATTGGCGGATCACAGTACTATGTTACATTCATAGATGACGCCACAAGAAAGGTATGGATCTACTGTATTAAAAGGAAATCTGATGTTTTTGAGACTTTTAAGATATGGAAAGCCATGGTTGAGAATGAAACAGGCAAAAGATTAAAGTGCTTGAGATCCGATAATGGTGGTGAGTTCTGCAGTCTTAAGTTCAAATTGTATTGTTATATGAATGGGATCCGTAGACAAAGGACGGTTCCAAGGACACCTCAGCAGAATGGTATTGCTAAAAGGATGAACATGACTATTATGGAGCGTGCAAGATGTATGAGATTGCATGCAGGGTTGCCCTTAGAGTTTTGGGCAGAAGCAGTTGACACCGCAGTGTACCTGATCAACAGAGGACCCTCTACAGCTCTGGATGGTGGAATTCCAGAAGAGGCATGGACAGGTAAAAAGGTTGATCTTTCATATCTCAAAGTTTTTGGTTGTGAAGCCTTTGTGCACATAGATAAGGAAAATAGAAAGAAGCTAGATGCTAAGTCTATGAGGTGCACGTTTATAGGCTATGGCTCAGATGATTTTGGTTTCAGATTTTGGAATCTAGGAACTAACAAGGTAATCAGGAGCCGTGATGTTGTTTTCAATGAAAGGGTGATGTACAGTGATCAGACAAGGAAGCTAGATCAAGTTGGGCAGAGCAATAATGAGTTGGACGAAGTTATGGTCCAAAATGAGCTCGCGGGAAAAAGAAATAATCACTTACAGGAAAACACAGAGACCGACGTCGGCAGGTTTGGCACCGGCGTCGGCAATACAGAAACCGATGTCGGTCATACAGAGACCGACGTCGGCAGACCAGGCACCGGCGTCGGCCAGGAGGAACCGGCGTCGGCCAGTAACAGGTCTACAGGTGGCCGAGGTCGGTCACTGTCAGAAAATTTGGGTGGACAGATTGTGGAAAATGAGTCCAAGACACCAATCAGGAGGTCTGAAAGAGTAAGTAAGCCTCCAATTAGATACTCTCCTTCTTTATATTATTTATTGCTAACCGATGGTGGAGAACCAGAAAGTTTTGAAGAAGCTTTACAGGTGGAGTCCAGGAGTAAGTGGGAGCATGGCATGATTGAGGAGATGGAGTCCTTAAGAGAGAACCAAACATGGGATTTGGTTGAATTGCCGGCTGGTAAGAGAACACTGAAGAATAGGTGGACTTACAGGTTGAAGGAAGGTGAGGATGGTTAGATGAGATACAAGGCCAGATTGGTTGTAAAAGGGTTTGCACAAAAGCCAGGTATTGACTTTGGCGAAATTTTTTCTCCAGTTGTTAAGATGACTTCTATAAGGGTTGTACTATCTTTGGTTGCTTTTGAGGATTTGCATCTCGAGCAGCTAGATGTTAAAACAGCATTTCTTCATGGAGATTTAGATGAGGAAATTTACATGGAACAGCCAGAAGGTTTCGAGGTCAAGGGTAAGGAGAAACTAGTGTGCAGGTTAAAGAAAAGCTTGTATGGCCTCAAGCAAGCTCCAAGACAATGGTACTTGAAATTTGACAGGTTTATGACTGAGCATGGTTTCAGTAGGTGTCAATCAGACCATTGTGTATACTTTAAGAGATTTGATAACAGTAGATACATTATTCTATTGTTGTATGTAGATGACATGCTGGTTGCAAGGTCTCACATGCAGGACATCTCAGAGCTTAAGGAGAAGTTAGCTCAAACGTTTGCCATGAAGGATTTAGGAGCAGCTAAGAAAATCCTCGGCATGAGAATTAAGAGAGACAGAGAAAATCACAGGTTGATATTGTCTCAAGAAGATTATGTGGACAAGGTGTTGAAACGATTCAACATGCAGGATGCGAAACCGGTAAGCACACCTTTGGCAGGACATTTCAAGTTAAGCAAAGAACAATGTCCCAATTCACATGATGAGGTAGAGTACATGAACAAGGTTCCATATTCTTCCGCAGTAGGAAGTTTGATGTATGCAATGGTGTGTACTAGACCAGATATTGCCCAAGCAGTGGGAGTAGTAAGCAGGTATATGGCCAATCCAGGAAAGGAACATTGGAAAGCAGTACAATGGATCCTTAGATATCTGAGAGGAACCAGCAGCAGACACTTATGCTATGGAGGTTCAGATACATCTCTACATGGCTATGTAGATTCAGATATGGCAGGGGATTTGGATGGCAGGAGGAGCACTACAGGTTATGTTTTTACTGCAGGTGGGACGGCAGTTAGTTGGATTTCTAAGTTGCAGAAGGTTGTAGCCTTGTCAACTACAGAAGCAGAATATATTGCAGCTACAGAAGCTAGCAAGGAAATGATATGGATGACACGGTTCATGGAAGAGCTTGGAAGGGAGCATGGGAGTTGCAGATTGCATAGTGACAGTCAAAGCGCAATCCATTTGGCTAAGAACTCAACTTTCCATTCTAGAACCAAACACATACAGCTAAGGTACCACTTCATACGGCAGGTATTGGAAGATGGTGAGTTGAAGCTGGAGAAGATCCATACAGACATGAATCCTGCGGATATGCTAACAAAGCCGGTTACTAAGGAGAAGTTGAATCTTCATTCAACTTCTGTTGGTCTTCACGATTGAGTTGAAGATGGAGGAGCTAGAAGATCTTGTTGTACAGGTATTGGTGCAGCTGGTTTATATCCAAGTGGGAGATTGTTAGGTATGTGGAGCTAAAAGCTTCACCAAGGAGCATAGACAAACAGGTTCGGGTCTACACAGACGCCGGCGTCGGTCAGGAGCAACCGACGTCGGTCAGTTGCAGTTCAGAGGCGCCGACGTCGGCAGTATGGTCGGCCGGCGACGGTCACAGGCGAACAGACAGGAACCGACGTCGGTTACCTGCGTGTCCAGAGAGCTATTTCTGAGGACAGAAGCGAGTGTTTGCATGATGAGTTTGAGTTGTAGACTCATGCTCGCGTCTCTATTGTTAGCAATGTTATCTTTAGAGCCCTTGTTGAAGAGGCTTAACTGTTTGTTGTAAGAGCATGCTCAAGTCTCCTATTTTCTATATGTAGGAGAGATCTTCTAAGCTATTGTATGAAGAAGATGATGAAGTGTATGAGAGTGTAATTGAGTACGAAGTAGAACATTGTGAATGTTTGAAGGACTATACTTTTAGAGAAAGCTCTTAAGGAATAGAGATCTAGTGAGAGATCTTGTGTGCATCTGAGAGAGGTGTGGAAGAACAAAGTTCTTCATTTGTATTCCTATTGTAAAGAGTTTTTAATACAAGTTTTCAGGGTGTTTTCTTGTATATCTTGTTCTGTGCTATTTATCATTTCAGTTACTTATCTATCTGATTTATTTCCGCATTGATTGCTTTCATAAGTGTAATCCATTGTTGGTTGATCCCCAACATAAACCTGCTTAACAAGTTAGAAGAGCTGCCATGCAACTTGACCTCCAAGGACCATCAGTTCCTTTCGGTAGAGGAAATAATTCAAAGTTTCAAAGGGATGATCCAGAAGGATTTTGAAGAAGCGTCTTTCTCAATGATTTCAGTGGACAACATTCTAGATGCTCAGTTAACTTTGGAGAATTCGAAATCCAGGTTAACTGGCCATTCTAAAGCCATCATAGCATTGAAAGACGTGCTAATCAAAGCGAGAGTCATCCCCAAAAATGTAGTTACGCCTGACAACATAGGAATTCAGGCATTGATCGCCATGTATGATGCTCATCTGAAGAAGTCTGGCAGCAAGAATTGACTCTCCATCTCCCCTTTCTCTCTTTTTTTGTCCTTATGCATTTATGTTTTGTGCAGAATGCATACATTTTTGTAATATGTAATTACTTGTAAATATTTTAGAAAATATCTAAAAGTCAAAGATGAGTCATCTTTGACCAGGATATTTTATATCTTATTATTTTTTGTTTTTGAGGATTTTCTCCCTATATATAGTGGACACCTCATTTGTAATCAGTCTTCTGGAAAATTTAATAGCAAACACTACTAAAATTGAAACAACTTTTGAGACTTTGTGCTCAAACTTGTAAATCATATTTTGATGAAATAAATGAGAAGCAGGTTAGTTTCATACCTTGTGTTGAGATTATCTGTGTGATTTAAGAAATAGTTCTTATGTCTTTTCCTAAAAATATCTTGTTTATTTGATCTTGTAAGCAGTGGGCATGTTTTTATTATTTAAGGGCACTTCTTGAGGGTAGAAAATAGACTTTGTGCTACTTTTACCTTTGAGATTATTTTTATCTTTTGGTAGTTTCAGGTGAATACTTTGTGCTTCACTTTACTCTACGGTTGTACTTGTTCCGAATCTGTGAAGAAGCTATGGAAGACTTTGCACTTGCGTGAGCGTTCTTATGGACTTTGTTACTTCAGGTGATCTCTTGCTCTTCATTTGATATCATTCCTGAAAGAAGAGGAGTGTTGTTAGCTTTAGACCAAGGATTTTCCTCTTTTATTCTTCATACATTACTTTTGAAAAAAGAGAAGTAGATGCTGTTATACCACCCCCATGTGTTATTTTTTGCTTAATTATATATATGCTTATATCACATAAATATTGATAGGGAACCTCCCCTTGATGAGAGGAGAGATTTGCCTCATCTAGATTTGGTAAAGCCACACTCCTCGTGATATAAATATCTCTTATGTTGTGGCTGATATGCCCATTTTGTCATCAGTTAGTTGACGACAAAATATTCACCCAACAATTTTTGGCGACTCCGCTGGGGATTCAAACGTGCAGTCTGAAACCTCAAGTTTCAGATTGAAGCAGTCCCTACCCTTATCCATTATATAATCTGGCAACTCCGTTTCATGTCTTACCCATTATCATTATAGCCTTACCATCTCCCTCCATCTTTGTTACATTATCTGGTCTGCAAAACCAGAGCTACTGGGAAGAACACGCATTTTGAAGCCTCAAGCTTTAACTTGAATTTTTTTCGGTCCCTTTTTTGTTTTAAAAATCTGGAAACTCCACGCTATAACAGGAGTCAGAGATCTAAGGGCATTGTTGACCCTATGTTCGAGTTGGCACAACAGAGTAATTTCGATCTGTTTCCTCCATCAGCTTCTCTTCGACGGTCTAGGAGTTTTCCTTCTAGCCTTGTCAGGTCACCAACACAAAGTAGAACTCCTTTTCTTGCTGTTAATCACTGCCTACCTATAAACACTCCACCAAGGTTTGTTATCCCACCTTTTAACCCTCTTATCATAATGGCTCAAGGCCCATGGGGTAACTCCTTCGGCCCTTTTAACTTGACCCCACCCCTGCATGAACTACCTCTAGTTCTAGGAAATTTTTTCCTAAGTTTTTTGGTGATGGAAAGGTTTATCCCGACGAGCATATTGTTGCTTTCTCCATAGCATGTGGCATAATTGGGGTTGAATTTGAAGATGTGGCAGTAAGACTCTTTGTGGAAACTTTACAAGGAGCTGGTGCGGATTGGTTTTATCACCTATAGGTTGGGTCAGTGACAAGCTGGGATATGCTAAAGTCCATATTTGAAGCTAGATTTAAGCCCGTTGAAGATGCACATGCTTTGTTAGCTCAGTTGACACAATTAAAGAAAGAATCCCAAGAGCCCATGAGGGATTTCATAGCCAAATTCAACAAATTGAGAAATCAAATTCCAACCGTGGCCTAGCCCACACCAAAAAATCTCAAGTGCTTTTTCATCAACTCGCAGCTTCCTGAAGTAAGTTTCTTGTTAAGGCGAGCTAGCCCTATGGACCTAGCCTTGGCTCAAGGTTTGGCTACCGAGATTGAAGATGACCTTATCCTGGCAGGCAAGATCAGGAAAGAGTCTAGTAAAAATAAATTCCCTTCATCGGTAGAAAGCTCTTCTACGGGCACTACAGATCCTATGGTGCAAAAATTAACAAATAAACTGATAGCTTTGAAAAGGCAAATTGCCCAAGGGACATCCGCTCCTACCTATCGAGATGCACCCACGAGGACATTCCAGAATCAACAATATCAAGGTAATGCTGTCCGGACCCAAGGACAATCAAACCATCTACCTCCCCCTTCTGGAAGATTAGCCATCGAAGCAGCGCCTGCCAATTCAGCGGTCAGATACCTAGAAGCAGAACACGACAACTCCTTTCAACCACAGCTGGACCAACAAGAAGATACTAACCTTTTTGATGAACAGGGTGAGGAACTAGCTGGCGACTCCAATATTGGTTTCCTAGATTATCAAGATGAAGCCAGGGATAAAGGAGAAGATTCGAAGGGAACTTATGCTATTTTTACCAGATATCAAAATTAGTCGGCTTCACAAATTGACAAAGGAAAGACACCAGATGGAGAACCCCGGCAAGCAGTTTCTATAGCCAGACGTGGGACTCCCTTACCCCCGAAATCCAAAGATTAGGTAACTCATAAAAAAGTAAGTACTCCCAATCACTCGATATCCCCCTCTTCTGCTACTCAAGCCAGTGGGGTACCTGTCAAAGCCTCTAATGATGCAATCTCTTCTTCTGTCTCAACTTCTTTTCAATCATTTGATATAATTGAGCATGCTAGAAAGACTAAGATTCAAATGACAGAGGTTGAATATTTGAGATCTAACCCAGAACAATTCGATAGGTTAGCCGAATATGTTAAGAATAAAGCTACCCCTGTAGGATAGGATTCTTTGAAAGCTGTTCTTGATCTCCCCAAAGACCAACCAGCCCAAAATAATTTGGTTGTGACTCCTCCTATTGCACTCAAAAAAATAGAACCTTTCTATGTTTCCCTGCTTATAAATGGTTATAAACTAAGTAATTGTATTATAGACTCCGGGGCTTCAGATAATGTTATGCCTGCCAAGGTGGCAGACTCTCTCGGCCTAACTTTGACCAAAAATTTTGGGAGGTGTTTTTCCATGGAAAACAAATAGGTTCCCCTCCTTGTCCAAATAAAAGATGCCTAATACGCCTTTGCGGCTTTTCTGAAAAAGTGAATAAAAATGACGGTTCTAGTAGCTGATGTTCCAGTGTCTTACGGCATCCTGCTTGGGTGGAATTTCTGTAAGGATGTTGGGGGTGAGTTAAGCATGGACCTATCAGAAGCAAAGATTCCAGTTCAAGGCGTCATGAAAAAATTGCTTCCTGAAAAAGAAGCCAGGTATGTAGTTACCCGTTTCGCAGCACCTGAAGCTCAGATTTTATTTGAGTCATCAGGCATGGGCACTTCTTATCCATGGATGAGATCCATGGTGCATTAAATGAAAATCCTACGGTTGATGATTTGGTTTTGGCTTCAGTCGACGCGAAGGGTGAAATACCCAAGCAAAATGAACACATAAAATAACCCTTTCCTCAAAGCGAAAAAGTTTTTATTCAAAAAGCAATACCTGATGAGCTATGGACTTTGGAGTTTGACGGCAGTTGCTCTTCTACTGGATCAGGAGCAGGAGTTGTGTTGGTATCCCCTCAGGGAGAAATTACTCCTTTTTCCTACAAATTGCAATTTAACAATACTAACAACATGGCCGAATATGAATCCCTGTTGCTTGGACTACAGGCTGCCAATGAAAAGGGTGTTAGGAAACTCCATGCTAAAGGAGACGCTGAGTTGATATTCTGTCAAGTAAGGAACCTCTATCAGACCAAAAATGAGAGGTTACGCCATTACCATAATCTGGTATGGGATCAAATCAAAAATTTCAATGCCTTTAATATCTCCACCATTCCAAGGGAATTTAATAATCGAGCAGATGCATTAGCTGTATCTGCCACCCTCCTGATTCCCCACCTTGATTTTAAGAGAGATAAGTATACTATTGAGTTGGTTTTCCAACCAAGTGTACCAGACAATGTTGACCACTGGCAAGTGTTTAACAATGATGATCAAATCATCACCTTCTTGCAGCAAAAGGATGCTTTTGAACAACTATGTTTTGAAGGGAGCAAGCCCCGAGAGTGTGGGCTGACCCATGAAACCAAGGCCAATACAGGTGAAGATTTTCTACAGATCAAGGGGAATAAAATTCCCAAAGGTTTGATTTCCCTAGAGAAGCTATTTGATGACCATGACAGGTTCGTCAAACAACAACGAATAGATTCACATTCTTCTCAAGATTTTGATAAAGTCAACTTGGGAACCAAGCACGATCCTGAGATGGTAAACATTGGGAAATGTTGTACTTCCAAAGAAAGGTTTGAAATTACTAGTTTACTCCGTCAATATAGGGATGTGTTGGCCTATTCTTATGATGACTTGAAATCTCTTAAGCCACATAACATCCATCATGACATTCCCTTCAAAGCCAACTCTGTGCCTTACAAATAAAAATCTAGGCAATATAATCCAAAAATCTTAGGAACTATTTTAGCTAAGATACAAAAGATGCTGGATGCTCAGATAATTTTTATGATCCATCACTCAACATGGGTTGCTAACATAGTACCCATCAGAAAGAAAAATGGTGAGATTCGAATCTGTGTAGATTTCAGGAACTTGAATCAGTTGTCCTTAAAAGATAACTATCCCCTTTCCATTATGGATCAAGTCTTACAGATGGTAACAGGTTCAAAAATGTTATCAATGCTTGACGGTTTTTTGGGTTATAATCAAGTTGAGGTCGGGAAAGCAGATCAACACAAGACAACGTTCACCATCCCCTGGGGCACTTTCACTTACCACAGGATGCCGTTCGGTCTAATAAACGCAGGCGCCACTTTTCAAAGGGCTATGGATCTCACTTTCAAAGATGTAATGGGAAAATTCATTGTAGTATACCTAGACGATCTGATGGTATTTTCAAAACAGCGTTTCGAGCATGTTCACCATTTGCAAAAGGTACTGGAGCGCTGTCGTCAAAATGGCATCTCGTTAAACCCAAAGAAATCCATCTTCGAAGTAACTAAAGGGAAACTCCTCGGACACATAGTGTCCCGAGAAGGCATCAGAATTGATTCAGAAAGAGTTAGCTCCTTCCAAGAACTTACTCTGCCTACCAGCAAGACCGCAGTTCATTCTTTCTTTGGAAAAGTGAATTTTCTTACGAGATTTGTTCTAGAATTTGCTGAGAAAACCTATCACATTGTCAACATGATGAAGAGCAATTCCACATTTAGGTGGACTGCCGAGGGCAAAGCAGCGTTCAAAGAAATTAAAGAAGCAATTGCTCAGGCACCAGTCTTGGTCTGTTCGGACTATACTAAAGGTTTCAAGATATATAGTTATGCCTCTGAGCATACACTATTAGCTATTTTGGTTCAGCCCAATTCAGAAAATGCAGAATCTCCGATTTCATTCATGAGTTGCCCACTCAAAAATCACGAATTGAAATATTCCCTTATGGAAAAACATGCATATGCCGTGGTCAAGGCTGTCAAGTATTTCAGGTTTTATATCTTGAATTCTCACACCAAAGTTCTCGTGCCAGATACAACAATAAAATCTATTTTGACTCAACAAGAGTTCGGTACCAAGAGAGGTAACTGGATTGCCAAAACTCAGGAATTCGATCTGGACATCAAACCAACTAAGCTCGTATGAGGAAGGGGTCTCTGCCAATTGATCACCAACAACATTCCAGATGAATTAAAAAGTGAAGAACAAGATGTCAAAAGCGGGCCCGCAGTTCTCTTTGTTGCCACTACTGATGAGTGGTATTCTAACATTGCTTATTTCCTAACGTATGGTGAGTGTCCTCCTCATCTTTCTTTTAAAGAAAAACGGAATGTTAAATTGAAAGTAGTTAGTTATGCTCTGTGGGACAATGGTCTTTATAAGAGAAACCTGGATGGGGCATTTCTTCGTTGTGTTGACAAAACTCAACAAGGAAGACTTTTAGAATCTTTCCACAATTTGGCCTGTGGAAGACATTTCTCTGCATCGGTGATGGCGCACAAGATTCTACGAGTAAGGTACTATTGGCCCATGCTTTTTCAAAATGCTTACAAATGGGTGCATAAGTGTGAGTTGTGTCAGCAATTTGTTGGAAAGCCAAAGCTGTCTGCTTTGCCCATCAAGCCAGTTGTGATCGAAGAACCATTTCAGCAATGGGGTGTTGATTTCATTGGCGCAGTTAACCTGTCTTCAAGTGTCAGACATGATTATGTCCTCACCGTGATGGATTATTTTACTAAATGGGTGGAGGCCATACCAACCAAACATGCTACATCTGAAGTAGTATGCAACTTCCTCAAAGAAAATATCATCTCCAGGTTTGGGGTTCCACTAAAAATTATGACGGATAATGCGGCCTATTTTTTGTCACATGAAATCACTCAATTTTGTTTCCATTATGGAATTACCTTGTCTCACACCTCAGATTATTTCCCTCAAGGAAATGGACAAGCAGAATCAAGCAACAAAAACCTGGTCACCATTATCAGAAAGTTGGTGGACGACAATCAGAGAACATGGCACAAAGCTTTGTATGATGCTTTATGGGTCGATAGGATAACACCCAAAAGAGCTATAGGTATGTCACCTTTCCAACTCCTATATGGACAAAATGTAGAAATTCCCATCACCCTTGAACTACCAGCACTTAGATTAACTAGAGCGATTGAAGACTCAACCTTCGAAAGCTCTGTTGACAAGCGGATCATGTGTCTGACCGAGCTGAATGAACAACAAGTTATGGTGGTAGATCGGATCAAGGAACATCAGGACCGGGTGAAAGTGCTTTTTGATAAAAAGGCTAAAGCGTGTGAGTTCCAAATTGGAGATCAAGTCTTGTTATGGGACAAGCGACGTGAACCAAAAGGGATGCACGGCAAATTTGACTCCCTGTGGACGGGTCCGTTCACCATTCGGCAGCTCTGTGGTGAGGCCAGCTTTTTGTTGGAGTATGAAGATGGAACGCCATTTACACTACCTCATAATGGGCAGCATCTAAAGCTTTTCAACCCTTAAAACTCGGATGAGTCCATTTGTAGCATATGTATAGTTCTTGTGTTTTGTTTGTTTCTCTTTTTCGTTTCTCGCTCGACTCCGTAGCCCAATGGCTTGGAGGAAGGCACTTAGAGACTGAATTCTACTTTCGCTAATCTTTTTGATTAAATAGAATTTCCCCAACAGGAGCTAGCTATTGTTTCCAAAATAAGCTTAGCTCATTCTGGAAGCAACCCCCTATGAAACTTGTCTGTTTCATCTTTTGTCTCTCTAAGTTCATTTTTCAGTGCAAATTCTTTAATTCATTTTCGTCTTAGTCAGATCGGGGAGTGGTTACTATCCCATCAAGGCCAAGTTTTCCCTTCTCTTTTTCCTTTTTCTCCTCCTTCCAGGAGTTGGTCTCATTTTGTTTTTCCCTACAAGGGCGGCGATTTTCGCCGCCCCTACATTTTCCTGCGAGGGCGGCAATTTTCACCACCCCAGCGCATTTTCCTGCAAGGGCGGTGATTTTCACCGCCTCTGCAAAAGAGACCGACTACATGTAAGGGTGGTGATTTTCACCACCCTTGCATGTCTCGATTTTTATGCAAGGCATTTATGGCCGCACGTGGCATTTTGTTGGGGTGAGTTTTTCACCCTATATATTCTGATTTGAGCCTCTTTCCTCTCACTGCTTCCTCTCCTCTTCCTACCTCTTGCACCTGAGCGCCCCAAGGGACTTTTCGACGCATCAGCTCACGGATTCAACTTTGTGGCAGGCGCGTTTTTCAGGTAGGGTTTGTCTTTTAGTTTTATTTCTTCTTCTTCTTCTTTTCTAGCTTAGTTTTTAGTTAGTTTTCCTTCTCCCTCCCTCTGCTCGCGGTTTTTTCTGCCGCAGCCTATTATGGGCGGCATTTTTGCCACCCACGTCTTTTTGACCCCCATGCAAAGGCGACAAAATATGCCACCCTTCCAAACCCTTCCTTGCCCAGCGCAGAGGCGGCAAAAATTGCCGCCTTTACAATTGTAAACTCCTACAAGGGCGTCAAAATTCACCGCCCTTACATCCCTCCTACGAGGGCAGAGAAATTTGCCACCCTTGCATCCCTCCTACAAGGGAGGCGAAATTCACTGCCCTTGCGTTTTCATCCAATTTATGCAAGGGTGGTGTTTTTCGCAGCCCTTGCATTTTTCTTCCTCTTTTCAGCTAACTCCTAGATTTTCTTCCAAGTTGTCCCTTTCGCATTTTTTCTTCCTTGTTTTCTACCCCTTTGCTTGACCTGGCCTATTTAAGTGACCTTTAGTAACCCATGTCACTTAAATTTTTCTCTCCCTCTCTCGCTCACTCTCTTTTTATCCATGGTAGCAGCACCTTCAGTGAGCTCCTGTACACCTGCTCCCGTCCAATCAAGATTGCCCCCTATGACGAAAGCATCTCCCTCGAAGGTGAAGACAATGAAATACAAATACCAGGGCATCTTCCCACTCACATCAGTCACCTCGAATGTTGATGATATTCAAGATACAGAGATCGGCCATGTGGACATGGCCGAATTCCTAGGGCGAACTAAGGCAACCAATCCCAACACTGGGATAAAAAGAATTGTGGAGAGCAACATCCACCTGGTGGCCGCCTTTCCAGTAGTAGCACATCATGCAGAGTTTGTCCTCCAGTGCGCACATTTTTATAACAAGGAGACCAGATCGGTCTCAGACGCCAACGATAGCATGATAATTCAGTTGGACCCCGATTTTATCGACAAAGCTTTCTTGTGTCCTCTGGCCACCGAAGTGACCCAAATCAATTTTGAAGACACACATAAGGAGTACGACAAAGACCCTGAAAGGGAAAAAAAGGTCATGAACTATAAATGGCTCAAAACCCTGAGGCCCAGTCTATTTAGATGGCTGAAAAGCTTCCCCAAAAGCGATTTCATCGAGGAGGTTGGCGACTTGATCACCCTCCTTAGCAGAATACGGGGCCTCCCATCCTCTTCATAGTTTCATGAATGGATGTATCCTTTCATTAAGATCATCCTTCAAGGTAAACAAACCATCTTTTGGGGGGAACAGATCAGCAATGCTATCCATGAGCAACTGACCAGGGTACAGACCTCTTTCAAATTCTACATGACCTCGTACCTGGTCTATATAACTGCTACCATGCGATCTTTCCCAAGTTTGACAACAGACAGGGATAGAAGGACCACCCCGGTCTACTCGTACTATCCACAGCTGACACTTCAAGGGTCAACACGTCATTTCAGGTGAGTAAATGATGCATTCTTCACCATATTTTTGTGTCTCTTCGACCCTCAGCTGGAGCAGAAGAGAATATCAAACGAGGTATGGGCGGTAGTGAATAGTTTTGGGTGCATGTTCCTCCAGTTTCCTACTTTTTGCTATCTCTGGGTAGGTTTTTACCAAGGATACCCTTACATGCTCTCAAAATTCCCTTCAGACAGGTTGGTCCTAATGGAGCTTTGCCAACAAATGTCTGTCGTACACACAAAGTAGATAGAGCTCAAGAGACCCAGTTTCAAGTTCCCTGTCCAGATTGGCAGATTTTCAGTCGCTACATCAACTAAAGCCAAGGTCATGGAAATAGAAATGCAAACAGCTACCATTAAACCATTCAAAAGATGAGAGAAATTTGACTACAGAGGAGTCAGAGAGATGATCCGAAGGAAAACTCAGTTCCATGAGCCCATGATTGAAGATATCTAGGTAGACATGAGGACGGCTAATGAGATAAGAAAAATGGACTATTGCCATCTTACACTTGAAAAAATAGAGTACCTCAGGCTTGTAGATATCCCTTCAAGTTTAATTGATGATGGGAATATCATAAAAAATAGATATCTGGCAGAAAAGGTCGTTGATTCCCCTCTCCCTCTGATTAATTGGTCTCAGAAGGAACTGACTTCTCTGAGGAAAATATTCGAACCAATATTGGCTAACACCAATGATTGGTTAGCAGCCAAAGTAATCACTCTGAAAGAATTCATCACCAAATCAGAGGCTAAATACCAAGCAAAGTTGAAGAGGAAGGCAGATAACCGAACAAAGAACAAGGGAGACATTCCTTCTCCATCTCAGCCTCGCAAACCCAGAATCGTTTTTGTATCTAAGAAGCCTAAACCTGCACAAGAGATTGAAGCAGCAGCTGAAGGAACTAAAGAACCAAGCCCTGAGGCACAGACAACTCAACCCATGGAGACATAGGGTCAGCCTTTAGAATGACCAAGTGTTGAGTCTTCAATCTCGTTGGGACAAGCACATCCGACCCAGATCGCCTCTCTTTCTCCCCCTTAGTCTCCAGCGGTACCTGCTTCTCCTATCTCTCCAATCAGTGTTCCATCTTCCGGAGCCACTTCCCCTTCCAGGGTTGTTTTTGGTGATCCTCAGGACCCTTTAGCAGGTTCTCCCTACTCTTCTGAGTCCATTCTAAGTCTTTCATCTCCATCTTTCAATCTACCACCAAGCCCTGCACCTGAGACGGAACCAGTAGTTGATACGGCTTCACCAGTTACTCCAACTACAACCACTGTCACCACCAGTAGTATGGAAGCTGTTACAATGACACCGGTAGAGGTGACTATTGTTGCAACAGGTACTTCTCTCCCACCATGGATGTCTGCTTTCACACCTAAAAGAAAGAAAATGGCCATCTCCCCAGATGAATTCGACTTTGGTAAGATAATACTGACGAAAGCAAAGGCTCCTAAAAGGCCAAAAATCCTCTCCAAGTTGGTCGAAGAAAAGGGGCAAAATTTTTTAGAAATTGCCAAACCTCCTCAGGACGCAGCCCTCGAGGGTTTTGAAATGAGTAGTTATTCCCTCTCTCGTGTTGAACTTGGCAAAGTTACTCACGAAGGGGCAAAGAGTGATCTTCAGGCATCAATGGACATTATGGTCCAAAAGTTTGACAAGGAAAAAGAAATGAAGGATTTTTACAAAGCCAAGGCTAAGCAATTAACAGTAGTAATCAGAAGATTCACTATTCCCCCTGAAACAACGACTCCAGAGGCCTTTTCTATGGATGATCCAGTCATTGAGAAAGCCGAAAAGACCTATCTAAAAGGGAAAGTCATGGAGGAATATATTGAGAGGATGCACAATCAGGGAGTCTCTTTACTGTCAAAAGTTGTAGAAAAAATAGGTAAAATGAAGAGATTGAGAACTCAGGTAGATGAATTTGTCTCCCTTATCTCTCAGGAAATTGACGGCTTAGAGAAAGATCTTAGTAGGTGGAAGGAAATGAAGAATCTCAAAAAGAGCACCCTGATAACTATCGGCGTCATCCCCAACAAAGATTCCTATGTTGAGATCAAAGAGTCAATAGTCTTCAGAATTCAGGTACTCAAAGACTTAGTTGATGATCTCAACACTTTCGAAGAAGCTAGCGAAAAGAGTGACCTGAACCTACTTAACAAGTTAGAAGAGCTGCCATGCAACTTGACCTCCAAGGACCATCAATTCCTTCTAGCAGAGGAAATGATTCAAAGTTTCAAAGGGATGATCTAGAAGGATTTTGAAGAAGCGCCTTTCTCAATGATTTCAGTGGACAACATTCTAGATGCTCAGTTAACTTTGGAGAATTTGAAATCTAGGTTAACTGGCCATTCTAAAGCCATCACAACATTGAAAGACATGCTAATCAGAGCGAGAGTCATCTCCAAAAATGTAGCTACGCTCGACAATGTAGGAATTTAGGCATCGATCGCCATGTACGATGCTCATCTGAAGAATCCCAGCAGCAAGAATTGACTCTCCATCTCCCCCTTCTCTCTTTTTCTGTCCTTATGCATTTCTATTTTATGCAGAATGCATACATTTTTGTAGTATGTAATTACTTGTAAATATTTTGGAAAATATCTAAAAGTCAAAGATGAGTCATCTTTGACCAAGATATTTTATATCTTATTATTTTCTATTTTTGAGGATTTTCTCCCTATATATAGTGGAGACCTCATTTGTAATCAGTCTTCTGGAAAATTTAATAGCAAACACTACTGAAATTGAAACAACTTTTGAGACTTTGTGCTCAAACTTGTAAATCATATTTTGATGAAATAAATGAGAAGCAGGTTAGTTTCAGACCTTGTGTTGAGATTATCTATGTGATTTTCCTAAGAATATCTTGTTTATTTGATCTTGTAAGCAGTGGGCATGTTTTTATTATCTAAGGGCACTTCTTGAGGGTAGAAAATAGACTTTGTGCTACTTTTACCTTTGAGATTCTTTTTATCTTTTGGTAGTTTCAGGTGAAGACTTTGTGCTTCACTTTACTCTACGGTTGTACTTGTTCTGAATCCGTGAAGAAGCTATGGAAGACTTTGCGCTTGCGTGAGCGTTCTTATGGACTTTGTTACTTCAGGTGATCTCTTGCTCTTCATTTGATATCATTCCTGAAAGAAGAGGAGTGTTGTTAGCTTTAGACCAGGAATTTTCCTCTTTTATTCTTCATACATTACTTCTGAAAAAAGAGAAGTAGATGCTGTTATACCACCCCCATGTGTTATTTTTTGCTTAATTATATATATGCTTATATCATGTAAATATTGATAGGGAACCTCCCCTTGATGAGAGGAGAGATTTACCTCGTCTAGATCTGGTAAAGCCACACTCCTCGTGGTGTAAATCTCCCTTATGCTGTGGCTGATATCCCCATTTTGTCATCAGTTAGTTGATGACAAAATATTCACCCAACAAATATAATTACAAAAATGAATTTCTAATGACCTATTATAACTCCTTTTAACTTATCTTATTCCAATTAAAAGCATCAATATAAATGTGAACACTTGAAATCACTTTATTGAGCTTCTCCTTCACTTTCTTATAGGTCTGAGTGGGTTTGGAGCTCAAAAATGGTTTTTAATAGATTATACTTCAAGTTTTAGGTTTTAACATAGATTTAGTGACCTTATTAACATTTTTAAATAGGTTTAAATTAATTTACAAGGCCAAAAGTGTGAATTCCCTCCTCTTTGTGCACTAGACATAATCCTTACCTAGTAGGCTTGAGTTGGCTCAAGACCCAAAATGGCATTCCCATGATTTAATTAGCATAAAATTAGATCAATAACATCAAATTATATACCAAAAACATAATAAAAAAGGTGTAAATCACTCCTAGGTCTAGAAGAGTCATTGTTCTCTTATTTGGTCCTTGGGCCAAAATCTTGCCTTTAAGCCTATCTGCAACTTTGGCATTCCAAATCCCCCTATATGGTTTCATACTCCTATGCATGGTTTGTCATGATTTAATAAGTATTTTTCAACTCCACAAAACTCATTTAAATTTTTTCCCAACTTTTGGTCTCATCTTTTGTCATTCATCCCTCAAAACTATCAATTTAAGCCTAAGGGAAAATACCCCCTCTCTAAGAAAAAATAAGAAGTAATTCGCTTGTTTTCTTAGATAATATAAAGATTTTATATGATTATATAGGTGACAAGGATAATATAAACTAAATTTTACCATCTGGTCTATCCATTTGACCCTTCAAACTTGAAAAACCCCCCAAATAGACTCCTTTAAAAACATACTGTATACACAATGTTGGCATGTTGGATTGAGTAATGCATTGTAGGAACATTTATATGATTTTGGGATTAAAATGGTACTTTTATATCATTTAAAACTTGTAACTAAGCTTTGGGAAGTAAAATATACATACCATGATCCTTTCTCATGTGTCACACTTCACAAAGAGCTGTACAAGTGCCATTTTCTTCTCCTTTCTCAAGAAAAATGCCTTTTATTTTGATGAACTTTCCAATTTTTAGTTTAATTAATACCTACAAGGACACATGTGACTTTAAATCATGTCTTATAACCTTCACACTTCCCAATAAATCTATACAACTCAATAAATGCACCTTTTGACCTCAAAATCACCCAAAATGGCCAAAAATACTAATATCAATAAGGACCAAGGATACAATAACAATAAATTACATTAATTAACCTATAAAACACCTTTTGATATAATTTTAAAGCCCATGAAACACCTAAATGTCAAATTTTTACCTAGGGGTGCCCCAATTTGACCGAAAAGTCAAATTTGGTCAATAGTTACCTCTCTCAATTTTCTTAAAACCCTTGGATATTTTGAATGTAATATTAAGTCAACACATAGCACGTGCCAAGGATATAATTAAAGGAAAATTCCTCCCTTAGGTTTTGTGTGGATCCTTATCACTATTCGAGTTAATGTAATGATATTCAATATTCTACTATCTTATAACATCTTGCTTGGCATGCCATGGACTCATTACATGAGAGTAATTAACTATTCCACCTACAAATGTGTCAAATTTCCTCACAATGGAGCCATATATAGAATTCAAGGTGACACTAATCCTTGAAATTTTTAACAATTCCATGACGATGGAATATTTCATATTCTAACACTTGAACACTTGTTGAGCATTCCATTTTGTGAATCTCAAAGGTTTAACTTTTCTATCAACTCCACACAAGGTTACAATGGCCACCCTAAAATCATTGGTAATATACCACCTAACCTCCTATTTTTAGATGAATATGAACCTGATGAAATAAATCTCAAGATTAAAACCTCAGATCTCTTGCCTTATCTCCTTTCTTGGCTTCCACCTTCTTTGAAGCTACATTCATTTTAACCACCTAATGATGATATAGCCATTGTCTTAACTAATACTGATTACTCCATTCATTACACCACATCCAATAAAAAGGTCATCCATACCTATTTCATTGATCTTCATACACTTGACTATGATTATGGCTATACCTTAGATGACCCATTTTTAGGAGGTCTTGTTTAGGCCCAAGATGCTAAAATTATTTTTTATCATTCGTATTTGCTTCAATATTTATGTATATATTATAGAATTACATCTCATATAATTCCTAATTTTAGCATTTTTTCTCTTGTTCATAGAGTAGAAATGGTGTGCACACCTCTAATTTCTAAAGAGCCTTATAGGAGTATGCATATGGATCATGTTATGATTGGTCCCTATAGCTATACTAGATACTAGGACCCCTCTAGCCAAATTATCCCTAAGATGATTATGAATGTCCTTCATCCTTCCATGTATCCTACCCCTCCCTTAGCTGAGCCCAATCTATATCCTATTCCCAATCCATATTTATCTGAGTCACTTCTTATTTATGATCTTATTTCTCCTTTAGTCAATCCTCGCTCAGTCTCTCCTCTAGCCCCACCTTACCTTGGTGATGGTTTGCTCCCTTTACTATATCTTTTCTATTTTGCCTACCAAATGAGATGATCAACCATATTATTATATTCATAAAATTATTGGTCATTGGAGTAGAGACTATGTGTTACACTAGCCTTCCTTGAATTTTGTTTCCACTCCCTTTGCTAGTACACCTACAAATACTACTAACAAGCATATTTGTTGCTTCCATGGCACATATAATCATTCATCTATGCATTATTGAAAGATATAAAAATATACCATCACTTTATGTCCCACTACTCCTCAGACCATAGACAATGCTATACCTCCCCCAAAAGTATTACTGAATATATTCCCAAATATGGAGGTATTTTATCTCTAGTACCAATGTGGTAGTCATCACACTGATCATTACAACATCCTTTATCAGAATCTCAAGGATCACCTCATGACCATTCCTTCACCTACTACCATTCCTACCACAATTCACTTCCTCAAGAAGGCTCCATATTCTTCCCCCTTTCCTCCACTTGTGGTCCCTTCTCCACCTATGATTCCTTCACCCATAGATCTTCTTTCATCTATGGCCCATTCTCCACATGTGATCCCTTCATCTCCCATAGAGTCCATTTACATACCTTATCCTAAGCATCCCATACACTATATTACTCCTTAATATGATCCTTTAGGCATTTATAAATTTTCCATCAAGGAGATTTAATGTTAAGTATTTTCTCAACTTTCCCTAAAGATCAATGAGACTTTATTTGCAATCTAATTTTATATTCATAGAGACTTATTAGATGTGATGGATAATGTGTGTGGACAAATATTCTAGTATTTATGAACACAATCATGGTGTTATTTAATTTATTTCTCTATTTTGGATTGGACGTGTGCTCCAAATTTATATTCATTTATCTTATTATTATTATTTATCTTACATGATATTTATTTTACACATGTTACTCATGTTGTCATTTTATTCCTTATGTTCTCATATGAATTATTTTTCATGATTACATAGTCTTTCTTCATGATTTATTTTTATATGGATGTTTGGTTATTTCTTTCATGATTATTTGTTATCTTATCTCTCTAAACATGGATAATTATTATTGTGACTTGGTTATATAAACCTTACTCTCTTTAGTCATTCCTAATTTACCATGTTATTATTTAGAAAATAATTCATCTCATTATAATCTCCTTTTATTGGTCCACTTTGGATCTCCCTTTATTCCCCTTACTTCATCTTGCAAACTAAGCATACACATGGTTGAGACTTGAGATAACATATTGGTTCATAGTTAAGCATAAGTGTTTTAGTCATCCTTGTCTTTAGATACTTGTATTCACTTATCTAAAGCCTAAATATCATTATTGTGTATCAATTTATCTCTCATTATTGGTCATTCCAAGTCTGTATGAAGGAGGAATCTTAAAATTCATATAAATTCAAAATCCAAATCATTTAACAAAAGTCAATGATCTAAAAAGTAACATTCAAATTTATCAAAAGTCAAATCACACTAAAAGATGTGATTCTAAGTATGTATCATTTTTCTAATAAAATATCAAAATCCATAGTTGACTTCATGATTGAGTTGATGTCCACTGGGGACAATAGGCAAATAGATTGGAAAAGGAGAATAAATTTTTTATTTTAGTGCTACCTAATTTCTCACACAATTACGTAATCTTCATATTATATTGATGAATCTATAAGGGGTCTTGAGGAATAGGTTGTGGTAAACTATTTAATTTTCTTGTTCAAAACAACCAACATGAGTTAATCTTAGTACCACAATTATTTTTCTACACAGTTTTGTGCCTATAATGAATAGGTATCTTTTGTATATTAATGGTCATTAATCACTTAATGTCTTTATATGTCCTTAGTGTGCCTCATGTTTACTAACACATTATTATAATATGCATGCATTATTATTCTTACATTCCCTCTTTCATTCCCTATAACCCTAATATTTCCCCTTAATAAATATTTTTTTGTTCACTAATCACTCCCCCTAGGGACCCCATCTGTGAGTTACAATGTAAGACCATGGATAGTACCAGGCCTTCTTCACAAATCACCAAATTTTCACATTACCATTATAGACATCCCCTTTTACCAAATTTTATCCATTATCTCCACCTCATTAGTGTTCCCTTTGTGAGTTGTAGTTTAATACCACGGATAGGACTTGGCCTTCCTCACAAAATTTTCCAATACCCAAATCACAAAAACCTTACATGTGTCAAATTTGAGATAAGTCATGATTGATTATGAGTTACATGTCATTGACATGCTTACCATCTTGATTTTGTATGTTTTATGATTACTTCATTAATTTTTAACTTTTTATTTTATGATTGTATATAAGAATCTAAGCATTTTTCTTGAGTTTTTCATACTTCTCAACTTGAATTAGTGTGATTAATTTAAGTCAATTTGGCCAATTTTGTTTCTCTTTTATACTTCCCAACAAGATTTAGTATGATTGATTGAATTACATGATATTTTTTTATTCCATTTGTCATTCACATGATTTACACTTTATTAAACTTTTTCATACTTCACAATGTGATTTAGTGTTATTTTATTTGTTTTAATTTGGTACCAATAATTTTCATGGTCTAAACACATTTTGTCCTCTTGTTTACCACTTTTTGGTTTATTATACTTAGTCATCATTTTTTATTACATATTTCCTATTGTGAAATAGTGTTTAGTTCATTTGATTATTATTAATTATACTTTTCCAAAGTCCTTTCTACCTATTTATTTTTAACCATCCACGTGTACTACATAATGCTAGAAAATAAAACCCTCCACATATATTTTCTATGGCATATAAAACAAAATAAAAATGCATGTGCTAGAAATAAATATATCCATGTATCAAAAACCACAACCAAAATATAACTCATGATATCATATCCAACTATCAAAATAATACATCTCTGTATATCATTTGTTTTATATAATGGTACAAAATACAAAAATACATAGCTCCAACTCTATGACTAGGCTTCATCAGGCTTATTTCATGGCCTAGCCACGCTACCCATTTATGCCTTAAACTATCCTCTCTATATAGTGTATTGTTATGATTTCATCTGAGATCTCAACCATGCTACTTATCCCTATAGGTTAGCCACCTAGGCTTATACCTTCCCTAACTAGATCATGGTAGCCATGTGTGTGACTTTGTCTTGAGCCAAGGCCTACCAAGCCTATGTCTCTCCTTCTCTCACCCCTGTCGATGGATGCAATCCATTCTTGGATGTCTTTATCTACCTCATGGCCTTCTCCACTATTATAAACTAGCCTACCTAATATAAGTTAGATGGCACCATAGGATCATTCAATGTGGTAGGGTCATATGGTGTCAGCAACCCATCTAAAATGTCATAGTGGAGTGTCATGATTAGGGATCCCCATCTAACCTCCTCTATCATAGGTTTTACAAAAAAAAAAGATAGCTATTAGATCACATATACATCTCAAAATCTATCTATATACCTACAATCAAATACAACTAGTATCTTATCACATATATTAAAAATTACAACATTTCTTACCTATCTCAATATCACAAACCACCATCTCCCCATTTGCTTGTCTGCCACACATAGTCTCTCCATCATCTCATCCCTTGAGCACCTCATTCATGGGTTACCTCCCTATAAAATAAAGTCCTAGAGTCACCACTTATGTACACCATGGGCCTCTCCTCAAAGGTGCCTCCATTGACCAGATTTGCTTTGGGTTAATAGCCAAATCATCCTACATGATCACCCTTATTTATGCTCAATCCTATTTATGGTGTCTCTATCAATGGTGTGTTTGATATGGTATATACTCCTCCTACTAGGGTACTTTTTTCACCCTTTTATCCACATCAATACCCCCTCCTCTTTTGATTGTTAGTTGTCATTCTTGACTAGTCCATAGTCTCACATGCCATTATCTGATCATTGGTCTCTCAACTAGCATTGTTCCTCTCCCCTTTGGATTTATAACATGTCATGACCAAAAAGAGGTAACTGCTATATTAAATATTGGGTGAAGGATTACAAATAATCCTAGATTTCATGACACTAGTTATGACTCTACTCATTATGTATAATGGTCTATGATCTGCACCCAAGCTGGCCCTAGCACCATGGTATCCAAACTAGGCCAAATAGAATAAATATGTGTGTAGGGCTTCCACATGATCTCCCATTGTGTGACTGTCTACATCATTAGCATATGGGTCACAACCCATGCTACCTGGTCATATTTCCATCTAAAAAACTAAGGTTTTTAGAGGTACAATCACTGAGATAGTGGGTGAATTAGTGAACCTATAAAAACCAACTTCAATTTCAATCCTTTCAAGTTAATAATTAGTTACCACAAGAATTCATGAAGCATTCACACAATTCATATCAATGAGAAAGAGAGACAATTCAAGATCAAGAACATAACACATGACATATGTGGGAAACCCTCTTGGAGGAGAAAACCCACTAGAACCTATAATTAAACTACTATCCTATAATAACAAGAACAAATTTAGACCATCTTCAACTAATCAAAGAGCTACTATCCTTTATTTAGTGAGATTATTATCCCATAAGGTGGTATAACACCTATCTAGCTAAGCTACCATTAAAAATAGACCTTTATCAAGTTTCAACTTGTAAGGAGACTATAACCCCCTTAGATTTTGATATAATACAATGAAACCTAATAAAATATCGACCTTTTGACTAATGTCTATAGCACCTGATGATGGATGTCTACTTATCACTCTTCACCTTCGCTCACACTCAATATTTAAGAGCATTATTATGCTAATAGAATTATTACCCACAAGTCATAAAAATAGTCTTAAATATATTCTACTCTTGAAATCATCCACTAGACACCCACCCTTTCATTTGGTTCACTACCCTATGCTCTCAAATGCACGTTCCACCCATATGTCTCTCAAAAGTCTTGAAACTAACACATTTTATTTCACTATTTATAGAGCATTCATGATCATCATCATCTTGGTTTTCCATTAGATATAATTTAACCCTTAAGGAATATTACATGTGAAGACACATCATAATACAATCTTCAAAGGTTAACCATAGGATCTATGGGTCACCCTTAAGTTACTACACCTTTCACTAAGGCCCTTGTAGTTCTTATAGGTCTCATGGAGACCTATTCACCAATTTTACACTTCATAAAATAAAATAGTACCACTTTAAATTAAATGGTTCCACTCCTTATGTCCCCTTAGACATCCTCAAAATATTACAGTCAACTTTTCTCACTTCTATGTATACTCAAACAACTCAAACATTGAACTAATGTATAGGAACATCATGAACGAATACACAATAAACTTATTAAGAAATTTTCACACTCAATATATATTTATCACATGTCCAAAATCCACATATGAAATCCTCATATACTTTAAAACACTCCCCAATGTATAATTCATGAATAGATATTGAAACAACATCAAAATAAGATCGAACAATCTTCTCAGGGCACTTGTAGAGCAAATATGAAAACATAGTCAACTTTAGACCTCAATATATTTGAATATAAAAACTTTAATATATTAAAATATGTATTTATAGATTAATTTTTGGGTCCTCTAAAACTTTTTTTTCACACCATTATCAAATTCTGCTTGGATCGAATGATATGGCCCAAAAACTAGACACTAGTCTTTTTTTTGCAAATTCAAATATTCAAATGGAAAAAGTCATAGTTAAACCTTGATAAATTTGATCACATCTCATGACCTCTATTATTATATTATACACACACCTTAAATATTAATTTAAGTATCTTGAATTTTACATTTGATCTCTCATTTTTGGATCTTCATGTTGACTATTTTACTTAATGTGCCCTATCGATCTCTTGTACGTAGCTTGGTGTTTAACAATGCTAAACAAATATCACTTTGAAATATTGAATTTAAATTGAACCATTTATATCTATCTATATGATCACCTATTCACATTTTATTCTTGGAATAATCTTGATATTTATCTCTACTTATCATTAAAACTCAATCACTTGTCCTCATCTCACTGCATCCTGACATCTTGGAATACACTCCATCAATACTTTTGTATGGAGTTTGATATTTAAGTTCATTAACCAAATAAAAATTTGACCCTTTTGAATTTATATGAACCATTATATCTCTATCTAGTCCTTATCTTTAAAATAGTGCAAAATAGACTATGGGGACCATTGCTTATCTACCTGGAAGGCCAATTTTCCACCTCCATATCTTTTACTTCACTCAAGTGCATGTTCTAAAATTTTGAACATATGATCTTCTCACATATCATAATCCAACCATGTGTCAATATTTTCTTGGAACACTCTCTTTTGTGAGATATAATGACATTAAAATTCTCACTTAGATTTCTTTCTACCATAGAGCCAACTTACTTGAAAGGCCAAATTTTCACATGCATAACTTTTGATGCACATTAACTATAGACCTGAAATATTGTGAATATAAACTAGGAATAAAAATAAACAAACCCACATGATCACATTATCTTAAAAAATCCACATGTTTAATATATGCCACCATCAAATGACTACTCAATTTTTCTTGCCACATTACAAATCTGGCTATGGGAAAACACTGTCAAAATGCCTGAGAGACCAAATTTGCACTTCCATATATTTTTCATGATTCATATCTATAATTAAGAGTTTTTGAATACAAACTAGGGACTAATTTAATAATAATGATATGAACAACTCCCCCTGACTCATCTAGACATGCAAATTATGATTTCATCAAACTACCTACTCATATTTTTGCTACTGGACCCAAAATACCTAGATGAAAACTTTGGACTACCAGATGAATTCTAGTCATGTACAAAGGTACTCAAAGAATTAATTAATTCTAATAGGACCGCTTACACATGATCAAATCACCATACTAATCCTTGAACATCTCTAAGCATGTAAAAACTAAAGATCAACCAAGCCTCCTTCAAGCATACTTGGACAAGCACATTACACACTTTGTCATTGTCACTTAGACTATAAAATCACTCCATCCACTCACCAAGACACCTCCATGACATCACCAATATCTCCCTTTTCCATTGATGTCAACAACTCTCATATTTAAATAGACTATTCACCTTCCTTCTCTCTCTACAAGCATCCCCATAATAGGAACATTATCCCCCTTTGAAAAAATTAAAAAGTGGTCAAAAATTTATCCTAAGGACCTAAAAATACTATAAAAAAATTAGACCATCTTATAAAGATAGTTAGAATTCCTTATTACTTTGATCTTGCCTCTTCTTACCTTGAGAACTTCCTTTTGCTCCATACCAACACTCTCTTCAACCAAGCACTACAATCAATGATGAAAGAACATGAAAAAAAATTAAAAATAAGTGAGATAAATAAGAAACATATTAGAGGGACTCATCCTAATTTTTCTAATCAATTTCATCACTTGAGCATCTACAGATCTCCACACATCATGAAGAGCTACCAAACAAGCTTACTAACTTTCTCACTCAAGCCACCTCAAGAATCATCAATAGAAATTCATGTCACTCAAAAAATAGGAAAAATGATATAAAAAACCTAATAATTTTCCTTAAAACTCACATACCTTTATCTTTTGGAGAAATTAAACAAAAAACACTCATCTTATCACTAAGCCTATCTGGTCTTCTTATTTCCCTGTATAGAATTTATAGAGTCCACAACTTTCAGTAAACACATTATCAAGACATGAAACTTCATATCTAAATCATTGTCATATTCCCCCTAAATCACACCAATTTTTATCAACTAAATCATTACCTAAAACATACTTCCTCCTTTTGGTTAACATCTTCCTCTAAAATGTCTCTACACTTGAAGACAACCATCACATACTTCTAGACTAAAAATTGAGATTACATAAATTTGGGAACCCATACAACCTTTAAATGATAAAAAAATAGAGCTCATCACAAATAAATTCATAGACCTTTCTGAGCAACAAAGCCTTCTTGACATTCCATCAATCTCATTAAGCCACCTAAAAACATCCATTTTGCCCCTATACTTCAACTCCTTCACAAACCTCTAGAGCAATCTCATGAAATTGTTGCTCCCCCTTAGCTAATGACCTTATAATATCACCACAAGTCTCTGTATAGATTGTAATTATGATCTTGAGAACTCAAACTTGACTCTACATAAGAAAGATGTCTCCTAATAATCATAGGTAGAGAGATCCTACTTCACAATGTGAAACTAGGAGTTGCCCACAACTCCTCATATTCCTTCTCTTCCTTAGTCATCTAATAGTTATTTTTATTCTTCTTCTTTTCATGCTTAAGATAAGTAACATGCTCAACCACTACAACATTCTCCTTTTCTTCTAGGATTTAATTGAAAATACATAGAGATAACAAAGATTCATGGCATACCTTTTCATATGAATAATCCACCTTGTAATTTGAAACCTCATCAGTAGACACTAAAAATTGATTTTATTTGCATGAAAATTGCTCAGTAATAGTAGTATGTTTACTTAAATGCATACATACCTCAAGACTAGCTTCAACTAGCACCTTGGTCTTCTCTTTGAGCTTGGTCTTTTCACTCACAACATGAGTAGACAATGAGAGCCGTTGTCACTCTTTAGTTTCTAAATCATTGTCCACTATAGAAAATAGATTACTTGGACCTAAAGTCTCATCATGACTCATGTTTAACACCTTTGGATTTTATGAGTTGACTTACATTCTTCCTTATACTCTAAGAACCTGATTAAACCCCTTTTTACTTGTAGATAATTACTTATAGAATATATCAATATGACCTCTTTTTTCAAAATTGTATCACACCATAATCCTTGATGGAAATGCAATTTAACCTTCCATGTTTGGAAAGAAACTTTTAATATGTCATTTGTCATGACAAACAAAATAACCTCCCCCTTTTGAAGAAGAATCACCTTGTCTAATCTTATGTGCAAAATGGTTTGTAAAGTGTCCCACATAAATATAGGTTAAGCACTTAATTTTTTTCACTCCTTTTGGCTAGTGACCCCCATCATAGTCCCATGAAAAATCATTTCTAATAGGCTTCTTGCATTCTCTCGATCTATGCCCAAATTGATTACATGTGTAATAGTAACCATTGAAACTTTCATACCTAATGGCATTTGGCTATGTGATCTGATTTGTCTCCATTCTACCAACACTTTCACTCCTTATCTGATGATTTTTCTTCAAGGTATGATTGACCTTGTTCACATTAGTTTTCATTTTGTCTTCATTTACATTCTTTTGTTCTTCTTCATATCCAAGACTAGTTTTATCACTAACATGCTTTTGACCACTCATAATATTATCTGGATCACTTGAGCTCTTTTTAAATCTTATGAATGACTTCACCTTGCTTTCAAACTTATATAACTCATCTTTTAAAGACTTATTTTCAAAAACATACCTTAAACATTCATCTTCCTTAGCTTTTAGGCTTGTAGATGATATTTCAAATTAACAACTAAGATGCTTGACTATATCTTCATCCTCCTTGGTGTCTTCATTCATTATTTCCTAAATAACACTAAATTTATCCTCATATTACTTGAGTTTAGATTTTATCTTATTATTGATATTCTTCTCAATCTTTAGTTCTTCAAGAGCATTTGTCAATTCAGTCTCATAGTCCATCTCATCATGATCCTCATAATCTAAATCATTCCAAGTAGACTCCTTATGATTTGAGAAAAGACCTTCCTCAGCCATGAACAAAGCTTCATCTTTAATAGAACCAAAATCTTCATAATCATATTCTCAGTCACTATCTTCACTATCATTTGATGAGTTGAAATATTCTTTGGTGTAGAGATTCTTCTTGTTCTTGAAGGACTTCTTATTATTATAATTTTTAATTCTTTCTTCATATATGTATTCTTGTATTCATCTTAGCCTTCACCATGTTCTTCATCACAATTATTCTCATGCTTATGAGGACACTTGTGATAAAAATGTCCTATATCTCCATAGTTGAAACATTTGAAGGGGAGTTTACCCTTATACTTCCCTGAGCTTGTGTTCATTTTAATAATAATTAAAGCAATTAGTTTATCCTCATCAATGTCAGATATGTCATCCTCTTTGGTTTTTTTACTTGGAATTTCTTATTATGATTCATATCTATATTGAATTTTTCTTCCTTTTTCAATTGAATATCATCATTTAATCTCATCTCATAGGCAGTAAGGGTGCCATGAAATTGATCCATCTTTAATAGAGTAAGCTCATGACTTTATTCTATAGTAGATACTTTTGGATCAAACTTTAGAGATAGAGATGTTAATAAATTTTGAACAATAGTATCCTCCTCAAGGATCTCTCCAAGACCTCTGATTATTTTCATAGTCTCATTAACTCTCTACAGAAAGGATGCCACAAAATATTCCTCCATCTGAAGACGTTCAAATTACCTTCTATGAGTCTTTAATTTTGAAATCTTGACCTTTGAATCTCCTTCATAAATCATTTGCATTTTGTCCCATATATCTTTAGCAAATTTATAATGGATTACTTTGGTGAAATCAATCTCTGTAAGAACACAAGTGATGGCTTTCATTTCATTAGAATTATTCTCAAATAGCTATTTGTCTACATCACTAAATGGAGGAGTAGTATGAGTAACATAACCATCCACAATAGTTTCCCATAGATCAAACCCTAGGGACATAATGTATGTCCTCATCCTTGCACTCTAAAAATCATAATTGGATCCATTGAACATTGGTTCTTTCTTAGTAGAGAAACCTCCTTGATGACTACTCATACTGTACATTGGATCACCTTCAAGATATCAAGCCTTTACCAAATGACTTACTCTGATATTAATTTTTAGAGGTAAAATCATTATGGAGGTGAATTAGTGATCCTATAAAAACCAACTTCAATTTCAATTCTTTCAATTTCTTAATTATTTACCACAAACATTAATGAATAATACACAACATTCATAATAATGAGAAAGAGAGACAATTCAATATCAAGCACATAACACATGACATATGTGGTAAACCATTTTATGGGAGAAAACCCACCAGAAAATACAATTGGACTACTATCCTATAATAAAAATAACCAATTTATACCAACTAAAACTGATCATATAACTACAATCCCACAAGGTACTACAACACCTATCTAGATGAGCTGCCAAAACAACTAGACCTTTAGAAATTTTCACCTTAAAAGGAGGATGTAACCCCCTTATATGTTGAGCTTACATAAAAATACCTAAGAACACATAAAAATTTTGATTTATGTCTACAACACCTGATGATGGAGCTTTGCTTCTCACTCTTCACCTTCTCTCACACTTAATCTACAAAATCACTATTCTACCAATAGAATTATGACCTACAGGTCGTAAAAACAATCCTCAATCTATTAATCTATTTAACTCATTCACTATGCACACACCCTTTCCTTTACTTCATTACCTTATTCTCTCAAACTCACACTCCACCCATAAGTCTCTCACAAGTATTGAAACCAAGACATTTTATTTCACTATTTATAGAGCATTCATGATCATCATCATCTTGGTTGGCCATTAGACATGACTTAACCCTTAAGGCATATTACATGTAAAGACATATCTCAATAAAATCTTTAAATTTTGGTCATAGAATCTATGGGTGATGCTTAAGTAGCTACACCTTTGAATAAGGCCCTTATAGTTCAGATAGGTCTCATGAAGACCTATTTACCCATTTATCACTTCATCAAATAAGAAAAGAACATAGACCACTTTAAATTACATGGGTCGACTCCTTGTATCCCATTAAACATACTCAAGATATCATAGCCAATTTTTCTCACTTCTATGTATGCTCAAACAACTCAAACACTAACCTGGTGCATAGGAACATCATGAACATATACATAGTAAAATTCTTAATCATTTTTAATACTTAATATAGATTGATCATACCTAAAAAATAAACATAGAGAATCCTCATGACATATAAAATACTCCTCAATGGATAATTCATCAAGAGATATTTAAAAAACATAAAAATAATTTCAAACAATCTTATCGAGTCACTTGCAGAGAAAATACAAAAACATGGTAAACTTTGGACATAAATATATTTTACTATACACATTTTCAAATCTTAAAATCTATATTTCTAGATGTACCTTGGATCCTTCTACAAGTTTTATTTTTACACCATTATCGAATTCTACTTGGATCAAAATATATGGCTTAAAAATAAGACATTGGTCTTTCCTTTACAAATTCAAATATTCAAATGCAAACGGTCACAGTTAAACCTCAATCACTTTGCTCACATTTTATGCTCTCACTACTAAGATAAAACATGAACCATTGATATTCCTATAAGTATATCAAATTTTACCTTTGATCTCTCACCATTGGATCTTCATTTTAACTATTTTACTTAATGCACTTTTTCGATCTCTTATACATAGCTCAGTCTTTAACAATGCTAAACAACTGTCACTTTGACCTCTTGCCTTTAAAGTGTACTATTGATATATATCTATATGATCTCCTAAACACCATTTATCCTTGAAATAATCTCTATTATTATCTCTGCTTATCATGAGACCTTGAGCACTTATCCTCATCTTGATGCATCCTAAAATCTTAGAATAAACACACTATGTCGATCCTTTTATAAGGAGCTCAATCTTTAACTTCATTAACTAATGAATACTTTGACCCTTTTTACTTGTGAAAAATATATTTATATGTAGTAATTCTTGTACACCATTGGATCTTTATCTGGTCTTGATCTTTAACATAGTGTAAAATAGATAAGTATGGGCACCATTTCTTATCTACTTGGAAGGCCAACTTTGCACCTCAATATCTATTTCTTCAGTCAAGTGTATGTTCTATAAGTTTGACCAGATGATCTCCTCACATAGGAGAATCTAACCATTTATCAATATAATCCTAAAACCCTCACACTTGTGAGATATAATGACATTAAAATGATCACTTAGATTTCTTTATGCTATAGATCCATCTTGCTTAAAAGGCCAACTTTGCACATGCATTAATTTTGATGCGCATTAGAGTTGGACCTGAAATATTTCACATATCAAATAGGCACAAAAATTTAAAAAAACCCATAAGATCACCTTCTCCTAAAAATTCCACATGTGAGAGATATGACACCATCAAAATTCCTACTTACCTTTTCTAACCACATTGCAAATTTGGCAAAGTATGGGAAAACACTATCAAAATACCTGAGAGCCCAAATTTACACTTACATATCTTTTGACATGCTTCATTGCTAGACTTGATAATTTATGAATAAAAACTACGGAGTAAGTTGATCACAACCATATGACCAAATACCCTTGACTCATTCACACATGGTAATTATTGCATCATCAAACTGCCCAATTAGATTTTCCTCTACTAGAGACAAAATGTCTAGATGAAAACTATGGACTACCAGATGAATTCTACTCATACACATAAGTACTAAAAATATTATTGGCTTCTAATAGGACCCTTTTCACATGTCCAAATCACCATACTAATCCATGAATATATATAACCATGTTAAAATTAAAGATGAACCAAGACTCCTTCAACCATACTTGGACAAGGACATTGCACACTTTTTCATTATCACTTACACTATCAAGGCACTTCATCCACTCACCAAAACACCTCCATGACATAATTGATAACTCTCCAATATAGGTAACCTATCATCAACCACATGGGGAACCCAGTTAGGTGATACATCAAGAACCTCTTATATTACATGTGATCAACCAAACCATTGGTTTCATGGTCTTCTACCATCTAGATAGCATCCCATACATATCATGCATGAGCTAGACCTTGATGATAGACCTAATATAATAAATAACCCCCTTCTCTAAAATGGATTAACACAAGGCTATCTCATATAATATTAATTTATCATTTGACTTATGGCACATCACTCATGTTGTCACAAGTCCTATCATATCCTTATATATATATATATATATATATATATATATATATATATATATATACAAAATCTATGTAATATACACATAAAATTATCTCATACTTAACCCTAGGTAGATCATATACTAGTAAATTTTCCACCTAGATAGTTCCTATCTCTCATCCAAATCATTTGGTCTCCCTATAATCATCAATGTCTCCCGTATAAGTGGCCCAATTCATCCTTTGCATTACTAATTTGATCACTTTAAAATCATCTACGTCAGCCTACTAGTACTAAATCATACCTCTTCCTCAACCATCTAAGTCAACCAATTGCTACTAGGTCATCATGTTGGTTTTCTTGTCTTCTACACACTAAATCAACCTAGTCAACTTTGTTTATCACCTATGATGACTTTTTGACCAGTTGCTATAAATTACTTGGGAATTTATTAATCAAACTCCTTCCTAACCAATACCCCATTTGACCTGTAGTGTCTCTAAAACCTTCATAGGGTTCATTATAGTGATTACATTTTACCTAAAGTTTAATTTTCTAAAATTCACTTAATTTCAAATAAAAATATTCAAAAATTTGAAATTTTTAGTTTTTTACCTATGCTACACTCACTACAATTGCTATGGATCCTTCCCATCTTAGTTGTCATCTCCTCACCATTTTAGCTCTCTAGTCTCTAGGTCTATCAAAGCTCTATCTCTTCATAAATAATTAAAAAAATAAATGAATTCTTTTTCACCCAATTTATATTTACTATTAAAAATTATTTACCCTTTAAATATTTTCCATTAGATTTATTATTTTGATCATATCTTTGTCTCTAATAACTCTTTTTGTAAACCATAAAATGTTTTGGAATCCTAACATTGTAGATAATATTTTCAACTGTTATATGTCAATATTGCAAAAACTTCTATTTTTTATTTTTTTGCTAATCTCTATAGATTCGCCTAATGCTCCTAATATTGGATGCCTTCACATTCATCACATCTCCTTACTTATCCACAACACTAAGGTAAGTAAATTTATGTGTTTTTCAATTATTTCCTTTTATTTATCTTATTTGATCCTTACTATGCTTTATTCATCTAAAATGTTATGTGTCACTATATTCTTTTCATAAAGCACCATCCTATGTTACACCTACGTGATACGTTATGAGATTTGAGTGAGGCATATGTATACACATAATATTTTTAAAATTTATCAATTACATATGCTCTTTATCTTATATAAACTTGTCAAGTCTCAATATCTTTTAGTTCATGCCTTTAGGGGTGCACTAGGAAAAGGGTGGAAGTACCATTGGTGCTTTGGAGGACATTTGTCCCTTTTTACCAATTGTTATCTACACACTCATCTCCTAAAAACCATTACCCTAAGCTTTTCTTGCTATTTTTCAGCCTCCTCTAGTTATTTACGACATTCATTATCCCTTCCATGACCTTGACCCATTTTTGATGGTTTACATTACATATTTGGCCCCATTAACCTTATACTCTTATTAATAAAACTTATTAGGGTTTAGTTTGGCCCCTAGCCAACCTAGTCTATCACCTAATTTATTTTTGTCAATTACAATACTAGGTCAATTGGGTCGACCTTGTTAGCCTAAATTTTTTAAAGGACTTAGGATTAAATCTACCTATATAAACACATTAATTTCACCATTTCTAAGAGAAGAGAATAATAATTAAGATATATTATGCATCTATTTATCCACCATTATACTTAAGGAATAAGATTAGGGTTTCATACATTATTTGGATATATAGATCTTGTCTTGTGGAGAAGTCTTTTGGATGAATTGATAGGTTTTTTAAACTAGAAATAATTTATTCTTGTCATCCTTACATACCAAAATAACCTATTGTAAATCACCTTATCCAAGGGAGATATTGAGGCTCGATGGGTTCATCTTCAAAGGTAAGTACTCTTAACTTTGTTCTTCCTTTGTAAGAGTAGATAGATATACATTTGTAGTTATCTTGAATAAATTAGGATTATGTGTACATTTACATGACTATACGTATTCTATTCATGTTTAATTTTCATTTTTAATATGCCCACTTTGTCCCACAAGCTTTGGTGGGCACTAAATTAGACTTTACTTTATTTGTTATTAGTTTAGTGAATATGAAAACACAAGACTTAGTTATGGTTATTACATATTTTTACTTGATATGAGGCTTTAAAACCCTTCCTATTGAAGTTATTATGGTAATATATCCCTTTATTAGGTTTACATGATCCATCTTGGTCATTACCTTGAATGTATAATGTATCTGTAATTGGAAATGTAAGTAGTATTTGTCTTTTCTGAGCTAGGATTGATTTATAGATCTATTTCATTTCCCATTGAATAAAATTATATTTTTCCCTCTCCTTGACTTGGTCATCATTTTGATCATTAAGTAAAAATAAATCATGATCAAAGGTCTCATGTTGATATTTTATTCCATTACCTTGATATGTTTTAGTACCTGACCATGGGGATCCTACTTCATGTGTTGCAATGTAGCCAAGGAATATTATTTTCTATACTTACCTACCTCATAAAAATTCTTTTTATTGGTGTAACACATCCTTATAATCATTATGTGAGATCCATGAATGTAATATTTCTTTTTCTTATGTATATCCTCATCAATACCCCACCATAACTGGTAGGCCATTTCCTGCTCCACCAATTTTTGGGGACATACTGGGGGAGGTGTAGAGGTGATACCTTGTGGAATATAAGAATGAGAAAAGTGTAATTGACACACAAAAAATAATATCCCTAATCAATAATGTATCTACATTGGTTTTTTATGTCTTGGGTAGGGGGGATGATGGATATCCATCCATACCTAGGGGTCAACGTCTTTAGATATGTTCACAATGTTATGAGTGTATGCATATATGTCAATAAAAGTGTAAGAATAATATATATGATTATTTATACATTCTAGATCAGGGTTATAGACTGAGTCTTTTTGAATGTAGACTATTCTAAGGACTACATCAGGGAGGTGGGATATCATGCATAAATAACCTCCAAAGGGGTTAGGACATCATGTATAAATAACCTCCTAGAGGATTCTTGTCCTTAATTAATATCTACTCCAGTATCCTTGCTTTGATCACGTCACCCAAAGTGAATGCCAACTCTAAGGTCATTAGCAAATAAAGCAACAAAACCCAATATAGGTGGAGAAATTTGATGCTTGGTTAACCAAATAACATGTTCAAGATGGCCATCCAAATTTTGATTCCCATCCTAAATTTTGTTAATTGGATGGGTTGATTATCCTTCAAATCAATGGTTTCTCTAAGGATCATTTAGATATGAAGTGTCTTCTCAATTGATTTTTATTTATTCCACACTACTACCCTATGGAAATCATAAGTCACATCTACAATAAGGAGGGAGAGGTAAATTTTAAACTCATCACTAGAGATGCATTCCATGACTATTTTATACTCCACATAGTATTGGAATGTTATTATAGTTATATTCCCAATGAACAATAAGTCTCATAGAATGTCAATGCAAGGCATGACCTCTAGATTTACTACTGGTAAGTGTAGCCCTTGATGCTTGAATGGGAGGCTATTTGTATCCAATTGTCATTGGGTTGGAGTCAATATTTTTCCATGTGTATGCGTGTCAACCTAGTGTATGGCCTCCCATAGAATAGATTAGTTGTTATAATCATTATTGAATATTATAGTTTCAAATAATGTATCCTTGTACTTTATTAAATTTTTGATAGAAAATCTTAAAAGGGGGAGATTTCATTAGAATGCTCTAGATTATCATGATATTTTTATTAAATTATGATAATACTAGTTTTGTTAGAAATTTAATCATTCAAATCTCCTTAGTGTGATATTAAGTTGGAAACACTTGTAGTTTAGGGTTTGATCACAAGGGAACAATTAAGTATGTAGGTCAAATTGAGATTGAATGGGCATCCCATCATTCAAACTACTTTGATATATCTTTGGTAATGATTTCTAATTCATGCACCATTAATTTACAACATCTATCACTTTAGTTTTATTGTTTAATTTAAAATTTACCACTGCATTTGGTGGGTATACAACAAAGGCACTATTGACATTTAGCATGAGTTCCACATTATTACTTTTTTCCAAGTTTAATTTTCTCACTTATATAGATTTGGTTCAACATGCCATGGGGATTTTCATAGTTAGGAGTCATGAGTTGATATATAAGAATGTTTGTGGGTTAGATGAGTATCTTGAACAAAAGTTTTGAAACTTTTATCGAATACCTAAATATGGTGTGTTCCTACCAAACCATTTTACAAAAAAAACTACCAAATACTAAAATGTGTCATATGAATTCATCTAATGAAATAATTATACACTTTCACTAAATATCCCTTTGATGTTGAGTAATTTTTACAAAGGGTCTTGACAAACCATTTTTCAAAGATCTAGATAAGCCAAAGTGTAGAACTTTGTAAATATGATTCCATAAGAATAGGTGTTGAAGAGTAAATGGAAAAGGGCTTCAATATAGGGTGAATAAAATTTTTATAGGTCCTATAAATATGAATCTCAAACACTTATTTTGAATAATTCATCTAAGATAAAATGCCAAAGACCAAGATAGGTCAAGAAATTTCATCGACCAAACATTATAAACCAAATTACTGAAGACAATTTTGTGTTATGTAGTTTCATTGAGGAGTTTTACTAAACAAGATGAGCCAAGACATACATACACACAACTTAAAAAAAGTATTAATGTGTTACTAAAAAAATAATCATGTTCATAGGTATGTCTAAGAGTAAATTTAGTAAAATGCATAAGGCCTTTACTTGTAGAATATTTTTAATATAGGGCTATAGACCAATTTTGAAATATAGTGGATCCCTATTCTAAAAAGAAGGAATGGGGGTACGTTGGGCATAAAAACCTTGTTTTGCCTTTTCATTTGTATTTTTTCCCTTTCCTTTGATTTTTTTATTCCATCACAAAACCCCACATTATCTTCCCCATGATGACATTTTCAAGTGAGACACCCCATAATGTACATTATTTTTAAGGGAAGTTTAGGTTAGTATAGATAGCCCCGCAACCCAACCCCACTTTTTTATTATCTTCCTTGTATGATTGGATAATTTATTTGATATTTAATTTTTTTTAAAATTTATTTATGTTTACCTTTGAGTCTTACATGGGTACACAAATTTGAATATTGATATTATCTACATATTGATGGAGGTTATATGGATTAAATGCATGTGATTGGTTGTATTATTGAGATAAATATAAGGTATACAGGTACATTCATATAATTATTAATTCATATTTAGGATTCAAATTTAATCATATTCTTTTATTGTATTTATCTTGCACGTGATAATTTTTCTTCTATTTTTCCTATTGAATACCTTTGGATGCTTAGTTTTTCATCATGTGCACATATTCATAATGTAATTCATATGAGTTTAGTGGTAATTTGTGATTATTTATATTTGTTATTAACTTCTTTTATGATTTGATTCCAGTTTATTTCATTTTTTATTAATGTGTTTAATATATGGTGTGTTTATCTTGCTTTCCCTATTTCCTCATTTGCATATTTTTTGATGTGCCTCTCTATTTTTCCATGTGAATTATATATGATCCTTAATTTCATTATATACTCCACATCACATGGTTTTCATTATTTACCTTATGTGCTCTGATTTATTTATTTATTTTTTGATCTTTATGTGTGACATTGATGTACCTATTTTACCTAAGTATAATATTCTTACTATGTTAAGTTGAAGGATTCCATGAGAAATTTTAATTATATATTAATATATATATATTTTTTACTCATTCATGTATTTATTAGTTACCTAAATGATATAAAAATCACTCATTAACAAAATGACATTTTTATTCATGTATTTTTGGTAATAATCACAAAGAATGGGTGCCCACTTTACCACATAACAATGTTAATATTATTTTAGAAGAGGGGAGGAATGGTGAATGTAATTAACCACTTTTTTATACCCAACCTCTATCCTCTTTCCTCATCAAAATATATTTTAGTGAGTGTAGTGACTAAAAAATCACACTTTTCACATAATTTTTACCAATTTGGGATTAAACCAATAAAAATCCAATCATATATATTAATATTTATATCAATTACTCCACAATTAATTTTGATTATATATTAATTTTTGTTTTATTTTGAATTTTGTATGTTTTTATTCATCACCCAACATTATAGACACTCCATTCTAGCCACAACTAGCTTCAGAACGAACTCTAGACTGATTTCTACCAAACATTGGAAATTAGGCCTAGGATTTACTAAACATCCCAATTTCATCCATGAATGATTCATAAATTCTTATAATAATGTTGAGGCACCACTATTTTGGGCACTATCCAAAACACAATAATGACCTCTCACAAATTTATCACTAGTCACCTTGAGACCTAACAATTGGCAATTCAGCCTATGGACCCATTAAGTGGGGCACTGAATAAATGCTTAAAATAGATAAAATGCTAATGAAAATGAATCAACTAGTTAAAATATATTAAATTCATAGATAAATTATACATTTTAAGTTAATTAATATCTTCAAATGGAAATTACAAAATTTAAAATATCAAGCTTTTTCATCATTATCTTTATGAGCTATCAAGCTCTCCCAAAATATCTCAAAATATATAATTTGAGAGCCATGCCTACTAATTTAAAATCATAATTATATGAAAAAAATTAACTGAACTATAGTTATCCTCAACTAACCTAGGGTTATTTTGAACTCATTCCATATTTAAACTCAACCTTAACGCACCTTGGGTGAGATTTAACTTTTAAGGCTATAAATACAAAGCCATACCTATTGATCAAAAAGTTATTTTTTTGTAATGTTATTATGCCCAAATATATTCAAATCTTGATAGTGTAGTCTTATATGTAGGATTTCCCCCATAGGCTTCATTAGTGTAATGTTACCATGCCAAACTCATAAGACAATCAACCAATCCAAGGTGCCAAAGAGAGGAGCAAATGGAGCTTCATTCATAAAAACTTATTGATGCATAAAACCCAACAAGTAAATTCAACAAACTATATAGAGTTACAAAAAAGTCAAAATAAAGATTTATTTTATGTCATACTTGTGTTTTCATTTGTATGTTTATTACCTATGATCTCGCTAGTGTTTAGGTTAGAGGTGTTAAGTGTTTAGTGTGTTATTTTGATTTTTTTATTGGACTAACATTATACTAACCTCCCCTTCATGTATTCCTTGTTCACATGATGGAAAATCCAGTGGGACAATAAACACAAAAATCATGAATGGAGTCTATTGAGAGTTATTTGGAGCCAATAATATTTCATTACATAGAGTAATTTCATGATTTATTGCAACATTTTCATATTTTCCTTGTGACTATGTATTTGTAAATTTGTGACTGCATAACTATAAATTTGGTGAGGTAAACCATGAAATCATTAGTCAAATTTATGAATTTGTCTCAAAAAATATAAAAATCACTTTGGTTTAGCCTTGGCCATATGAAACTATGAAATTAGGCACATAAATGACAAAATCATTAAGCAAAACTATAAAATTGTCCTACAAAAAAGAGGTCATTTTCATTATTTTTTTAGCTAACTAAAAAATTGTTTTGAATTAGAAGATTTGTTAAAATTAGTATCAAAATCATTTTTTGTGGCAACTAAATCAATTTTAAGGGGAGTAAAATCACATTTTTAATTTGTGAATTATATCTACTTAGCCATAAATTCATATTGTGTAGCAATGAAATCATTTTTATAGCAGTGAAATCATTATAAAATCACAAAATTATCCTTGTGTATTTCTATGTTTTATTATAGGTTTTTGAGAATCATGAGACTTCTACCTAAACAATTAAATTAATCCCATAAGTAGTGATTTTTTCTAAATATTGAAATCATCAAACAAAGTTATGAAATCATTCAGGACCCATAAAATCACTCACTATGAGTTTTTAAGCATTCTTTTTTTACTATGTTTTTATGACAAAACAATTTTATAGTTCACAGTTTATTATGTAACTGTGAAATCATTCTAGAGAGGTGATTTTACGCATTATTGAGTTAATTTTCAAGGATATCACTTTTTTCAAGAAACAAGTTGATCCACTAACATATTTTGTAGGACCCAAAGACCAAGGAAATACATTATTTAGCACTCTAAGTTTCAAAACTCATTTAATTTGGTATTTAAAAATTGAGTACTTTCTTTAATTTTTTGTTTTAAAATTTCACAACATAATCAATCACCAAAGGTCCAAACTTCATGACATATTTCATTTGGTGCTATAAAAATGAACTCACACTTTGGTTAAATAATCATATGATTTTTCATTTTTATTATTGTTGATTGAGTGTTTTTTTTTTCAAAATGAGTATCACATGTATGCTCTCCATTAATCCCATTTATGGATCTTGGGTAACAACAAATTCTCACTTTTAAATTTTTCACTTTGGTACAAAAGAGTGGAAGGAAATTCTATAAGGCCCTTTAAAAAATTTGAGTGATTTGGGTGACCCCAAACTACCATAAAGTCCTTCTAATTTATTTATTTCATGCATTTTTGACTTGTGGGTGAGATTTAATCACCTCTCAATGAGTTCTCAAGGGAAGTGTTGACCTAGGAATTCACTTCCCATCATCACATCAACCCCACTCCATGATAGGGGTATATAAATTAAGGTCAAATTACTGGAATGCTTATTTGAGTGGTTAAGCAAGCTCCATTATTAATAGAATGTCTAAAAACATATGCTTAACTTGGACATTGCATTACACTAAGAAATTGACAAATTTAGTGGTTGTGAAAAGGATAAGGACTCTTTACAACAAGATAGTTCACATGGATCAAAATGACATGCTTTTCCCTAGTGTTAATCACACATATGGGAACATTATATTTAAGACAAGCCCACTTTCCATGGATATATTGTCAATGTAGGGCGATTATATTAAAGTTCCATATCACCGTATAAACTCTTGATAGAAGAGGGGGACTAAAAACCCTACTTTTCATGCACATTTTAATTTTTGGATTAGTAACATAATCTCCTCTCAAGAGAAAGTATATGGAAGGAATTTGATAGTACAAATCTAAATTATCATTTTTTAATATTTAGGACATTACAATTATGTGTTTTTATAATTTTCCTTTTTACTTGCATTGTCTTGAATCAAAACTATTTATTTTTTATACCACATACAAATTGAGTCATGTTTTTACATCATTCCTTTTTTTGAAGAGGTGTTATGTCATTCATTTGACATCACACTCTACATTGATCATTTGTCAAAATTCTCTATGTATCTATCAATATTTTGAAAGGGATGTCATTATGACACCCATTTTGTTCTAGGTCTTGTGCATTAGATTTTTTGAAACAAACCATTTTTCATACCTTTATATAAGGATATCATTTTTACACTACTTGCATCATTTCAAATGCTTGTTTCTTTGTGTCCAATTTCAATTTCAAAACCACATGTACCCTTTTATTCTATGCCTAGTATCATTATTCTATCCATTTTTGTTTAAATCTTGTTGTCCATTCAAACTAAGCCTTCTAAATTGAGTTTGAAATTGATATTGATAATTTTAGATTTAAAATTTGATTGGTTTGTACCTATACCTCATCTAATTTTGGCTTAGATATTTTCCTCTCATTTTTTGATTATGCAACTTGGACTAATTCCTTGCTCATTTTAATGATCTATGTCTAAATTTGGGAAGTGGTATATCTTCCATGTGTCTAAAGTCCAATGTCTTTTACTAAAAGTTTAAGTTTATGTTTTAATATGAGTTCCTATTTTTAGTCAAAGTGTTTCAAATTTTTTATATTAATTATCTTCTTCCTAAGTCCTAATTTTATTTTAAAAGTCTATCTTTTGTTCCTTATTCCTAAAATACCTAGCAAATTCTCATTTTTTCTTAGACCTAGTGTTGTTAAAAGTTTAGATTTGTGCCTTATTTCCAAAATACCTAGAAATTCATTTTTGTTTCTTATACCTAGTTTTGTTTCAAGTCTATCTCTTGTGTTGTGTCTCCAAGGGTCCTAACATCTTACCTCTCTATTTTAGATAGTCATTTTGAGCCTATCTTTTTTCCTTATTCCCAAAGACCTAGCAACATTTTTATTCTTTACACCTAGATTAGATTTATTTGAATCACATTTTACTTGAGTTTGGCATTCAATTTTATTCACCTACTTGACATTTGTATAAGACATTCGATGTTAGACTATTTTAGCCCAAGTTTATCATTGCCTATTTTAGAGTAATAGTTCCATCCCTAGATCAAGTTTTAAGACCAAGATAGACCAAATTCTGGCCATTTGTATTTTAGACCTTGTTTTTAAGAGTTTTTGTAAATCTAAGCCTTATTCATAGAATTTTAGTCATAATTTGGATATGTCTCATTACACTAATAGTGAAACCATATATAATCTAGGTAATTATAACATATTCATAAATGATAACTTTGTTCAAGACCCCTACAATGATGATGTGGTTTGTGAGATGGATCCTTATCCTCCTTACATTTATAAATGTAGAAATCCAAGTCAAGATTCATTAGACCATTATTTGGTCAACATAGCTCCCTATTAAAATTAAAATCAATAGTAAACTATCTAATACCTTGCTAACATACCATCAATTATAAAATAATCTCAACAACAATCACATTAAGTTGCTATGCCATTGACATATGATCCTTATTTTTTTAATCATAAATTTATTGAAAATAAGGATGAGATTTTAGTTAGATACATAGAGGTCAAGGCCAAGTTTCCATTAGAATTTCCCCATGAAAATTAACCTAGTCTAGTTAGAGTTCCTCTAAACATGCCTTACACCCAAACCATTAAATAGGCCTCTACTAGCCATCCTCAAGCACTCATACCAATGTCATATCAAAACCCAAATATTATTTTAAAAGGAAAGGGCCTCATTTAGGACCACTTTATACAAATGTAAAAAGGATATCAAACCTATTTAAATATAGCATCAATTTTAATTTCATGACTATGTCAAAATATTGAATCATAGAGTTAGCTCCTTCAACATGAGTATTAATTAAATTGACAAGTCAAGATAATTCATGTATAAAACCATTTTCACAAATCACTTTAGTCAATGATATATATAATTCCACATCTATCAAAGAGGTGACTATGAATTTTATGCAAAATAATGTGCCAAAGATGGTGGATAACATGTAAGTGTCTTCTTATCTAGGACAAAGTGGTTTAAATGCACCAGTAAACATTCCAAAATAATAAGTAACTTTAGTTATTACCACAAGTGGTTCAAAATATCAATGGACATGAACTCCTTCATCCAAACCATAACAAGTTACTTCTAATCCTCAACCAACTACTTTATCAAGCACACAACCATAAAGATTAAGTAATCAAGTGATAAATATCACTTTGACTCATCAAAAAGTGATGAATATTATTACACCTCAATAGGTGATGACTAATATTCCACAATATTAGGCACATTCTAATCTACCACCACAACAAAGGTAGAATATAATGCTACCTCAATAGGGGGAAACAAATGTTCCACCTCAATAGGTAATAATAAATGTAAATCTATAGTTGTAGACCAACATGCTTTTATAATAGCAAATATTGTCTATTCAACAAGATATGTCCATTTGTCAAAGACAAATGCCTAACACCCAACAAGCATCTAGTTCACAATAGGTTTTTATGGAACAAAGAGGAACCAATATCTAACAAGTACTAATTAGGCATCAATTACCTTTTAATAATCACATGCCATAGATCTAATGACAAGGCTTTTGTCCATAACAAGTTCACCTTATTCATCTACATTTGACTAGTCGATAGCAAGTCCCTACTCAACCTTATTAGGAATAGTACTTAATACAAATCCATATCCTTCAATCTTAGCCATAATTCCCTCAAAACCAAGTCTATATACTGAATCCAAACTAGAATATTTCCCAATAATGTGTGAAATTTCAACAACTACATCACAATATATAGATGCATATTCTTAGTTGGCTCACTCATCAAACCAAAATTCCATAATAAATCATACCTCCATTATACCTTGATCAAGGTAATCCACCTTGGGCCTCCTAACCATTGAATATACCAAATGTTCCATCTAGTTTCTTGGTCCAATAACTATAAAAAATTAAGGATGTAATTTATTCCATTGAAGTAGGGAAATAAATATGGAAATTAAATTTAGATGACATGTGTTCATACACATTCAACATGGAGTATCTACAAAGACCATTTCCTCTAGATTATGAACCACTAAAATTATATATATATATATATATATATATATATATATATATATATATATATATATATATATATATATATATATATATATATATATATATATAAGGGTAAAGGAGACCCTAAGGCCCATTTAACATAATTCCTTTTTGCTTTCCATCTAATGGCTTGTAGAGAAATTTACTTTATCCTTTTGTTTACTTAACGTCTAGTAAGACAGGCTTTGGATTGGTTCCTAATTTTTTTTTTTTTAAATGTATTTTGTTTTTTTGACCTCTTAGATAAATTTGTATGGCATTTCTCCTATAATATTGAGTATGAGATTTCATTGGTAGATTTGACTCAGGCCAAATATAAATTTGATGAATGTTTTGAAAGATATCTTTAGAGATGGAGAATTTTTACTAGCCACTTCACCCACAACTTACTAGATAAATAATTGGCTATTGTGTTTACTAAAAATTAGCATAGTGAGATACGTTATCATATGGAGCTTCAGTGTACACATACCTTAAAATGGATCATCAGAAAAGGTTTGATAATTAAAAATGAGCTTACTAAAAAAGGTATTATCAAGTAATCTAATTAAAATTAGAACCAGAACTAATATGTATTCCCAAGTCATAACTATAACCAAATCCAAGTGCAAGCATTGGTACAATCCTAAGCTAGTAACTATGAGAAATACATGAAACAAAACTATAATATGAATTTTCTATTAAATGTATTAACTGATTCATGTCATGTCTAAATGGTGCAAACACCATTTACTAAACATGTGCCACAAATGCAGTTTACTCCCCATCAATAGTATATTTATCAAGTGTAACCTTCACAGCAACCTAGATCAGCTACATAAATGCATCAATCACCATCTTTACAAAACCTTCCTCCAAGAATAAGACCAACTCCTCCAATCTTTAGTCACCTTGGTGAACCTATAGAAGCATTTTTTTTTAAGCTATCCATAACTAACATGATTAATTGGCCAATTATAAAACACTATCCTAAGGGTATTTTATATCTCAACTAGTATAGAGAGAATGAGTTCTATAAATACAATCATGTTGATGGACATAATCTATGACATTGTGTGAAAATAAAATGCCTCATTTAAAATATGTTGGAAAATGGGGAGATTACATTAGATAATAAAACATATATATCCAATCAGAATGTGGGTATCTACCAAAAGAATTTTTTGTAGCATAAAAATAATAATTAATAATAGCCACCATAATAATAACAATAATATTAAAAGCAACAATAACAACCCTAATTAAATAGGAAGAACCAAGGCCAAGATAATTTGAACAACCAACATACTTGTCATGTAATTACACATGACTACACCAAATTTGTAGGTCATATTATGGGTGGTCACATTTTAACCATCACCATTAACCCTAGACCAAGTGCTAATCGACCAATACTATTGCCACATAATTTTTATCAACCCACCTATGCCAATAATCCTTCCTTGACATGGGACTAAAACCAAGTGTAACATCAATTAGGTATTACTATTTTATGAGCTTATATCGATAACTCACCATTACCTTGTGACCACAACCAAGTGCACTAGAAATTGAGACTTATCCTATCTAGCCAATCTCCATCATCATTAAGTTATAATGGTATTGTATCCAATGATGATTGTGCAATCACAATTTGGTAATCTAATATTACCATTCCAGGCCTATAACCTCCTCTCAACAAACTAATTCAACCCACTGTGTTGGCTAAAAAATAATCCATATACCACTATTAAAGATAAACCATATGATATTTTTGAACAACATCAAAATACACTGACATAAATATCCATTTTTATTTTTTATGTATGCTTAATATCCAAAACATCATACAAATAGACCTCATAGGCTAATCTCAAGTTCTATTTGACATAACCCTAGACAAATTTTGAGATTTGGCTGGACATCTAGCCCCAAGCCAATAGTTGACCTTCAACCAAAAAGATATCTTATCCCTTGTCCCTCTTCTTAACAATACCCTATACATTAAAGTTTTCATCACAAGGCACAAAGTCAAGTGTGTCCTCATAGACAATGGATTTTTCTTGAATATTGTGCCTTTGAAGCTCATCAAACATCTTGGATATAAAACATCTTATCTACATTCAAAAATAATTACTATCAAGGCCTACATAATGAATAATGAGAATCACAAGGCACCATAATCTTTCTATTTTTTATTGGTCCCTTATCCCATGATACACTCTAAAATGTATTATACCTCAAAATATCATATAATTTTCTCTTGGGTATACCTTGGATACGTCAAATTCATGCAATCCCTTAAACATTGAACTAGTGTATCAAGTTTTCTCACTCAAGCATGGAGGTCACTATCATTGGGTATTTATATCCCTATTAACATTTAAAACATTAGAGGTTGAGTATGAAATTTATAACTACCACTTTGGCTTATATCTAGTTCCCAAAAAGGATAAAGATAAAGAAATACTTGTTGAGTTACCAGAGGCTAATTATATATACCTAGATAGTCTTAGTTCCTCTTCACATATGCCTCATCTAGAGATGTCTAATTATTTTACCATATTGGCCAATATCTCAAGAGATTATTTGACCCAAAACACATTCCACATTGCCAAGCTTCCATAGAACCCCATGTCCTAAGGAAGACCTAAAGTTATACCATCTTGTATGAAATGGAAATGAAAAGAAAAAGTTAAACTTCATAGTCTAACTCCTATCATTTTTACACTAGCTACTAGCCAAGAAGATGACCCACTTTCTAATGATGATTCATGGTTGTACAATGACAAATTGGTCAATTCCAATAGAAATTCCAAATATCCCATTTCTAATTGGATCATGGAGAACCAAGCCTATAAAGCTAGAGACCTTAGGCCATGTTAGCAGGGTACTCTTGAGCCAATTTATGTAACTTGGTATAAAAGAACTTGTGACCTTATATTTAAATTGCCTAGGGGTGACCCCACTATATTATTGGTGTTCTAACACTAACATCTAGAAATGATGATGCCAATAGTGAATGAGAGTCTAAATGAACCTTGTTAATGCCATCTTATTTGAGGTGACTATTATTTATACCATCACCCCAGTCATCTGATGTAACTTTATTCCTCTTTGTCACCTTCAACTTATATCTTAGGACCAAGAAGAATTCAAAGTGCCTATAGAAAATTTTGAGAATGATGATGCCTTTTGTGATTTTATAGGCCTAAAAGATAATGTTCTTTTGGAGACCACAAGCAAGGGTTCTCTATCAATCTAGATTCTATAGCCTATTTTAGAGAATCGGTGAACACCTTTAGTGAAAAACAAAAGATTAAAACATTGAGGTCCCAAAGTGAAAACCTCTTTCAGGCACTTTTAGACTAGGGTAAAAGTAAAGAGAAAGGGTAGTATTTTTGCGAAAACATATTTTAGATGACATTAGAAGGGGGTGTTCATATTTATTTGAATGAAGCTTAGGAGACCATCAACATAGACTTTGTTTTTGGGTCTAAGTTTAATTTTGCATAATAACATGCCTTTGATCAAATTTCCCAATGATTTATTATAATATTTTTGACATGGCCATCCCTACCATTGGGAGATTTAGATTCATCTTGTTTAAGAGAACTCAAAGAACTAGTCTAACCAAATGACATTATTGCTATAGGATAATTTAAATCATTGACAACCATTCTAGAATATGGTTTGACTCTCCAAATAGAAGATACTATGAAAGTCAATGTAGGGACTCCAAACAACCTAAAATGGATCAAATTAGACACATCTCTCACTGAAGAGGAACATGAAATATTTACATCCCTTCTGAGGGAATTTATTGACATATTTTCTTGGGCCTATTCATACATGCCATAGTTAGCCTTTCTTTAGTTGTACACCACCTTATTGTAAATCTTGATACCACACCTATGAATCAAAAAAAATTTAAGATACATCCTTGTATTACTGTAATAGTAAAAAAGGAGTTATAAAAAATCTTAGAAGAAAGATGTATCTAACTGATTGACTACTCATAATGGATATAAAATGTTGTGCCTATCAATAAGAAGCCCGAGAAAATCAAAATCTATACTAATTTTAGATATATAAACAAGGCTTGCCCCAAGGATGACCTTTCTCTACCAAATATTAGAATTATAATTGACCCCTTAGTGGGGTATGAAATTCTTTCACATATGGATAGATTTTTAGGATACAACCAGATCTAGATTATGCTAAAAAACTAACACAAAATAGCATTCAGCACTCCATGGGGAACATTTTGTTATCAGGTTATGCCATTTGGTCTCAAAAATTATAAGACCACATACTAAAGATCCATGACCATAATATTTTATGATATTATGCATCACATTGTTAAAGAGTATGTCAATGACATATTGGGTAAATCAAAGGACCTGTGTTGATCATCTAGCTACACTACAAAGAATATTTGAGAGGCTTCATGAATACAAGGTTAGACTCAATTGTAAGAAGTACATCTTTGGTGTTAATTCAATAAAATTACTTGGATTCATTATCTCTTATCACATCATTAAATTTGATTCTACCAAATTACAAGCCATTATAGAGATGTTGTCACCTTCTAATTTGAAGCAACTCCATAGTTTACATGGAAAAATTCAATTTATCAAGTGTTTCATCTCACAATTATTCAACAAATGCCATCCTTTCACCCACTTACTGAATAAAGGTGTCGCATTTCTTTGGGATGAAGACTATCAGAAATACTTTCATCATATAACATAATATCTTTCCAATCTACCTATATTTTTATCATGAATGTCAGGAAATCCATTTCTACTATACGTATCTACCATGGACAAATCCATAGGGGAACTTCTATCTTAGCATGATGAAAATGGAAAAGAACATTTCATGTACTATCTATGTCATACACTATCCAAATATGAACACAACTATACACCCATATAAAAATCTTGTTTTGATATGGTCTTTATAGCCCATAAGTTGTGGTATTACATGCTTAACAACAAGACCATAATTATTTACAAATTAGATCCACTCAAGTGTCTACTATCTAAGATAGATTTATAAGGCAACATGGCTAAATATATCATGCGTATAAGTGAGTTCAATACTTAGTATATCAACTAAAAATCTATAAAGGGAAAAGTACTTGTAGATCAAATTGATGGAGCTCTACTTGTAGATACCAAACCCCTCACTTCTTAATTCCCAGATGATTCCATTATGACCATCATTAAAGCACCTTCTAAGGAGTAGCATTAGAATATATATTTTGATGGATCATTCACATCACATGGATCAAGGGTAGGCCTATTGTTTATTATACCACATGGAGATCTTATCCCTAAATCATCATGTATTAGATTTCTTTGTACTAACAACATGTTGAATATGAAGCACTTGTTGTAGGGCTTCATTAGGTATTACAATGGAATATTAAGCATCTCAAAGTTTATGGTGATTATCAGTTAAATATCAATAAAGTTACAAACCACTTTAAGACCAAAGATGAAAAGTTGGTGTCATACAAGGCTATGGTCAACAATCTCAAAAAATAGATCATTGATATACCATTTGAGCACATACCAAGGCCCAGTAATAGAATAGTGGAAGCCATGACTACCGTAAATTCTTTGATCCACCACACATACAAGGAAAAATAATATCAATTCCATATTCAAAATATTCTAGATCTTACTCATGAACCTTCATCCATCACAATGATATATGATATTATTGGTCCCATCTCTATATGGTATTAAAACCACTTTAACTACCTCCATGACCATATCATGCCATCAAACCTATCACGTAAATAAGAAAAGACCTTTACCCACTAAGCCTCATGTTATACCTTATTTGGCCCAACCTTATACTATTACAGCTTTGGTATAACTCTTCATTATTTAAATTTGATAGAAACAACATTATCTTTATGAGAAGTTCATGAAACAGTATGTGTATCCCAAACCAAAGGGGTTTTCCTACCCAAAAATATCCTATGTACCAATTATTATTAGCCAACTATAAATGTAGATTTAACTATTTAGATCAAAAAGTCTGACAAGTGTCAAATAAATACCAATTTGATTCATGCCTTGACCAAAATGCTAAACCTAATGATTACACCATAGCCATTTACCACACATGGACTCGATCTCATTAGGAATATTAACCCTACCTCATATGATATCAATAAACACTTCCTTACTACTATTGAATATTTTACTATGTGGGTCAAAGCTATACCCCTCACTTATGGGATAGGAAAACATATTTCCAAGTTCATTTTCAATCATCTCATCTACTTTTATTGTATCCCATCCTGCATTATATCTGATAAAGGGGGATCCTTTAATAACAATGTGTAAAAAATATTTGTGTTGACTATAATATCACCCAACACTTTTATACCACATATGTGAATAAATAATACATAGAGGGGATGTTAGTATAATGTTAGTCCAATAAAACAAAATCAAAATAACACACTACACACTTAACACCTCTAGCCTAGACACTAGGGAAAGTATAGGTAACAAACATACAAATGAAAACACACTATAACACAAAAGAAATCATTCTTTCACCTTCCTTATAACTCCATCTAGCTTGTTGAAGTGGCTTACTTGGTTTTTTTTATCAACAAGTCTTTAGCAATGAATATCTATTTACTCCTCTCCTTGTCACCTTGGCTTGGTTGATTGGCTTATGAATTTATCATGGTAACATTTCACTAGTGAATCTTATTGGGTAAATTATACATAATAACACTATACTATCAATTCTTTGAATATATTTAGTCATAATAACATTACACAAAAATAGCTTGTTGATCAATAGGTATGGCCTTGTATTTATAGACTCAAAAGTTAACTCTCACCCAAGATGAGTTAAGGTTGAGTTTAAACATGGAATGAGTTCAAACTAAATGTAGGTTAGTTGAGGATAACTATATTTTAGTTAAAAATTTTCATATAATTATGATTTTAAATTAGTAGGCATGGCTCTCAAATTAGATATTTTGAGATATTTTTGGAGAGCTGGACAACTCAAAGATAATGATGAAAAAGCTTGATATTTTAAATTTTGTAATTTCCATTTGTATATATTAATTAATTTAAAATGGAAAATTTATCTAAGAATTTAATATAGTGTAACTAGTTGATTCATTTTTATTAGCATTTTAGCTATTTTAATAATTTATTCAGTGCCCCACTTAATGGGTCCATAGGCCAAATCGCCAATTGTTAGGTCTCAAGGTGACCAAGGACATATCCATGAGAGGTTATATTTGCATAAAAGATAATACTCAAAATAGGGATGATTCAACATAATCTAAGCATTGATTAATGATGTGTAAATGAGACAAGGATGTTTAGTAATTCCTAGGCTTATTTTCCAATGTTGTGTAAAAATCAGTCTGAAGTCTAGTCTAAATCTTGTTGTGCCTAGAATGGGGTGTCTACAATCCCATATAGGAAAAAATTTAGTTACATTCAATGTTTTCACCATCCAAATTATTGTTATTAATTCTAATAAAACTGAGATATATATCATTCAGAGGATGCTACGTAAATTAAGTAATGAATTCTTGACTATGCAAAAACATATTATAAATGTAGGTAGACAAAACACCAATCATAGTGTTGGTTACCATAGGTAAAACTAGCCTTTCAATAGTGTGGGTAATATAAATAATCATCCATCTAATAATATGCTTAAGCTAAACACCTTGGACGTAATAATGTCCAATTGGTGAAAAATTCATATCACAATTAGGCATGGAGAATTGAATTGTATAGAGTTTTAAATATCCTTTGATATATTTTAAAGATATATGGATCAATAAGAGATACTAAAAAATCCACCTAAGATATCTCCTTCAGACACTCCATGTCACCCAAACGCAATGATGGTATTTAATACCTATAACTTTCCAATCCCTATGGAAAATGAAAATGAATCAAAGGATAACACATATGATATCCATGTATTCTATTAGTTTCAAAGGAGTAACTACAATATGAGGAGTGAACTAATTTTCACCACTTCTTCACGTCCCAATAATAACACTACTCTAGATCCAAGGGGTGACAATAATCCACCTCATCCAAATTCAAAGGATCACCTATATTCCACCAAGTCAAAAAATAAAGTAGAATACAAAATCATATAAGACATGAAGAAGATCAAGTAAAATATCACTTTGCATGAGTTAACAAAGATCACTAAGCACAAGGAACTATTGCTTAAAGCATTGACTAGGAGATCCTCTACATCAAATAAATCAAATGTTACACATATAAATATAATGATTTACAAATATAAGCCTGAGGTCCCACCATTATGTAATAATATTTAGTAATAATGTTCATAATTGTCTGGTGAACCTAGGAGATTAGCTAATGTGATACTAAATCCATTTACAAATAATTGGGGCTAACCCTAGATAAGGTAAAAAGAGTGGTCTTATAACTAGATAAGTCCTTAGTACCATTTATTTGAGAAATATTAAATGTATATATATAATAGGCCTCCAAGCCACATGTATAGATGTACATAGATATCCTAGAAGTTGGCATTCTATAATCTTATGGTTTATTTCTCAGTCAGGAATGGTCAAAGAAACTGTATGGGTACATGGTAACTAATTTATCACACATGTGGCTATAATGTAAGGGGATGCCTAGTTAAATCAAATTTATCATAGAACCAAAGATGAATTAGTTGATTACATAGTATAATGAGGCTCTAGTGTTGGGGTAGCTCTCATAGATTTAGATGGGAAGCAATACCTAGCCACATATAGATTATAATTCCCTTTCACCAATAACCTAGCTGAATATGAATCATTGATCATAGGCCTATATGATGTCGAGTAGCTATAAATATTTAGTGATTTAGAAAAAAATATCAATGCAAGTTGGAATATCTAAATAAATAAAAATATATAGCCTAGGACATAATAGATTCTATTGAGTCTTTCAACATCAGAGTTGTTCCAAGAGATAAAAACCAAGTATTATATTCATTGGAAACCTTGGATTTTAACTTAACACCACTTTAAGGGTCCAAGATGTATAAATTTTAAGTAGATCTAGTGCCTTGCCCTTTGATCCTTGACAATGTAGAAAATTTATAGCTCTTTAAGGATAATCAATAGATTGTGCAATTCATAAATAATTATAGGGATTTCAAAGACCTAATTATATATGTCAAGGAATTTAGATGTCTAGAATCATAATATTTTATAGATAATGGTATCATAAATCTCAAGGAAAATAGGATCTCTATGGGTCAGTGTCATTAGAAATAATATTTGACATGCACTCAAAAGTTAAAAAGTGAAAACAACTGAAGATAAATTAGTGTAATTCTGTCATAAAGAATTTGGGTACCAAGAAACACCCTCGGTATGCCAACATATGCCTAGCTCTTGATAAAGGTAAAATACCAAAGTTTAAATATATACTAATAGAGTATAAGCATGTGATTGTTTAGACCTAGGGATACTTAAATACTTTTGAGACCAAAGTACTCACTCACACTATTGATCTAAATCAATGGAGTAAACCATTTAGGCAATACCAAAGACCAGTAAATCCCATTATGTAACCTCTCATCCAGACTAAAGTTTAGAAGTTATTGGACACCAGGATATTATTTCCTATCAAACATTCTTCTTGGGTAGTAATATTGGTAGTAATTAGGAAGAATAATGGTAAGATCAGGGTATGCATTGACTTTGGGAACTTGAATAGATGATTAGAGAAAGATAGTTATCCTCTACCTTCCCTAGATGAAGTAATATAGATCATTATTAGGTGTAATATGATGTCCTTCTTAGATAGTTTATCAAGGTACAGCCAAGTGATGGTGGAATTAAAATATATAATAAATATGGCCTTCACCATAAAGTGTGGAACTTATGCTTATAAAAGGATGTCTTTCAACCTCATCAATAATGGAACAGATTTTCAACATGCCATGGACCATGCATTCTTAGGAATTATTGGTAAGTGAATCATCATCTATATAGATGACCTCACTATATTTTATAAAAATAGAAATAATCATGAAAATCACCTACAAAAAGTTTTTGATAGATGTAAAATATATGGAGCATCCTTGAACACAAAAAAGAATATCTTTAGGGTCACATAGGGCAAGTTGCTTTGCCATATCATCACAAAGGATAGGATTTCCATTAATCCATAATTAATTTAGACCATTTCAAAGATAACACCTCCCAATATCATATAATAATTTAAATCACCCTTTGGTAAAATAAATTTTGTTCACAAATTCATTTCTGAGTTTCTACAAATTTTCAATCCACTAAATGCCATGCTAAAAAGGATGCCAAGGTTGAATAGATGGCCAAGGCTAATTTATCACTCTAAGATATCAATACAACTATTTATTAGGCTTTAGTATTGATTAGTCCTAACTTCACCAAGGATTTATTTTTGTATTACTTTACTTTAGAACATACCATTGGTGCAATAATCACCCAAGGTAAATGATAGTGAGCACGTAATTGCTTTTATGAGTACTAATTTGAAAGATGTATAATTGAAATATTCAATGATATATAAGTAAATATATACATTGTTAAAGGCTATAAATAAGTTTAGGCACTATATCTTGAGGGATAAAATTTATACCATAGTCCTACACTCAATAATCAAGATCACCCTCAGTCAAAATGAGATGGGTGAAAGAAGAGGCAAGTGGATCACAAAAATATAAGATTTTGATCTGGAGATTAGACTAGCCAAGATGGTGAGATACGAAGGAATTTTCTAGATAATGACTGAGACAACTCAACACATCTAGATTGAACAAATCCATGAAGTCCAAGTGGTACGAGGTTAGTGGTATTCTTAGATCATTCATTATCAACTCATGGGAGCATGACCCTTGAGTTTAATAGAGAACAGAGACAATATTTGAGACCCAATTCTTCCCACTACATGAAAAAGGTGGATTCCATTACCAAAAAATCTATGAGGGCATCTTCTTGAGGCACATCTCAAAATAGGAAGCTACATATATCTTAGATAACCTAATCCAAAAAATATGTAATGGTCATCATTCTATGACAAGAATAATTAATACAATATTGAGAATGGGCTACTATTGACCCACTATTTTTAGAGATACCCACAACCATATTGGGACCTACCACAAATTCTAATTCTTTAGGAAGATAAAGGTTAATGTTGTCATGCCACTACACCATTTCATTGAAGGTCATCCTCTTTCACAATGGGGTCTTAAATTCAATGGAGTAATCAATCCTAATTCCTCTATAGGGAATAATTTCATCCTTGCCACCATTTATTATTGCACTAGGTGGACTGAAGTGGTGGCCACAAAAAATTCCAAATCTCAATATAGCATTAAGTTTCTAGAGTATACACTGACCACATTTGTTACTCCCATTTATTTAGTTAGTGATAATGACCCAACTTTTCAATCTACTAAATTCACTGAGTGAGCCTATGATAATCAGATAACAATCAAGTCCTCTTCAGACTACTACCTCCAAAGGAACATAATAGTTGAATCTAAAAATAATAACTTGATGGATGTCATTAAGAACTCAACCTAAGGCAAACTAAGATAATGATAACTACTATTAAAATATGCATTATGGATAGATATAATAAGATGGAAGTAGGCCATCAAGAATTCACCTTTCTTATTGGTGTATGGATGGAAACCTATTTTCCCCACATCTCTTAAACTCCAAACTTATTAGTTTATAAAAGACTACATCAAACAGGATCCAAGGATTTAGTTTAGATTTTTTGAAATAGTCTATATTGAGGATGCAAGGACTAGAACACTATAAAGCTTTAATAACCACCAAGATGTTTTTAAAAGGTGGTTTGACAAAATATCCAAGATCAAGGCCTTTTAGAACTCATATCTAGTTCTCATATAGAATAAAGCTCACAAGAAAAAATTCCAACATGACAAGTTCACTCCCTTGTGTATTGGACCATATCAAGTGTCTCATATTTTAGGTAACAACACCTTTTATTTAAAATACCTTTATGGTAATAACATAGCCTTTCCATTCAATGGGTAGTTTTTAAAGCACTAATTCATCATTATTCCCACTAAAGATGTCTTTTAGTAATGCCAAATGTCATGATAAAAGTAAAATTAGAATAATTTTTACTACTTTCATAGTTTTCTTTCCTACCTTCTATCTTTTGCTATCGTTAGGGTAGTTTGTATACTTTTTAGATTAGCCTTTCCTGCTTTTAGAATTTTGTTTCCTTAAGTTAGCTTTATGTTTTTCTATAATAGGTTCCTTTTATTTTAGTGAAAAATGATTAAATTCTTCCTAAATTATCAAGAGTATATCCAATATAATATGATTCATATATGAGTTTGAGCTTATATACTATATCCATGAGGACAGGTCCCAAAGAGAGAGTAACTAAATCAAGAACTTAAGAGGAATAAACAAACTAGTTGATTTGAAAGGTTTCTTACACCGATATTCTTGAGAATTTTGGGATTTATGTATGAAACATGAAATAAACCATTTTAATATCACAATTGAATACTTTTATCAAGTACATAAAATTTTCTCTCATCATTAAATGTAAATTAAAAAAGTTTTTTTATTTTCTGGGTCAAGCATACTTTCCATGATAATACTTGTTTTAAAGTAATAACCATTGATATAGAGGCCACTATAAAGGACATTATATAAAATTGAATTTTTTTTATTCCATACACCACCTCATAATGGTTCCCAACCCTTTCTTCCATTCATATTCAAAATAAAAGGAAAAAGAGGATATCAATGCATCTTACATACTGATCAAATAGACCTAAATAAAAATATAAAGCTGATAAAAGACTCACATGATGAAATAATATCAATCTATCATGCATCATGCAAGTTTAGGAAATGAGAAGATGGGGAAATCAAAGGTAACTCTGTTAGGGCTATAAATGCCTAGCTGGTAGTAAAGGAATAACTAAGTTCCTAAAAAAAAATATTTATGCTTCAAAGAGTCCATTGTGAAACCTAAATTTTTTTCCAAGTATTTTATAAAAAAATTCAAAACAAATATAAAATAAAATCATTCTATCACACACAAACCCAAGGTATGAGCAAGGCTATTATGTTGTATATGGTTTTAGGAGACTCTTTCATATTTCTAGTTTAATCATATATCTTTGTATGATCCATGTTCATTTGATAGTTACTAACTAAAAAATTTGGGTTCCTGAATAGTCTAGAGTATTTCCCCTACGATTCATCATTTTTTTGTGTCCCAAAACCCCTTAATTTTTTAAACTAAAATAGAGACTCGCTTTGTTAAGTAGCCTTTATTTTTTAGGATCAGTGGGTAGCCTAAGATAGTTTATTGAAGATTAAACTAAAATGATGTAAATTTTATTATTACAACCAAAAATTATGCTTAGAATCATCTCGAGTTATAACTCCAAACTTTGGTTTATTTTGTGCATGTCTATCGATGTTTTTTTTTTGGATTCTAAAAATTCATGAACTTAATTTTTTTAATCCAAAATCATTTCAAGTTTTGCATCTTTTATAAAAAATAATTTAAGTGGTTTTAAAAGTGTTTTTATTTGTATTTTAACTTTTTTGGGTTTTTATTTACTTATCTTTTTATCTAATTTTCTCCTAGATACCCACAATGTCACAAATCCTACCATGTAACATTCAATCGCTCTTTTAGAACCTTGAAGCTAGGAGAAACATGCATTATACTTTAGTTTTATATAAGGATTTATTACACTTATGATTACACTATTATCTCTCATATTTTTTTGACATTTATATATTTCTAAAAAATACTCCTTAGTAATTGAAAGGTCAAAATAATTCCACTTGTCATAATCTCACTCACCATGCAGCTAGTAGATTGCAATTTTAATGTATAAAAGTTCTGATTCCAGTAGACTAATGACATACATCCACATGTCAAAAACATATAAAATTACTATTCTTAAAGTATTATAGGATGTTTTTAAGTCTCTCAGGTGAGTGGAGAATTTGTATGTCACAATGTATCATCATCTCACTCACTTGGAGCCTATATATCAAGGGAAGTGGGTACGATACTCATAGTATAATGAAACCATAACCACCCTCCACATGATATGATGCCATAATATTAAGGTTGTAAATAATCAATTAAAATAAATTAATTAACCCAAGAAGCAACAACATAAGGATTTTTAAGGAAGTAGAATATCACCAAGTGTCAAATAGAGATGACAAAGCAATTAGATCAAAAGAAAGAAAATCCACTTGATGTCGAGCACTTTAAATGGGATGAAATTTCACCAAAAAAAATTAAAATATGAAAATAGAATAAATCAAAAAAATTTAAGGCCTTTGGTACCATTAATACACATAAATTAGCTAACTAAGTGGATTCAATTTGGTAGAGGTAAAGAATCCAAATGCAATATATGAGATCAATGAATTTAATTAAAAATATATTGTCATTTAACAAGTAGTTAATATCGTGAATTCAATATATATTATGATAAATTAATTTCATAATTTTAAACAAACACAAATATTAATTGAAAAATAATGGCTTTTACTTCACACCTTACACCTCCTACATATTCCATTGCAGGACATAAGCAATACATAGAACAAAGTTCTATGAGGTTTCCTTCAACCATGAATTCAAACATTATTATACTATATAGGATGAACTTGAGGTGGTAAAAACCTATGGTCCTAAATATTAACTCTCAATTGTCACATGAAGATATAGAAAATACTTAATGGTGATAAAATCATTAGGCCTACACAATATTATGGAAAACATGAGGTGATTCCCTACATTGACCTATTATTTTATTTATTTTTAAATGGAAAAATTTCAAAAAAAACCTACATTTCTGACAATGTAACAACCCATCAACATATATTAGTGGAGCTCCCAAAAATACTATAGGTTCCCCCTCTTAGAAATGGCCTATAATCAAGACCTAGTTAATTCATGGATATATGAAAATAATGAAAATAATAAGTTGTGGGAATGGGTTGTGACCCTATTACCTTCAAATTCAAGGGACATATATATGATATCCCTATTACCATCTTTAGGCCTATAATTATGATTTATGTGGCATTAGTAAGATGAATTTATGATTTCCCTAGTATAACCTACATCAATGAGGTTTGGATTCACATGTTGGAAACCATCATCTATTCTACTAAGGTTATATCTATTATAAATATCCTTACTTCCAATTTGATCATCCAAGCCCTCATTTCAACAAATAGACTAGACAATAACTTCCATATGATGTATTTCTTGATAGATGTAATAATGGGTATTGTTCACTCAGCTTTTGAAGAACCTTGATAGCCATCAACTGAGTATCTTAATAACAAATTTTTTGACAAATTCAATATTATTCATTAACACAAATTTAGGAATAATATGTATAGATTGATTGAGACCTTCTATTCAATGGTACAAAAAGTCATTTAAGGAAAGGACATTCGCATATTGTCTGATTAGATTTAAAAAACCACTAAAACAATTAGTGATTAATGGGTCTATCCAAAACATAAGGTCATAAAAATATAGGTAATTAGGGATTCTCCTATGTATATACCCTATTTGGTCCCAAACAAGGTGGTAGAGAAATAAATTATAGTTAAGCTAGATAATTTTGTATGGGTTAAACTAGAAAATGCCAAACAAAGATATATCCACCCATCTCTCATTAGCATTGGTTGGATATAGTCAACTATATGGGAGCATTTTCATCCAGTGGGTAAAATCAAAACACACTATGATTTCAGGTGGGCACCTTACATGAAATGAGATCCATGCAAAAAGGTTAAGTAACACATAGACAAAGCTAGGGGGAAGGTAAATGTTGATTATGACCATATATGATATCCATGTGATGAATTATTCATGAATGATTTCAATGATATATAAGTCCACACAAGAATGAATAAGTTAAACTTATCCATGGTGATATCTATGAACATGAAATATCATCCAAAATCCATCAGGGAAGAGGCTAGGAGAATTGAGGATAAACATTGGTTTTTAGAAACTCCTCAAATATCCTTCCCATGTGTTAAATCACAAGGATAATAATATGTTGGTACATTAGGATAATAACTTATGAGAAGTAGATAGTAAATAATAACCAATGGTTACCATTAAAATAACCACCCTAGTGTCCACCCTTCCTCAGTCGACTACCACTACCTATGGTTTTTAAAATGTAACTACATATGTGGATCTATTATCTATTTTTTCCTTTCCTCCATTCATAGTAGTGTAGTAGGTGAGTCTCCCATATTTACTCCCTCTTGTTTATATTTTGGATCCACTCATATATATAGTCTAAACCATTACATCACCACCTCCATTAATATCTATTTCTCCTTAAAAAGTATCCACTTCACCAAGTTGACCTCTAGTATTCAATGTTTCTCTCACCTCAACACCACCTATTTCCATATTAGATTTGTTGGGTGAATATTTTGTTGTCAGCTAACTGATGACAAAATGGGCATATCAACCATAGTACAAGGATATTTATATGGCAAAAAGTGTGGGTTTACCACATCCTAATGAGATAAATATCTCCTCTCATCAAGGGGAGGTTCCCTATAAATCACTTATATGCTATATATATATATATATATATATATATATATATATATATATATAATACTTAGGGTAGGATGACACCATCCATCTCTCTTTTTTCAAAGATGATGTTCATAGAGTAAAAGAGAGATCCTAGTTGATGACTAAAAGCATTCCTCTTCTTTCAAAAATGGTATTCAACACATAGCATAAAATCTCCTAGAGTAGTAACTAGGTCCACAAGAAAATCCATGAAAGCACAAAGTCTTTCATTGCCTCCTTCACTGCTTTGGAGTGCATGTAATAGTAGAGTGAAGTAAAGCTCAAAGTCTTCACCTAAAACTACAATAGATAATAAGGTCACAAGGATAAAACCAGCTCCAAGTCTTTCTGATATCCTTTAGGATGTCTTTAGATAATTTTCATGCACACACTTTGCTTATTCAATCAAATAGATGAGAGATTATCAAGAAAGAGAACATAAGAAATATTTCCTAAATAACACAAATTATTTCAACACAAAGTCTGAAATTAACCTGCTTCTCATTCATTGAATAAAATATGATTTACAAGCTGAGCTCAAAGTCTCAAAAAGTATCTCAATTTTGACAGAGTTTTTGCTCTCAATTATCCAAAGAGATGCTTTTACAAAAGAGGTTCCCTCAATAAATAGGGAAAAACCTTCAAAATTGGAAAAAGACTAAAATATTGAAAAATTAGTCAAAGATGAGTCATCGTTGACTTTGGGACATTTTCTATATTTTTACATGTAATTACATATTACAAAAGTACATGTATTTACACATGACAAAAGCACATGTACTAATACCCCAAGTCAATTACAAAGTACATGAGAAGAATGAAAAAGAGAGTATGGAAGAAAAGTTCAACTCTTGCCACCGGACTTCTTTAGATGAGCTTCATACATGGTGATGATTCTTGTATTCCTATACTGTCAGGAACAATGACATTCTTGAAGATTAATTTAGCTCTAATTATGGTGTCTTTCAATGTTGTGATTGCTTTTGCATGACTAGTTAACCTAGTTCTTAGATTATCCAAGGTTAACTGATTATCTAAAATATTATCCATAGAAGTCATTGAGAATGCTCTCTCCTCAAATTCCATTTGGATCATACCTTTGAATTCTTGAATCATTTTCTATGCTAGAAAGAATCAATTGTATTGAGAGGTGAGTCTATAAGGCAATTCCTCCAATTTGTTCAATAGGCTGGTGTCACTTTTTTCACTGGCATCCTTGGAAGATTCGAGGTCACTGATTAGCTCCTTAAGTACTTGGATCTTATATATTAGTGATTCTTTGATTTCAATATAATAATATTTTTTGTAAATGATGCTAATTGATACTAAGGTATGTTTCTTTATTTCTTTCATCTCTATCTACTTGTTATGATATTTGTTTGTGCTATCAATATCTTGAGAAATAAGAGAGATAAGGTCTTCTAACTCTATCCTCATTTTATTCATTTTACCTATCTTCTCAACCACCTCTGTAATCAAGGAAATTCCTTGTGCATGCATATTATCTATGTAATCTTCAAGTACTTTTCCTTTCAGGTAGGTCTTCTCTACTTTTTGGATAACAGGATCATCTATGGAGAAGGCTTCTGGAGTTGCCGCCTCTAGGGCAAAAGTGAATGTCCTGACTAACATAGTCAATTGTTCTACCTTTGCCTTATAATAATCCTTCATCTCTCTCTCTCTTTATTAAATTTTATGACCATGATATCCATTCTAGACTGTAGATCACTCTTTGCACTCTCGTGAGTTATTTTTCCCAACTCAACGTGAGAAATAGAATAAATACTCATGTCAAAATTCTCTAGGGTTGCATCTTGTGGAGGTTTGTCTATCTCTATAAATATTTTCCCCTTATCCTCAATCATTTTTTAAATAATTTTGGGATTCTTGGGTGTCTTAGCTTTCACTGGTACTATTTTACCGAAGGCGAAGTCATCTGGAGAGATGGCTTGCTTTTTTCTTTTGGGTGTGAAAGTTGACAACCAAGGTTGGAGAGAAAAAGTACTTATAGTGACAATAGTCCCTGTAGCTAGTGTTACTAGGGTAACATCTACATTTCTGGTGGGAACAATAGGCATAGTGGGTGTAGTAGGCATAGTATCAGGCAAAACTATATCAGCCGCTGACTGGTCGATGGTAGAAGTGTCTCTGATGTTGAAAGAAGGAGATGAAAGACTAGGGATGGATCCTGATGATCAAAGAACATCTCCAAAAGTGCCTTGAGGGTCACCAAAAACAAATCTAGAATGAGAGGAGGCTCTAGAGGAAGGAATACTACTAGGAGAAATGGGTGGAGTGGCAACAGGTGATTTGGGTGGAGAAGAAGAAACTCCTACAACTGGTTGTGTCCCCTCTTGTGGAGATAGATTTTTTGTCCCCTATTAATCTATAGACCTATCATTTGTTTCCATTTATTTTTCTACTTATTCTCAGTTGCTTTGTTCCTCAACCCCCATATCTATTGACTCTGGCTCTTTTTTGACAACTTTTGGTTTCTTTGACACAAAGATGATCCTAGGCTTGTGGGGCCTAGAAGGAGAAGGAACATCACTTTTATTCTTAATTTTATTTTCTTCTCTCTTCCTTGTCTCTTCTTGGAATTTGGCCTCTAATATTATGATGAATTCTTTCAATGTGATCCCTTTGTTCGCTATCCAATCATTGGTGTTAGCTAATATTGGTTCGAATCTCATCTTTAAAGAGGTCAACTCTTTTTGAGACCATTGAATTAGAGGAAGAGGAGAGTTAGCAACTTTTTTAGCTAGGTGTCTTCTATTAATTAGATCTTTCTCATCTATCAAATTTAGAGGAATATAAGTGAGCCCTAGATATTCAATTTTCTCTAGAGATAGTCTGTTGTAGTCCATTTTTCTGATATCTTATGTTGTCCTCAAATCTATCCAGATGTCTTCGATTATGGGCTCATGAAATTGAGTCTTCCTTCTGATCATGTCCTTAACACCCTTGTAGTCAAAATTTGGCCTTCTTTTGAAATGCTTCATGGTGACAAGTTGTATTTATATCTCCATTACCCTTGCCTTGGTGGCAGTCAAAATTGAGTATCTGCCAATTTCAATTGGGAACTTGAAGCCTAGTTTCTTAAGTTCCATCTATTTATTGTGCACAATAATAATCTATCTACATAGCTCCATTAGGACCAATTTTTCAAAAAGAAATCTGGGGAGCATATAGGGATAGCCTTGGAAAAATCCAACTCATAGATAGCAAATGGTAGGGAATTATAAAAACATATAGCCGAAGTCATTGATGACAGTCCAAGCTTCATCTGATACTCTCTTCTATTCCAATTGAGGATCAAAAAGACATAAAAATACCATGAATAAGGCATCATTTACCCACCTAAAGTGATGGATTGATCCCTTTAGTGTTAGTTGAGGGTAATATTGATACATAGGGGTGATTTTTCTATCTCCCTCTGGCATCAAACCCAGAAAGGTTCTCATTGAAGCTACAATATGTACCAAGTATGAAGTCATATAAAACTTTGAAGTATTAGACACTTTTGTCAATTGCTCATGAAGAACATTGTTGATCTGTTCACCCCAGAAGATGACTTGTTTCCCTTGGAGAATTATCTTGATAAAGGGATACATCCATTCATGGAATTGAGAAGAGGATGGTAGACCTCATACTCTACTGAGAAAAGTAATTAAGTCACCAACTTCATCTATAAAATCAATTCTTGGAAAATTCCATGGCCATCTAGACAAGTTGGCTCTGGGAGTCTTGAGCCATCTATTGTTGATAACCTTTTTTGACTTCTCAGGATCTTTGTCATATTCTTTATGTGCTTCAACGAAGTTGATCTTCAATACTTCAGTAGTAGGAGGGCACATGAAAACTTTATCAATAAATTTGGGGTCTAGTCATATTATTACATTCTCGCTAGCATCTGACACTGCCCTAGTCTCTTTGTTATAGAATTGTGCACACTAGATGATGAACTCAGTGTGATGTGCTGCCAAAGGGAAAGAGGAGACTAGGTGAATATTTCTTTCAATTATTATTTTCATTTTTGAGCTTGAGTTTTTTGCCTTGGTTCTCTCCATGAACTTGGCCATATCCACGTGGCTGATCTCTGTGTCTCTAATGTCATTGACATTAAAAGTGACCAAGGTGATTAGCAAAACACCTTGATATTGATACTTTATAACCTTCAACTTCTTTGGATAAACTTCAATCATCGAGATGAGCCTTTGTTGAGAGTATGTTGACGAAGGAGGATCTCTAGGAGGAACTGCGATAAGAGTCATGGTCATGTAATTAGGGAAAAATTGGTAATCTGGGGAAATTACACATTAGGTGATCATGACCAGGGAAGTGCACTTGAAAGGGCCAAGGCACAAGCAAGTTGTAAAGTGAGAGGAAAGGGGAGTGGGCATGAAAAAAGGAAAAAAAATGAAAATTCCCTAGAGTTAGAGAAAAATGGAGAAGGAATGTAGGGGCAGCAAAAATTGCTACCCTTGCATGTAAAAAGAGGTTTTTGCATGCATAGGCATAAAAAATTTCCACCTATGCACGTCATGGTGAAAAGGATATGCATTGGTGGTATGTGTAATGGTGGAAAAAATCACCACCCTTGCACTTGATAGGAAAGTAAGGTGTAATGACAGCAATTTTTGTTGCCCTTATACTTAGTTTGGGTCAGGTCGCATCGGTGGCAAAAATTGCCGCCGGTGCATGTTGTATAATTTGTAAATCTATTTTAGGGTGGTGAAAATCACCACACTTACATGGGCAAGGATTTAGGAGGGAAATGAGAGGACAGTGAAATTTACCACCCTAACATGGGAGGAAAAGGGCCGAACAGGAAGAAATGGAAGAGGAGAGTTGAGGCATGGTGAAGGGAGAGAGAAACACCTTAAATGATAGGAAAAGAGATTAAAAAAAAAATAAAAACCTAATAAGGAGAGAGAGAATAATAAAGAGGAATTAAAAACAAAATTAAAATAAAAAATAAAGACTTACTTGAAAAACAATGCACGACAAGGGCTTGAATCCACTGAAAATGAGCTTCCTCTTGCTTGCTTGATGTCAGACGAGGAATGGAAGAAATAGATAAAAATTGGGAAAAAAGAGACTAAATGGGGGTGAAAATTTCCCCCAACCACTCGATGCATGCAACCATAAATGTTGCATGCAAAAATTGAGGCAGTGTAGGGGCAACAAAATTTGTTGCTCTTGCACTAGAGTTTATAAGATATGTAGGGGCAGTGAAATTCACCGCTCCTACATGGAAGTAGTTAAAAGGATGCAAGGGTGGTGAAAAATTCCACCTTTGCATGAAGACACAAATCAAATGTAATGGTGATGACAATTGCCACCCTTGCACGAAAAGACTAGAAAAAACTAACTCTAGAAAAAATGAAAACTTTGTCCCCGAGTCGCATTGAGATTGTAACAATTTATGCATTTTTGGGAAAATACAATAAGAAAATGTTATGAAATTCAAATTATGCTAGGTGAGAAAACATGAGAACAATAAAAACTTATCTTTAAAAATTAACTTAGAGAGAAAAACATGAGACAAACAAGTTTCATAGGGGTTGTTTCAAAAATGAGCATAACTAATTTTGGAAACAATAGCTGGCTCCTATTGGAGAAATTTAATTAATCAAACCCATTGATAGGAGTATAAAATAGTCTCTAAGTGCCTTCATCCAAGCCATTGGGCTAAAGAGTCAAGCCAAAAAGGAAAAGACATGAAAAATCAAAAAACATAAAAACTATACAAATGTATAGGTGAACTCATCTAAAACTTCAAGGATTAAAGTGCTTAAGATGCTACCCACTGTGAGGTAGTGAGAATGTTGCTCCATCTTGATACTCTAAAAAGAAGCTATTCTCACCATAGATTTGATGAATAGTAAATAGAGATCTCCACAAAGAATCAAATTTGTCATGCATTCCTTTTGGTTCTCTCCTCTTGTCCCACAACAAGACTTGATCTCCAATCTAAAAATCATGAACCTTGATCCTCTTGTCAAAAAGTTTCTTCACTTGATTCTGATGTACAATAATCTAGTCTACTACCATGGTTCATTTCTCATTTAATCTGGTTAGACACATGATCCTTTTGTCAATTGAATTTGTGAAGGTTGAATCTTTAATTGCCTTTGCTAACTTGAGCACTGGTAGTTCTAGAGTGATTAGTATCTCTGCATTCAAGCCATACATAAGTTGGAATAGTGACATGTCTATGGCCCTCTTGGATGTAATTCTATCTACCCACAAAGCATCAAATAATGCTTTGTGCCAAGTCTTCTGATTATCATTTACCAATTTCTTGATAATAGTGACCAGGTTCTTGTTGCTCGATTTTGCTTGGCCATTCTCTTGTGGAAAATAATCAAAAGTGTGGGGTAGGGTAATACCATAATAAAAGCAGAATGGAGTAATCTCATAAGAAGAGAAATAGGCTACATTATCTATTACAATATTAGTTGGAACCCGAAAATAGGAAATAATATTTTCTTTAAGAAAATTACATACCACTTCTGAAGTAGCATGCTTAGTTGAGATGGCTTTCACCCATTTGGTAAAGTAGTTAGTTACCATGAGGACATAATCATGCCTGGCACTTTAATATAGGTTAACTAAACCAATGAATTCAATACCCCATTATTGAAAAGGTTCTTCAATTACCACTGGCTTGAGGGGTAATGTAGCCAATTTAAGATTTTTGATGAACTGCTGACACAATTCACACCTATGCACCCATTTGTAATCATCTTGAAATAGCATAGGCTAATAGTACCTTACTCATAGAATTTTATGGGCTATTACTAGTGCAAAAAAATGTCCTCTATAGGCTAAATTGTGGAAAGACTCCAAAATCTTACCTTGTTGCACCTTATCGATGTAGCGAACAAATACCCCATCAAGGCTTCTCTTATACAAACCATTTTCCCACAAGACATAGCTAGCAGCCTTTAGTGTAACATTTCATTTTTTTTGTAGGATAGATGAGTGGGATGCTCACCATAGGTTATAAAATGGGCAATGTCAGAATACCACTCATTAATAGTGGCAATGAAGAGGACTGTAGGCATGTCTTCGATCTCCATTTCTTCATTTTTAGCTTCTTTGGGGATATTATCAGCAATCAACTAGCAGAGGCCCTTTCCCCACACAAGTTTGGTAGGTTTGATGTCAAGATCAAACTCCTAAATCTTATTAATCCAATTACCCCTTTTTGTACCAAACTCTTGTTGAGTCAGAATGGACTTCACCATTATATTAGGCACCAAAACCATAGTATGTGAATTCAGGATATAAAACTTGAAATGCTTCACCAATTTAAACACAACATAAGCATGCTTCTCCATGTTTGAGTATTTTAGCTCATGAGCTTTGAGTGGACAGCTAATGAAAGAAATAGGAGATTCCATACCTTCTTGGTTTTGTTAAACCAAAATCACTGAAAGTGTATGCTTAGAAGCATAGATGTTTATTATGAAGTGTTTTGTGTAATCTGGAGAAACTAGAATTGGTGCACAGGTGATTGCTTTTTTTATGTCTTCAAATGCCGACTTGCCCTCTGTAGTCCACCTAAAAGTGGCTTTTCCCTTCATCATGTTGACAATGTGGTGAGTTTTCTCAGTGAACTTAGGGATGAACCTTCGTAAAAAATTCACTTTTTCAAAGAAAGATTGAACTATAGTCCTACTTATAGGTAGGGTAAGATGTTGAATAGACTTGACTCTTCTTGAGTAAATTTTTATACCTTCTCAGGATAAAATGTGCCTGAGAAGTTTCCCTTTTGTTACCCTAAAAATAGATTTCTTGGGATTCAAATAAATACCATTCTGGCGACAACGTTCCAGCACTTGTTGTAAATAATGTACATGATCAGAACGATGCTTAGAAAAGACTGTTAAATCATCCAAGTATACTATAATGAACTTACCTATTTCATCCTTGAAATTGAAGTCCATTTCTCTTTGAAATGTGGTGCCTACATTTATCAGACCAAAAGGCATTCTTCGATAAATGAAGGTTCCCCAAGGTGTGGTGAAGGCAGTCTTATGTTGGTCTACTTTTCCAACTTCAATCTAATTATACCCTAAAAAGCCATCCAGCATTGATAACATTTCTAAACTAGTTACCTTCTGAAGAACTTGATCCATGATAGGTAGAGGATAGTTATCCTTTAAGGATGACTGATTCAAATTTCTAAAATCTACATAGATTCAAATTTCACCATTCTTCTTCCTTATAGGCACTATATTGGCAATCCATGTGGAGTGATGGATTGGGAAGATTATCTTGGCATTTAGCATTTTTTGTATCTCAGATAAAATGGTACCTAATATTTTTGGATTATACTGCCTGGACTTTTGCTTATAAGGCATCGAGTTATCCTTGAGAGGAATGTCATGGTAGATTTCAATAGGCCTGAGTGATTTCAGGTCATCGTAGAAGTATGCTAAGACATACATGTACTGATAGAGTAAAGTAGTGAACTTGAATTTCTCCTCAAGAGTGAAACATTTCCCAATGTTCACCATCTTAGGATCTCTTTTGGTTCCTAGATTTACTTGATCAAACTCCTGAGAGGAGCTTGAATCTGTTTGCTGCTATTTGATGAATCTGTCATGGTTATCAAATAGCTTCTCAAGGGAAACCAAGCTTTTAGGAATCTTATACGCTTTAAGTTTTAGGAACTCCTCACCTACATCTGTATTTGATTCAAGAGTTGGTTCACACTTTTGAGGTTCACTAACTTCAAAATGTAGCCATTCAAAGTTATCCTTTTGCTCCAAGAAGGAAATGATTTGATTGTCATTGTTGAACACTTGCCAATGACTGGTATTATTAGGTACACTTAGTCAAAAGACTAATTTAATAGTGTACCTATTTCCTTTAACATCTAGGTGGGGGACCAAGAGAGTAGCTGAAATAGCTAATGTATCAGCTCAGTCATTGAATTCTCTAGGTATGGCTGAGATGTTGAAAGCATCAAAGCTTTCAATTTGATCCCAAACTAAATTGTGATAGTGGCACAATTTTTCATTCTTGGTTTGATACAGGTTTCTTACCTAACAAACCACTAGTTTGGCGTCTCTTTTAGTATGAAGGAGTTTGATGCCTTTTCTCTAGCAGCCTTCAATCTAAGCAATATGGATTTGTACTCAGCTATGTTATTGGTGTTGCTAAACTATAACTTGTATGAAGAGGGAAAAATATCTCCTTAAGGATATATCAACACAATTCTTGCTCCTGAGCCGGTAAAAGAGCAATTGCCATCAAATTTTAGAATCCATACCTTATTTGATACTAATTTTTGTTTGAATCCTTCTTCATATGGAGGTGGAGATCCTTCCACATTGGTACTATGCTCCACCAGTTCTCTTGCTGTTCTAGCTAAATGCATTTTTAGGTTGTCACAGATAGGAGCTTCATCAGATACCTCATGAACTTCCTCTGTGGATAGAAAGTAGTTACCCATGCTTGAAAACTCAAACAAGATTTGAGCTTTAGGTGTTGAGGTCTGGGTAACCACATTTTTCACTTCCTTGTTAGGGAGGAGCCTCTTCATAACACCTTTGACTAAGATCCTCACCTTAGACAAGTCCATGCTTAGTTCACCACCAACATCCTTGTAGAAATTTTGGCCAAGAAGGATGCCGTAAGAGGCTGGAACATTGGCCACCAGGACCGTCATTTTGATTCTCTTTTCTAGAAAAGCTGTAAACACAAATTGAGCATCTTTGATTTGACCTAGAAGTGGGACTTACTTGTTTTCCATAGAAAATTACCTCCTAAAATTTTTAGTCAAAGTAAGACCAAGAGAATCTACTACCTTGGCAAGCATAACATTATCAAAAGCTCTAGAGTCTATTATGTAATTACTCAATTTATAACCATTTATCAATAGGGAAACATAAAAAGGTTTTATTTTCTGAAGAGAAACAAGAGGAGTAATGACAAGATTATTCTAGGTGGATTTATTCTTGGAAGAGTCATGAGTCACCTTTGAAAAATCTTGTCCTATAGGGGAAGTTTTATTTTGTACATATTCTACCAACCTATCAAACCATTCAAGATTGGCTCACAAATACTCAACCTAAGTCATTTGAATATTAGTCTTTTTGGCATGATCAATTATATCAAATAATTGAAATGAGCTAGAGGTAGAGGAAGAGGGCCTGTCATCTTAATCTTTATTGGGTGTGATACTGGTCTGAGAAACAGAAGTAGAAGGTATGGGATGGTTTGAGGTACTTACTTTTTTGTTAGCTACTTGATCCTTTGTTTTAAAAGGCAGTGAAGTTCCTCATTTAGTGATAGAAACTACCGACTGAGGTTATTCTGCTACTTCTTCTTTATCAGCTTGTTGAGCTGACTGGTTCTGAGATCTGGTAAAAATAGCATAAGATCCATCAAACACTTCTCCCTTACTTTTAGCTTCATCTTGATAATCTAGGAAACCAATATTGGAGTCGCTAGATAATTCTTTTTCTTGTTCTTAAAAGAGATTAGCATCATCTTGTTGGTCTAACATAGGTTGGAGTGAGAAATCTTATTCAGCTTTAAGGTAACCAACTGCTAAATTAGTAGGTGCTACTTCAATGGAAAGATTCCCATGTGGGGGAGGCAGGTGGTTTGGTTTCCCTTGGTTTATGGCAGCATTTCCTTGATATGACTGGTTCTCAAATGTTCTTCTTGGCATATCTTGATAAGTAGGAGAAGACATACCTTGGGCCATTTTTCTTTTCAAAGTTAGCAGTTCATTCATCAATTTTTGCACCATAGGATCTATGGTGCTTGTAGAAGAACTTTTAATAGATGAAGAAAAATTATTTGTATTGGAGTATTTTTTAATCTTACCTTCCAAGATAAGATCATCTTTAATCTCAGTAGCCAAATTTTGAGCCATAGCAAAATCCATAGGGTCAGCCTGCCTCAATAGAAAACTTACTTCAAGAAGTTGTGAGTTGATGAAAAAGCACTTGAGATTCTCCAGCATTGGCTAAGTGATAGTAGGAATCTAGTTCCTCAGCTTATTGAATTTTGCTATGAAATCCCTTATGGGCTCATGGGGTTATTTATTCATTTACATAAGCTGAGCCAACAAGGCATGTGCATCTTCAGTAGGTTTAAACCTAGCCTCAAACTTGGATTTGAGTGTATTCTAGTCAGTTATAGTTTGAGCTTGAAGGTGGTAAAACCAATTCGTGGCAGCACCTTGCAAAGTTTCTACAAAAAGTCTCATTGCCACATCTTCATATTCCACACCTATCACACTACATGCTATAGATAAGGTAGTAATATGCTCATCAGGATGAACCTTCTCGTGACCATAGAATTTGGGGAAATTCTTTCTCAAACTATGAGGTAATTAGTGTAAAGGTGGGGTCAGATTGAGAGGACCAAAAGAGTTACCCCAAGGACCTTTGGCCATTATGATAGGATGATTAAATGGTAGGATAAAAAATTTTGGTGGGGTCAATATAGACAAAATCTTACCAATACTGAGATTAGAAGCTTCACCAGGTATGGGAGATCTAGCGTTGGTAGGAGGAAAACTCCTAGTTCATTAAAGGTGAAATGATGGAGAAGAAATCTCAAAATTAGTTTGTCACACCAACTCGAATATAGGATCAATAATAACTTGAGCTCCCTGGCCTCACATGTACAGTGGATCTGCCAGAGTGTAAAATGAAAAAAGAACTAGAGATGCTTCAAGTTGAAGCTTGAGGCTTCAAAACGCACGTTCATAATCCCCAGCAAAGTCACCAAAAGCTATTAGGTGAATATTTTGATGTCAACTAACTGATGACAAAATGGGTATATCAACCATAGTACAAGGAAATTTATATGGCAAAAAGTGTGGGTTTACCACATCCTAATGAGATAAATCTCTCCTCTCATCAAGGGGAGGTTCTCTATAAATCACTTATATGATATATATATATATATATATAATAAAAAAATAATACTCAGGGTAGGATGACACCATCCATCTCTCTTTTTTCAGAGATGATGTTCACAGAGCAAAAGATAGATCCTGGTTGATGACTGAAAGCATTCCTCTTCTTTCAGAAATGGTATTCAACACATAGCAAAAAATCTCCTCGAGTAGTAACTAGGTCCACAATAAAACTCATGAAAGCACAAAGTCTTTCATTTCCTCCTTCACTGCTTTGGAGCATACGTAACAGTAGAGTGAAGTAAAGTTCAAAGTCTTCACCTAAAACTACAACAGATAAAAAGATCACAAAGATAAAACTAGCTCAAAGTCTTTTTGATATCCTTTAGGATGTCTTTAGATACTTTTCATGCACAAACTTTGCTTATTCAATAAAATGGATGAGAGATTATCAGGAAAGAGAACATAAGAAATATTTCCTAAATAACACAAATTATTTCAACATAAAGTTTGAAATTAACTTGCTTCTCATTCATTCAATAAAATATGATTTACAAGCTGAGCTCAAAGTATCAAAAAGTATCTCAATTTTGGTAGAGTTTTTTCTCTCAATTATCTAGAGAGATGCTTTTACAAAAGATGTTCCCTCTATATATAGAGAAAAACCTTCAAAATTAGAAAAATACTAAAATATTGAAAACCTATTCAAAGATGAGTTAGCGTTGACTTTGGGACATTTTATAGATTTTAACATGTAATTACATATTACAAAAGTACATGTATTTACACATGACAAAAGTACATGTACTAATGCCCTAAGCCAATTACAAAGTCAATGAGAAGAATGAAGAAGAGAATATGGAAGAAAAGTTCAACTCTTACCACCGAACTTCTTTAGATGAGCGTCATACATGGCAATAGATGCTTGTATTCCTATACTATCAAGCGTAATGGTATTCTTGAAGATTACTTTAGCTCTGATTATGGCATCTTTCAATGTTGTGATTGCTTTTGCATGACTAGTTAACCTAGTTCTCAGATTATTCGGGGTTAACTGATTATCTAAAATATTATCCACAAAAGTCATTAAGAATGCTCTCTCCTTGAATTCCCTTCAGATCATACCTTTAAATTCCTAAATCATTTCCTCTACTAAAAGGAATCGATTGTCTTGAGAGGTGAGTCTACAAGGAAATTCCTCCAATCTATTCTTCAGGTTGGTGTCACTTTTTTCACTGACATCCTTGGAAGATTCAAGGTCACTGATTAGCTCCTTAAGTACCTGGATCCTATATATTAGTTATTATTTGATTTCAATATAAAAATATTTATTGGCAATGACACCGATTGATACTAAGTTAAATTTCTTCAGAGCTTTAATCTCTATCCACTTGCTAAGATATTTGTTTGTGCTATCAATATCTTGAGAAATAACAGAGATAAGGTCTTCTAACTCTATTATCATTTTATACATTTTACCTATCTTCTCGGCCATTTATATAAGCAAGGAAATTCCTTGTGCATGCATCTTATCTATGTAATCTTCAATTACTTTTCCTTTTAGGTAGGTATTTTCTACTTTTTGGATAATAGGATCATCTACGGAGAAGGCTTGTGGAGCTGCCGCCTCTGGGGCAAAAGTGAATCTCCTGACTACCACAGTCAATTGTTTTACCCTTGACTTATAGTAATCCTTCATCTCTCTCTCTCTTTATCAAATTTTTGGACCATGATATCCATTCCAGACTGTAGATTGCTCTTTATGCTCTCGTGAGTTATTTTCCCCAACTCAATGTGAGAAATGGAGTAGCTACTCATGTCAAAATTCTCTAGGGTTACATCCTGTGGAGGTTTGGATAATTCTACAAAAATTTGTGTCCCTTATCCTCAATTATTTTTGAATGGATTTTGGGCTTCTTGGGGGTCTTATCTTTCACCGATACTATTTTATCGAAGTCAAAGTCATCTGGAGAGATGGATTGCTTTTTTCTTTTGGGTGTGAAAGTTGACAACCAAGGCAGGAGAGAAAAAGTACTTATAGTATAAATAATCCCTATACCTGGTGTTTCTAGGGTAACATCTACACTTTTGGTGGGAACAATGGGCGTAATGGGGTATTAGGCATAGTATCAGACAAAACTATATCAGCCGCTGACTGGTCAATGGTGGAAGTGACTCCAATGTTGAAAGAAAGAGATGAAAGACTAGGGATGGATCCTGATGATCAAAGAACATCTCTAGAGGTAGCTTGAGGGTTGGAAAAAAAAATCTATAAGGAGAGGTGGCTCCAGAGGAAGGAATATTGATGGGAGAAATGGGCAATGGAATGGCAACAAGTGATTGGGGTGGAGAAGAAGAAACTTTTGCAACTAGTTGTGCCCCCTCTTATGGAGATAGAGTTTATATCCCCTATTGATCTATAGGATTGTCATCCATTTCCATCTATTCTACTCCTTATTCTTGGGTGCTTTGTTCCTCAACCCCCATATCTATTGACTCTGGCTCTTTTTTGGCAACTTTTGGTTTCTTTGACACAAAGATGATCTTAGGCTTGTGGGGCCTAGAAGCAGAAGGAAAATAACTTTTATTCTTAGTTCTATTTTCCACTCTCTTCCTTGTCTCTTCTTGGAATTCGACCTTTGATCCTGTGATGAATTCTTTCAATGTGATCCCTTTGTTCGCTAGCCAATCATTGGTGTTGGCCAATATTGGTTCAAATCTCATCCTTAAAGAGGTCAACTCTTTTTGAGACCATTAAATTGGAGGAAGAGGAGAGTTAGAAATTTTTTTAGCCAAGTATCTATTGTTAATATAAGATTTGGAGGAATATCAATGAGCCCTAAATATTCAATTTGCTCCAGAGACAGTTTGTTGTAGTCCATTTTTTTTGATATCTTCTATTGTCCTCAAATCTATCAAAATGTCTTCGATCATGGGCTCATGAAACTGAGTCTTCCTTTTAATCATGTCCTTAACACCCCTGTAGTCAAAATTAGGCCTTATTTTGAAATGCTTCATGGTGACAGGTTGCATTTCTATCTCCATTACCTTTGCTTCGGCGATAGTCAAAACTGAGTATCTGCCAATTTTAGTTGGAAAACTGAAGCTTGGTTTCTTAAGTTCCATCTTTTTATTATGCATGATAATAATCTATCTACATAGCTCCATTAGGACCAATTTGTTATAAAGAAATATAAGGAGTATATAGGGATAGCCTTGGAAAAATCTAGCCCATAAATAGCAAAAGGTAGGGAATTGTAAAAATATACAGCCGAAGTCAATGACGACAGTCTAGGCTTCATCTTATACTCTCTTCTATTCCAATTGAGGATAAAAAAGACACAAAAATATTGTGAATAAGGCATCGTTTACCCTCCTAAAGTGATGGATTGATCCCTTTAGTGTTAGCTAAGGGTAATATTGATACACATGAGTGATTTTTCTGTCTCCCTCTGACATCAAACCTGGAAAGGTTCTCATTGAAGTTGTAATATACACTAGGTATGAAGTCATATAGAACTTCAAAGTAGTAGACACTTTAGTCAATTACTCATGAAGAGCATTGTTGATCTATTCACCCAAGAAGATGACTTATTTACCTTGGAGAATTATCTTGATAAAGGGATACATCCATTCATGGAATTGAGAAGAGGATGGTAGACCTTGTAATCTTCTAAGAAGAGTAATTAAGTTGCCAACTTCCTCTATAAAATAACTTCTTGGAAAATTTTGTGGCCATCTAGACAAGTTAGCTCTAGGAGTCTTGAGCCATTTGTTGTTGATAACCTTTTTTTCCTTCTCAATATCTTTGTCATATTATTTTTGTGCTGTGACGAAGTCAATCTTCAATACTTCGATAGCAAGAGGGCACATGAAAACTTTATCAATAAATTTAGGGTCTAGTCAAATTATTACATTGCCACTAACATCTGACACTACCCTGGTCTCTTTGTTATAGAATTGGGTGCACTGGAGGATGAACTCAGTGTGATGTGCCACCATAGGGAAAGAGGAGACTAGGTGAATATTGCTTTCAATTATTCTTTTCATTTTTGAGCTTGGGTTTATTTCCTTCATTCTCTCCATGAACTTGGCCATATCCACGTGGCTAATCTCTGTGTCTTTAATGTCATTAGCATTAGAAGTGACTGAGGTGATTGGAAAAACACCTTGATAATAATACTTCATTACCTTTGACTTCTTTGGAGAAGCTTCAATCATTAGGACAAGCCTTTGTCGAGAGTACATTAACGAAGGAGGATCTCTAGGAGGAACTATGATAAGAGTCATGATCACACAATTAGGGAAAAATTGGAAACCTGAGGAAATTGCACATTGAGTGATCATGACCAGGGAAGTACGCTTGAAAGGGATAAAGTATGAGCAGGTTAGAAAGTGAGAGGAAAGGGCATCGGGCATGAAAAAATGAAAATTCCCCAGAGTTAGAGAAAAATGGAGAAGGAATGTAGGGGAAGCAAAAATTATTGCCCTTGCATGTTGAAAGAGGTTTCTACATGCATAGGCTATAAAAATTGCCACCTATGCATGTTAGGGTGAAAAGGAGATGCATTGATGGTACATGTAAGGGTGGCAAAAAATTATGCCCTTGCACTTATTAGGAAACTTGGTGTAATGGTGGTGATTTTTGCCACCCTTACACTTAGTTTAGGTTGGGTCACATTGGTGGCAAAAATTGCCATCAGTGCACATTGTAGAATTTGTAGATCTGTGTTAGGGTGGCAAAAATCACTGCCCTTACATGGGTAAGGAAATGGGAGGGAAATGAGAGGGCAATGAAAATTTCTGCCCTAATATGGGAGGAAATGGGCTGAATGGGAAGAAAGGGAAGAGGAGAGTTGAGGCATGGTGAAGGGAGAGAGAAACACCTCAAACAACAAGAAAAGAGATAAAAAAAATAAAAACCTAACAAGGAGAGAGAGAACAAGAATGAGGAATGAAAAACAAAACTAAAAGAAAAAACAAAAACAAAGACCTACTTGAAAAATAATGCGCGATGAGGGCTTGAATCTGGCAAAAATGTGCTTCATCTTGCTTGGTTGATCATCCAGAGGTAGAGGGCAAGAGGAGGAATGAAATAAATAGATCAAAAAGGGGCAAAAAGAGATTATATGGGGGATAAAATTTCCCCCAACCACTCGATGCACGTGGCCATAAATGTCATGCATGAAAATTGAGGTAGTGTAGGGGTAGCAAAATTCATAGCTCCTACATGAAAGCACTTAAAAAGGATGCAAGGGTGGAAATTTCTATTTCTTGCATGATGGATGCAATGGTAGTGAAAAATGCCACCTTTGCACAAAGACACAAAGCAAATGCAGTGGTGGTGAAAATTGTTGCCTCTGCATGAAAATGCTAGAAAAAAGTTAACTCTGGGAAAAATGAAAACTTTGTCCCCTGGCCGCATTGAGATTGTAACAATTTTCATGTCTTGGGAAAAATGTAATAATGAAATGTTACAAACTTCAAATGATGCCAGTTGAGTAAACATGAGAACAAGAAAAAATTGTCTCAAAAAATGAACTTAGAGAGAAAAACATGAAACAAACAAGTTTTGTAGGGGTTGTTTCAAAAATGAGTGTAGCTAATTTTGGAAACAACAAAATTCACCTTCTACTATTTCACCCCTTATAACATTAACTTATACTCCTATCGAACCCCTTGTTGTATACAAGAGGAAGTAGGGAGCTCCTTCAGTTTCTACTTAAGGTTCTCCATCAAAGGAGACCTCATATGAAAAATTAGAGGAATGATTATATAAAATAAAAGGTTATAGACTGATTTAACCCCTAGAGGTGAAAATTAGTGAACATGATTAGTTTATAAAGAATAATGGGAAGATAAAATAGATACATCATTATCTAAAACCATAAGTGATATCATGAAAAGTGATCCCAAGGATGAATGGTTACTAGAGGAGACTCAATTAGGTGACACTAAGATTTTGAAGACTACTTTAGTCTCAACTAAATTGTTTCAAGACCCTAATGAAGATAAATAAGATGAAGTATATTCTAAGACTCTAACTTTTACACATGGGCAATCAGTAAATTTATCTCTAGCCTCATCACCTCCCATCAAAAAATGACACTAGTAATAATAGTCCCCATAATTTTTTATTTTTAAATGGTAAGTACACAAGCTCATCATTCATCACCTACTAGAGTAACTATTGTTATAATCGATACAATTGCTATAACACCAATTTTTCAACCCCAATCCTAATACTAGTGATCAAGGATGTGGAACCCTAAAACCAACCTTCAAAAGACCCAACTATATTTTATTTCACATCGGTGATATATTATTTATAAAATTTTACAAATACCCCTCTTACCTATTCATAATTTACTTCCTCAAGCCCTTAGTACTATAGACTCAATAGCCAAGTAAATTTATAATATATAGTATCCACCACCATTTTGGATTTACTAGTTACCTCTTCCTACCCATCAACTCAATTGGGCCTACCATTTTGGATTTCATGGATAGGAAGAGGAAAACCATAATGGTAGAATTAGAACAAAGAGAAGATGTGTTCTCTTTAACCAAAAGAAGAAAATTGCTCCCATCTAATAGTATCAATTACATATAAGACCCATACACATTTGTAGACTCTATAGGGGGAGTAATAAAATAAATGTTTATAGGCTTTGATCAAGTCATAGAGGAAAATCAAAAAAATGATTACCATACAGACTCTAATGGACATTGTGGATAACACACAAGTAGTAGCTCAAAAGTTGTATAGTATTACAGAGTTGATAAGAAGTGAAAAGGAGTCATATCCCATGTGGGGAGATGCATACCCATTTACTAATAAGATGAATAAAATGGAGGAAACACTTAATTTATTAATCCAAATGGCCTAAAATAATAATTATGACTTCTCAAATTTAATAACTACTCTAAATATAGTATGGGACTTGAACTATGTAGATTATATGAGAGCTATCATGATTAAATACCATCAAGAGATGAAAAATTTAGTTATAAAACTCATTATCTATAAGGATTAGGCTATTATAATTTTAGAGGAAATGAGAATCAATGATGTCATTAATCCAAGCAACGAATTGGTCCTCAATGCCATCTTCGAAGACCTTCTCTATATAGAAATAAATAGTTTCAAAGCAGAGGTCAAGGGCATAGTTTATAATAAACAAGAGGACTTTTTATAGTTGATTTTTTTCTAGAATTAGGTTTATTAACATAGATATTATTTATGTGGATATTGGGCATACATTAAAATCAAATAGAAAATTGATGGATATACTCCCCCATCTCTTTAAAATACCTCTGTTAGAATTTGAGTCAATTGAAATGGGCTTCTAAGTGAGTCATTCTCTCAATTTAAAAATTTGAGAGATAAAGTAGGCATCTTTGGCTACCTTACATCCACCATCTATTTTAGTTTTAGCTACTTCTTAGATGCCTAGGCTAACCAAAGCTATAACTCTAGTTACAATTATAATGACTATCAAAATCCAAGCATAAACAACTATAAAGGCTTCCTTGTAGTAAATTTCCCTTGTAATTACATTAGTGGATCATGATTGAATGTTATTGTAAAATGTTTTGTCTCTTATGAATGATTGGATACATAGTGTCTATGTATGCTAGGCAGTTCTATTTAATAGATGTACTAATGGAGGTAAAATTTTTAACATGGATTGAGGGATGACGCATCCCTATCTCAATCCTATATATACATATATCTCCCACATTTTAAAGGGAAGATATATTTTAATATTCAATATAGATAAGAAATCCTTCAATGTATTCTACAATTCTATGTTCTATGGTTGTCTCTTTCATTTCTATGTTATATAGATTGTGTGATTTGCTATAACTTGTAGTTTAGTTTAGTAATATGCGATACAAAATTTTTGAATAGCTTATGAATAATTATTATGATTATATCAATCAAAGATGTGTATTATAAATTCTAGGTTGATAAATCTTTCTTTCATGTAACATTTTTTTTAGGATAATCTTTAGATCTATATAGAAGCACCATTTTGATGTAACTTCATAGACTGAGATATATCTAGTAAAATGTGTTTTTTTATTTTTTTCTATAATATTTAATTAATATATTAATTACTAATATTTATCTAATAAATTTTAGTTTATTATATTTTATTCCTCAGATATCCTTACTATGTTTGTCAGTTGTATGTGCCAGAGCAACAATATATAAACATTATTCCATGGTGCTTGTCCGTAATCTAAATTTAGTTATAAAGAGCATATGATTTTTTTTATAGATTATATTTTCTACATTAACATTCCCTCTTTTTTTATTTCTTTAAATCATGCCCACTTTAGAATAAATCCATCATCTTTCACTTCAAGTATATCTACGATTAACATCCATATTTGAACCATCTAGATTAATATTTACTTTTCAATCCACCATTACACCATAGGATATTTTAAAACCCAATACCGTACAATTCAAGACCTAAATTGGAGTTCATCTCCACTAAGATCCTAAAACATTAGATGTTACCTTGTAAAGGTTTACTAGGTGTGCATAAAACCCACATCAATAGTTATGTTATTATGGGATCACAATGGTTAATTACTCTTGGACCTATTATTTGGGAATTTTATAATCAATGGATACAATTATCTAAGAATGGATATCAATATACACTAAAATTCCTTCATGGATCCACTAGTATCATCATCTCTCATCACATGGAGAAACTTCTCAAAAAGGGATTTAAGAAAATAATTTACCAAATGATTCTAGCAAACCATCATACTTATAAAATATTTTTTTTAAGTATGTAAAATTTTTTTAGGAACCAACAAGATTTATACCTCTTGGCTTTGAAGACCATTGAATGTAAATTTTTCTTGGAAGTGCACCCCCTAACATTCAGCCATACCAATACCCATTTCTTTAAAAGGCCAAGATTGAGAAGATGTTTAAAGACCTACTATAATCAAGAATAATTTAACCAAATATTATCCCATATTCCTCCCCAATCTTTCTCACTCATAAAAATATGGCTCATGGCAACTTTGCATTGATGTTTAATAACTGAACAAGCTCACCATTAAGAACAAATTTCCCATTATAGTAATATATGAGCTCCTAGATTATCTCCATGGTGGAAATTTTTTATCCAAGTTATATTTGTGATTTATATATTACCAAATCTACAGTCATGAAGCTGACTTTCAAAAATACTGTTCACACACAAGCTGATCACTATGAGTTCTTTGTCATGCCATTTAGACTTATTAATTACCCTTCCACATTCCAAAGATTAATGAATAAAATATTTTTCCCCTTATTTTGGAATTTAATATTGGTCTTATTTATTTAAATCCTCATCTACAATCAAATTTGGGAGGATTTCCTCAACCACATCGATACTATCTTGTGAATTCTCACTAAGAACCACTTATGTGAAATATATTCTAAATGTTGTTTTATAAAACTAAAGGTTGATTTCCCAAGATATATTGTCTCATCAGAGATTATTTGTGTCAATCCCATAAAATTTAAGGCTATGATAATCTATTTGAAACCTATAAAAATAAATCTACTTGGATTTCTTGGCCTAATAGGGTATTATTAGAAATTTGTCAAATATTGCAACAAATTTTCAGCCCCCTTAACAACTATGCTTAGTAAATTATCCTTTGTATGGTATCTCAAACTTGAAAAATAATTTTTTCACCTTAAGAAATTAATTTACACTACACTAATATTTTCCATTCCTAATTTATCGAAACTAATTTTATTAAATGTGATTCTTGTGGCATGAGTATTGGTGTTGTGCTCATATAGGATGGGCATTCCATTTCCTTCACCATAAATATCCTCATGGGAAAAATTTGGAACACTATATATATATAATAAATATATGATGTATACCCTCCATTACAAAAATTTGTCTTCATACTTGGTAGGATGATGCTTATGCATTAAAACCCAACATCAAATCCTTATTTTCTTTAGTAGCAAGTATCTTTATCATATCAATAAAATGTTTTTTTAAAATCATGGGGTATGACTATTAGATCACACATAAAAAAGGAAATAAAACTTGGTGTTTGATTCCCTCTCTGGTCAGTTTGAAACAAAAACAAAACTATGTGTTGTATCTATTCCCATTTCCACATGTTTGAATGGCAGTCAATAGGAGTAACCTCATGACAAACCCACACAACAACTCATTCTCTAACTAAATATAGATTCATTTTATAAACCTCACCATAATTGGTATGTACAAAAATTTTATTACAAATTCCACCTTGTATTATTCATATTCTCCAAGTTAAGAATATATTATTTTTCAAGAGTTGCACGCCTCCCCTTCTATAATGCATTCATGTTTTCTGAAAACATATGAATGATTCCATCATGATGTATTATATCATAAAATAAAATATGATATAAAAACATTTATGGCATAATGTGATAATTTCCAATGCCATAAAGGGAAAATAGTCACACCACTTGGTTTACTCAAACCACTACCCATTCAAAAACATATTTAGATTGACATATTAATGGATTTGATAGAACACCTCCCAAAATCTAGGGGAAAATTAATCATTATCATGGTGTTGGTGGATCACCTTTATAAATATGTTCATTTATGTGATCTAGACTACCCCTACATTCATTTCACCTAATCTGACACAATCTTGATCAAACATTACAAATTCATGTCATTTATACCTCCATTATATCGTATCATGACTCAACCTTGATGAGTCATTTATGGAAATAAATATTGGAGTTACTTGACACATATAAAAATGAGTTCAAGATACCATTCATAGATTAAGGAATAGATATAAATGGTCAATAAGTTTTTGGAGACCTATCTTCATTTTTAATTAAGTAAAAAAAACATCAATGGGTAAAATGGTTACCTATTGCTTAATGGTGAAACCACATTCCCTACCACATTGCCACCAAGTTGACCATGTAAGAAGTTGTCTACAGTCAAAATACAACATATATTTTCTTATATATACCATATAGATATTAGATTTATGGTGTCGACAATACACTTAGTGCATATGAGAACATCCTTTGCCTCCTTAAGGATAACCTCCACCTAGTATAAAATCACATTAAGCAATAGCCTGACCAACACTTCTATAAATGATCCATTCAACGTAGAGATATTATTTTCCTTAAATGAAAACCTCATAATATATCATATTTGAATCTATTTTTTTTTTTTTAAATTGATACTAAACTACATGGTCCATATAAAATTCTCCATCAAATTCACCATGTTGCCTACAATTTGGAGCTTATAACTTCATCACATGTACTCACCATTTTTAATTTTGCTTGAATAAATAATACCCTTTCCATAATTAAAACACCAATATAGTTCTTCCAAATATTTATTCATAAGTATCTCTCCTTTTATAACGTAAATGTATACTCATTAGTTACTCTCATTATCTCCATAATCAAGTCGTCACTAAAGTTCTCATACAATGGTATGAGATGTAACTTTGAATACATTACATGAGAACATCTTATTCAAATATAGAAATAGTTTACTCACTTGAAGCTTTGAGGGAAAATATTTTAATTGAGAAGGCATTTTAGGACTCTTCATCCTAACCATCTACTGGCATGTTATGATACTTCATCCTAACCATATATTGGGGGTTTTGGCCACCCAACATCACATAGTGAGGGTTGGTTTCCATTGTAATAATTTGACATTCAGGGGGACTAGTACTTAGTGATAAATTAGTATAAATAGTAATATATACTAGTGATAATTCATCCACAAATTATATTTAATTTATCTTTTTCAAAAAAAGTTACCACCTTGAAGAGGCTAACAATAATTATAATGTAATTCTATTTCTTTCCTAATTTAATTTCAAGAATTTATAATCTAGTTCTAATTTGGTTTAGAAAGGATCTTATCATATTGGAAACTTAAAATCTTACTTAAAAATGAATATGAAGGCATAATTTGTAATTCGTACAGATGATATCGACATCCTATTAATGGAATACTTGATGTAATCTGAAATGTTGATGGTAATAAATCTACTTTTAGTTTTACCAAAAGAATATTTATAAATTTAACTTTTTTTAGTGAAGTTTTTATTTTTAATTTTCATGATACTTCTATTTTAAAATTTACCTTATTTTATAATTTTGAATTAAACGTTTAAGATTTTAATACAATTGTTTATTGAATTTATTGGATTTCCTATTTTTATTTTCAAGATATGTTATCTACCAAATTTAGTATATTTTTACATGAAAATAAAATATATAGTACATAAATACTAACATAAGTAGGTTCAAATTAACTATTGTTTATTACATTATAGTATTTAGTATGTTTTTAATAAAATAATAAAAATTTTAAAATTATAGGTCTACATGATGTCATCATCACAAGTGATCTCATATTTTAAGTAATGTACTTTAGTTTTATAATATATATTCTAAAATTTAAGGGTTACCTTGGTGTATTTGTCTAAGTTTAAATTTACCCTAATTTAACAACTTATTGCAATCAATTCACATACATTAGGATTCAATTAGCCCCAATTTGTTTATCATTAAAATAATTGAGTAATTAGTTTAATTAGGGAAGAAATTAGTGATAATTAAGTCATATGAACCTAACTATAACAAATTAAAAAAATATATGGATTTATCATCCCCAATTATATACCTAATTTAAAATGGTGATTAATTGATTCAATCAATTCATAATTAGGTCTAATATATCCCCCTAAACTCAAATAAAACCAATCATCACACATTATTACTTGAATGGTCCCATGTGTATTCCTAATTGAACCAATTAAGTAATTGGGTCACTTACATGTGAAATTTTGGATAATTTATCAAAACAATCCAAGTAAGCATACAGTATGACTATATTGGTCCTATTTATGCACATCATTTAACTAATCAAGTAACTAGTTCATTTGGGTGTGCCATCAAGGATAATAAATCTCCATTAACCCAATATCAACCATTTAACTCACATGTGATTTGTATTATCCCCATGAACCTTATTAAAACCATGTACCACGTAATTGGTCTTAATTAACCCTATATACATGCATTACTAAGTAAATAAAATAAATATCTCATTTGAATACATAATTATAGATAATAAATAAAAATGAAACAAATTTCAACTAATATTTTTGAATTTGAGCTCAATTATCCCTAGTTGTCTTCCTAATAAAATCATGTATAAAACTAACCCTAACATTATCTTAATGCTTAACATGTAACAACAAGATCAAATTTTACCCTAACATCACATTAATGTTGACTAACATTTAGGGGATTTTAATGTTTAATTTTATTTTCCTCTTCTTTAAATAAAATCATTCTACATTTTACTTTAATGGTTAACTTATTTGGTCCAAATGTAGTCGTGAAATGCCTAATCCAAGAATTAAAAGACATTCACTATCACTACTAGGTGATTTCAATTGTTATGGAGACACATGTGAAGACTATTAAAACATTATTTATTATATTGGTCTTGTATAATATTATGATTATATTTATGACTAATAAATTATTTATTTTCCATTCTTTAGGTGAATATGGTTTTTAATTTTTCACCACTTCCCATACTAAGTCCTAACAACCTTTCAATTAATAAAATTGTTATTATTATTTCATATGTATACTCACATTGAGTAAAATCAAACTTCATTGGAGTGTGACTTTTTATTTTAATTCCTCTTAATGCATCTTATAATATTGGTTTCTCTTTTAACCCCTTTCATAAATATTTTGGACTATTTAGTGGAGTATTGATTATTATTACATGTAGCCATCCAATTTTTGTTCATTAAATACTATGTTCAAGGAATAATATTTATTACCATTCATTTTTATCATTCCATTCCTTTTTTGCAATTGGATAAAGTGATATAAGATTATTTTTATATATTCCTTGATTTTTTCTTTGTTCCTTTCTCTAACCCTTAATTCATGAAGTGGAATATTTAATGGAAACTCGTTATTTGGATTTGCATCCTTAGTTTATTGAATTAAATCCATGATTTCATTTTTATAACTATAATTTTTTCCCACACTTTTGTGAATATTCAAAATCAACTTAATGCCCCTAAAAAATAAAAATTTGATTTTGATGTTTTTTATTTTGTTGTGTAATTGGTGTGGCATTATTTGATTTGGAATAAACTCTTGGCTGGCTTACACTATATATTTCATAAACATTCATTATGCTTCCATGATACCTGATTCCAACATGTATTAGTTTCTCTAAAACCTCATTCTTTGTTATAATTCCTTATCAACCCTTTTAAATATCATTTCCATTATATCCCCTATTATGAAATAACTTATGAAAAATACACTTAGAATATATCTCAAAAATACCAAAAGTTTTATTTAATGAATCATTAGAATAAAGAGAATAGGATAATGTGTTTACCATTCATAACTCTATCATGTTTAGTGCATTGTTTTTAAAGGATAGTACCCTTTTTATTGTATAATCTTATATATTATTCACTCTTTTACCATTGTCTTTTATATTTTCCAAAAAATTATCTTTTGGAATAACTTATTGTTTAAACCCATCCATGATACCAAAAATGAAATAACCATGGTATAGACATCTAATTTTGGTATAAGACCCTTTTTCATTATGTATTTCTCATGTTTTACCACACCTAGCCTATCTATGTACATTTTGTTATTTTGGGACACTTTCCACCCATATTAGACCTTAAATTTCCTTAAAATATCTATATTTCTTTATAAACACCTCAAATTCTCCTCATGTTAGCACTAAGACCTTAATTAGTCACCCTATATTCAAATTGATCTCTATTTTGGGACTTTTAGACTATAAAGTTGTAATAAGTAGTCCATATATTTTTACTGGGTCATAATAAGTTGTCTACTTATTCTAAACATGTTTTTTTACATCACCTTAATTATCATTTCCTTGATTAGCTTTTATAAATATATTATAGGATTAATTTATGTATGTATGTGTATATAGACCCCTAAACATAAAAATATACCCTTATTCATTTCATATATCCAAATCTCCTATCATTTGTATCTTTCAAAATTTTATTTTATAAAGCACATTTACCAAGCCTTACAAATATACTATATTTCATCATTATTATAAATTTTGGCCATCACATCTTTTACAAAAATTAGCTTATAGTGAATAATATATATGCATTTGATTATACAAGGAGAGGACGTGAATTATTTTTTTATAATTTGGGTTAGGAACGCTAATAAGAACTATAAATACATTGAAACATGATTATAAGGGTGTGATATATGTATCTACAACTCATCAATGGGTCCTTAGTCAAATAAAATTGCTCATTTATACATTCTTTCGAAGTTATAAAAATTTGTCTATAGAAAATGAGATAACTTTCAGAATTATTTTCCAGTAAGTTTCATGAAGATAATCCAAGAAAATAATCATTTATCTTTGTTGAAACATCCAAAAAAGTTTCAAATCTAAAAAATTAACATACATCATAATCATAACACTAAGTTAGAATCCATTGCACATGGTCACAATCAAAAATTGATTCTATCTTAGTTCATAATAATTGATCTTCCTATTTCTCCCATTTATATAGCATAGTTCACTTTGAATTTACATTATATCAACCTAAAATTATTGTTTTAAATATAAAAAGTAATCTATAGTTCTTAGGTGTGTCATTTTTAGTCACACATCTCTCTCTCTCTCTCTCTCTCTCTCTCTCTCTCTCTCTCTCTCTCTCTCTCTCTCTCTCTCTCTCTCTCTCTCTCTCTCTCTCTCTCTCTCTCTCTCTCTCTCTCTCTCTCTCTCTCTCCATTTATATTTCTTATTCACATTTGAACTTTACTTTCATTCATTATTTTAGGCATTATGGTAGATTTGATTACTATTATTTAATATTTTATATTAGGTATATATTTTTCTTAGTTTTATAATGTTTTTATAGTGTATGATGGGGATTATTTTATACTCTTCATTTAGATGAATATGTCATGTTAACCCAGGTAGTGTCTAATGACAATTATCACTAAGGTATGAAAAATGACAACTAAAAGTTATTTTTTTAGGGTGAGTTTTGGATAATTTATTTATAATGTTATGATATACTTAATTAAATAGAAATATAATATATAAATTATGAAAATAAACACACTAATTGAATTAAAATTACTTGGAAGGGAAACACACTTGCTAGAATTGAAATTGCATTAAAGTAAACACACCGTTAGTATATTTACAAAAATGTAAATCACATGAAATAGGAAAACATAGATAATATATTTTTTATAAATGTATATGATTTGGAAGGTAAATGTTGAAATTAGTCTTGATTGAAATAAACACACTAACATGTAGTCCTATAAGTGAAACACAAAACACAATACTTTACATATGCTAACTGATGACAAGCTTTAAGACACTTAAAAATATGAAATAAACATATAAATACCAAGATATATATTACTTACTCAATTTATTGGGCCCTTGATCTCCCTCGAAATAGGATTAGAACACTATTAGATTTGTATAAACTATGTGAAAAAATTTCTCATTACTTCTAAAAAATACTTACAATACTAAAAATAATGATGTTCAAACTATTCAATCCTTAATAATCTATCTATATCTCTCTTCTACCCTAAGAGATGTTTATATACCACAATTTTCTTTACAAAATATGATTCAAAATAGATAACAACCTAACCAGATCAAATCTAACTAGGATCTTGATTATTCTAAATTAATAACATAACAACATCCTTTCCACATTTTTAGGAAAATTAGTGGAAAGTGTTGCATTCTATTTCATAATTGATTCCATTTTTGATTTTATTTTTAACTTTATTTTTAGTTTATAGCATCTAAATTTAATTATGGTATCAGATAAAAACATAATATTTATAGTCAGTCATAAGAAAACTTATATAAATACCATGACTTAAAATAGATATTAATATTTTTTTTAATTGTTTATTGTTGTTAGAATTTTTCCCTATAATATAATAGACTACATATTATGAAGCATGCATGTCTTTTCATCAACGTATAATCCTTAAGTGTTATTTTAAAATATTTATAAAATTATTTAGAACTAGTATGGGCATTGTTGACCATTTTTACAAGTCAAAATGGTCAACCCCTTATAGTCAGGACTTGATATGGGGGTGGAACATATTGTCATAGGGTGTGTTGTGATCTATTAGATGTAACTTAACACCATTCTATCCTTGGTCATAGTATAGTTTTGTCCTTGTGTCATTTAATGTCTTTGAGGTCATTTTAAAGCCATATGTGAATGTAGTTGGTTTTCATGGTGTTTGAGCAGTCAAGATCATGAAAAGAGTTCTTATAGGACTCAATAAGTTAATTCAAGGTTTCAAATATCAATAAATACTTCAATCACAAGACTAAGTGAACCAGGCCATCATCAGGACATCACACAAAAATGAACATGTGTATTACTTGTACATTTTATATGTTTTCTTATAAAATGTCCCAAAACCAAAGGAATACATGGAAATTTTGCTCTTAGGTTCAATATCATCCCCTATAAATTTGGTACCTTCATGATTTTTGGCTTCCAGACATAAGCCTTCAAATTTGAACATGTAGATGAAGACGATTGTGTGGATGTCAAAATCAAGCCATGATAAAAAAAACCATTGGAGTTTAAATTTTGAAGGTCTTGCAGATTTTAATGATAGTCTCATGGATGTTAATGATGGGCATGTAGATGTCAAAATAAATCTCATAAAATAAACCATTGGGGTTTAAATTTTGATGGGCTCATAGAGGTAAATGATAGGCTCATGAACATCATAAAGACATCAAATTCAAGACATGGAAAAAACCATTAGGGTTTAAATTATGATAGTTATTCAAACATCAAATACATTTTCATGAATGTAAAATATGGGCATGTAGATGTCAATTTTGGGCCTCGTGAATTAGCCATTTGGGTTTAAATGGAGACAAATCTAATGGTTGGTATTTGAGCATACATCTAGATCCAATGGTGTGAGTGAGAGTCAAAGGTCAATGAGCTTAGATTGAATTAAATGCTACCAAATGACATAACCTTAAAACCCTAGATTGATGATCAATACCCAACATTGAAGGTTAAATTAACTCAAGCTATTTAGAGTCATACACTACTATGAAAGCTTAGTCAAAGACCCAAAATGAACAGTGACTACCAAATGTGAATAACAAAGTCCAAGAAATTAATTAATAACTACATATGGTGAATACAAGTGTCTAGAAGATAGTTAGTAGTTGGGAAAATGTTTATGACTATCATATAATATGTGTTGACTCTCTTATTTTAGTTTCAAATGCTTGAGAGTTTATCCATCATGAAGGCAGTTTCACAAAGGCTAGATGAAGAGTCTTTACACCATCTTAGAGAGTATGTCATGGTTTATATGGACATTTGTATTGGGAAGAATTCATGGTCTATTTCTTAGTTTAGGCCCTTGAAATGTAACTAATTATTGATTAGACATGTGGTCTAGTGACCTTTGAACTTCATTATTTCTCCTCTATCTTAAATTATATAAGTAGCTACAATTTTAACCTTTGTAAGAAATACCACACCATGTATGGTGAAGCCCTGCTAGTTTTGACATTAAAGTTTGACTTGGAAAAATAAATTCAATCTATTTTATGTTTATATTTTATCTTATTAAGGTATGTGAAGAGATTTATAGTGAATAGCTAAGTGATATCAATCTATCCTTTCTTTCTCTTACTCCTTCCATGTTTGATGCAAGTGATTTCAACCTAGCATGTCATATGAAGGGTAGTTAAGTATATGAATCTATCTTCAATTTATAATGAGAATTAGTATATTCAATTGATATATGGTATTACTTACCTTGGATAGTTTCTATACATCTCACCTTCATATTGAAACACTAATGCCAATGCATTCTAGGACTCTCAAGCTAGTGTTGTAGGCATTGTTTCTTTATGAAAGAAGTACAATGGTCATGTGGAAGACATCTTGGTGCATCACCCTTTTAGAATATTCTTATTTCATGCAAGTTTTTAACTATTTTTCATATAATAAATCATTAGTTTATGTGATAATAATTTCAAGATACATTTAGGGAGTTGGCCCATAAATCTAAAGGGTCACTTCCACTATAGGTACATCCACATACCTGGAAGTGTTCCCATGTTTCCAAAATCTAGAATAGGCCTGAACACCCTCATTTAGGGTGAAAAATTTTGTGAAAATATTTTTGTCATGATTGGTGGTACCATTGTCTTCAAGACAACCTATCAAGGTGAATGTTGGTATTGACAACATCAACTACAAATTGGTGTTCTACTCAGTATTTGGCAACTCCATTAAGGTAAAATATAGATCACGACCATTGTCTTATTATAAACCTACCCTCATAATTCATGGCTTTCATTAGTTCATCCTCTATTTTAGTTCTCAACCCCAGTAATCAACCTATTCAACTTAAAAATCCCCTTGAAGTTCAATATCCTTGGCCTAATTTACCCTTTGGAGTACCAATAAATTTTGTTAGAGAGGAAGAGGTTGAATAAATTGAATATTTAGAGGATTTTAAAGAATACATGTCTAGAATTAATTATTTCCCTACCTTCAACACTAAAAATACAATTCACTTTTATGTATATGATGCCATTCCTCCTAATTCCACAAAAGTGTGGCCCTAATCAATGGTGAAAGTCATGTTACACCTATTGAGCACATTAAGGATGTCTTTAATTTTTGTATCTTCCATAATACCACTCAAGAGAAAATTGATGTTAGGATCTTTTCCATGTCCCTTAGATGGAAATATATTGATTAGTATAATAATCTATAAGGTGGATGCATTACATCATGGGATTATTTTAGAGTATTATTGACCTCAAGATTTGGAAATGAAAGTCATCATGTCTCCCTCATACATTAGCTTAATTAAATAGAAAGAGGATCCAAATAAATGATGCATGAATTCAATTAGAGGTTTTAAAATAATTGTAATATATTGCCTCCTCCTATGAATTCTCCTCCTAGCTTTGTGTTTCCTAACTACTTGAGAGTTATTGGCACTAAAATTGCTATCATGATTCAATCCATGGTGAGTTCCACTCTCCCTAAAGCATATGAAATTGATATTGAATATTATAATGGTATAATATATGTTATAATATTTATTCATAAGGTGTTCATGCCTCCACTTTCTCATATTTCTACTAATATTCCAAATGTGTCCCAAATTCCTAATGTCAATATGAAGTCCAAACAGGCTAAAAAAATATTGATTGGAAAGCAATGTTCCTAGACTTCAAGGATAAAAATAGACAATAATATATATATATAAAGGTGCCTATTATAATTTATATCCTTATCATAAATAATTTGGTTAGTAATATGGAAGAGGAAGAGGTCAATGGTAGCCTAACTTCAATAGGCCTACCAATGCATACAATCCTAACTTTACCACCAATGCAAGAGAGATGGTATTAGTTCATATAAATTTGGTACAAGGGGAATACTAGAACAAAATCCAATTCATGGATACTAATGAAGGTGGAGATAAATATATTGTTTCTCAAGGAAGAGTTACTCCCCTCCTCTTAGCTAAAAATGAGGTGATTATGCAAGTTAATGAAGGTTAGCATCCTGAAGGTGAAAGCATCACCAATTTCTTGATAGATGGCACTTTTTTAATCAATAAAAGAGCCTCTATTAGACATAATACCATATTCAAGATAAATTATCTATGAGGTGGAAATATCATTTACACAAGCTCATCCAATCCTCCTGTAAGGTAATAAGGCATGGCTACAAGTGTGACAGTTCCAAAAGCTCCTACACCTCCATCCAATCAAAATGTGACAAAGTTTGATCAAGGTGCCTCCATTACTCAAGTGTTAAGAAATTATTTACCTCCAAGGACTCAATAAAATGTGATTACTAGTGTTCTAAACATATTGGATTCCTTAAAAAATACTAAAGCATCTATCTCCTTATTTGATATCCTTTATATGCCTGGCCAAAAAGAGTTGTTACAAAAGTAATTATCCAATACTCCAATTAGTAATTCATCTTAAAATCAAAGTAATATTCATGTTTACAATAAAAATTCTCTTAAAAATATTTTTGAACCATCTGCTAGGACAAAGAAACTCCATGATTTTACCCCACTCTCATAGTGGGTAATAAATTGGTTCATAATTGCATAGTTGATAGTGGATCCTCTACCTCAGTCATGCCCAAGGTTGTAGATGATAATTTGGGCCTAACATATTAGCCTCATATCAAAAAAATTCTATATGTATATGGTGTACCTACTAAGACCATTGGGCTGATCAAAAATTTGAGGGTCTTCCTGCATGATTATTCCAATTTTCATATCCTTCAAGACATAGTTGTTGTTGACCTCCTAGCTCACTTTCCAATCCATCTATCAAGAGAATTTACAACCAATATTGGTGGATATATTTAAAATTTTTGGTCATTATTAGCCTTTAGGATAAGATATGGGACCAAAGTGACCATTATAACTCAGCCGCTTGTAATGTTTCACATTGAGTTGTACATTGAGATAAGCTCTAACTTGAATTGTGTTGTTCATGAGAAGGATTCTAATGTGGATGATGGAGTTTCTAAAATTTAATGAATCTCTGATTTTTTTTGGATGAGTATGGTGTAGATGATTATGGACATGATCCCTATGCATAATTTGAACAAACTGACCTTGGGACTTATATCATGCATGAAGAGCCATTTGAAGGAGTTGAGGTGAGAGTCAAACATTCTCATGTTAATGAAGGTAATTATATGATTAATGAATATTATTTTCATATATTTTTCAATAAAATTGAGCACCATAGTGGGAAAAATGATGCCTATATCTATACCATTGATGAGGATGCTTTGGATGATGACACTCATGAGGTGGATGAGAATGATTTGTGGTAAAGGTTTGATGTCATATGTCATGTGTTTTATTATCTTGTTAATGTTTCTCCTCCTATAAAAAATTCTAAGTCTAATTTGGTTAATGCCTCTGATTAACATGATGTTTATTGTCTCAATAAGTATGAATAAAAATCTCATGTTGTGAATGAAGAAGAACTATGGCAAAAGCTTAATGCCATATGCAAGGAGTTTGACAAGTTAGGTAAGTATCCCTTTTCTCAAAAATAATATATATATAATTTAAATGTTGATAATGATACTAATGAACATGTTGAAAAGTGTTTTATCAATCATTAATATGAAGGTTATTTAGTTGATCAAGAATCTGTTGTCATGAAGCAATTTGGTGATACTATTGTCTAAAATTTTGTAGACATGGATAATTAGGTTAAGGTATAAGTTTTTGTGACTCAATAATAGTCAATATACCTACCTAATGCTGATTTATACACAATGGGATTGGATCATGCAGAAGGGGATCTTGTTGCTTTCAAACATCAAGCACTTCCTATGCTAGAAAAAGAGAAGGTTGAAAAGACTATAATACATTCCAGTCTAATTTTTTTGGATAACATCCAATGGATATGATGGTTATAAAAATAGCTACATCCTAGATAAAGTTTACTATATAAGAATAAAAATCATCCATGAAGGTCTCAAATATTTCACTTGCAGAACTAAGATTATTTAAAGGTGGTAGGATCCTTAACCATACACACATGTAAGTGATTGATGATGATAATGCTCATCATGCTAGGCTAACTTTATGGAGTGATAAAGATGTCAGGGGAAACATTTTTGACCTTGATCTAGGTATGATCATATTTTTCACCTCAAGATGAGGTTTTTAAAATATTAGATTAGGTGTATGTTTTGTTTCAGTTATGTGTGTTCTATTCCCTAAGTGTTCTAGTTGAACACATGTGTGTTTTTGATTTGTGTCTTATTATTGCTGATTTATATTTTTTGGTGTCTTGTTTTAAGTAATTTTATGTGTCAAACCTGATGTAAATGTGACTCCATATCCCAATGGATAGGATGAGGAAACTGGTCATGGCAAAACAATCATGTCACCCTTGGGAAATTGCCAAGAATGTTGACCATTTTTACCACAAGTCAAAATGGTCAACACCCTATAGTCAAGACATGATATGGGGGTGTAACATAGTGTCATAAGGTGTGTTATGGTCTATTTTATATCACTTAATTCCATTCTTTCCTTGGTTATAGTCTAGTGTAGTCCTTATGTCATTTGATGTCTCTGAGGTCATTTTATATCCATATGTGAAAGTAATATTTTTTCATGGTGTTTGAGTAGTAATAATCATGGAAATATTTAATATAGGAATTAATAAGTTCATTCAAGCTTTAAAATATCAATTAATACTTCCAACACAAGCCTAAGTCAACCAAACCATCATCACGACATCACATAAAAATGAAGAAGTTAGTTACTTGTGCATTTAATAAGTTTTCTTAAAAACATTCCAAAACCAAAGGACCACATGAAACTATTTCTCTTAGATTCAATATCATCCCCTAAAAATTTTGTGCCTTTATTTTTTTTTTGCTTCTAGATATAAGCCTTGAAAGTTGAACAAGTAGATGAATATGAACACGTGGATGTCAAAATCAAGCCATGCCAAAAAACCATTAGAGTTCAAATTGTGACAAACTCATGGACATCAATGATGGTCTAATATATGTCAATTATGGGAATGTGGATGTCAAAATGAATCTTTTCTAATAAACCATTGGGGTTTAAATTCTAATTGGCTCATGAACGTAAATAATGGGCTCATGGACATCAATGATAGGCATGAAGACATCAAATTTAAGCCATAGAAAAAAACCATTGGGTTTAAATTATGATGGTCATGTGGATGCCAATAAATTCATGCAAATTTTAAATATGTGAATGTGGACATCAATTTTGGGCCTCATGAATTAGTCATTTGGGTTTAAATAGAGATAGATCTAATAGTTAGCATTTGAGTATACATCTAGATCCAACAATGTGAGTGAGAGTCAAAGATCAAGGATCTTAGATTGAATGAAATACTACTAGATGTCACAACCTCAAGACCATAGATCTATGATAAATGGAAAACATTAAAGGTCAAATTAAATCAAGCTCTTCGTACTCATATGTCACCATGAAAGCTCAATAAAATACCCGAGATAAATAGTGACTGCCAAATGTGAAGAATGAAGACCGCAAAAGTAATGGATGACTGTATATGGTGAATACAAGTGTCTAAAATACATTTAGTATCTTGTAAAATGTTTATGACTAGCATAGTAGATGTGCTGACTCTCCTATATCAGTTTCAAATGCTTGAGATTTGATCCATAATGAAGGTAGTTTCACAAAGGCTAGCTAAAAATATTTGCACCATTTTGGATAGTTTGTCATGGTTTATATGTAATTTTTTCTTGGGAGGCATTCATGGTCTATTTCACAATCCATTCCCTTGCAATGTATCTAATTATTGATTGGACATGTGTTCTATTGACCTTTGAACTTCATCCTTTCTCCTTTATCAAAAATTCTATAAGTAGCTACCATTTTCGCCTTTGTAAGAAATACCACACCATGTATGGCAAAGCCTTGTTCTTTTTGAAATTTAAATTTTCCTTAGAAAAATAAATTCAATTTATTTTGAGTTCATATTTCATCTTTTTAATGTATGTGAAGATATGTATAGTGAATAACTAAGTGATATCAATCTATCCTTGCTTTTTCTCAATCCTTTCATGTTTGATGTAAGTGATTTCAGCCTAGCAAGTCATATGAAGTTTAGTTAAGTATACGAATCTATATTAAGTGTATAATGAGCCTTAATATCTGAAACTAATCTATGGTATTAATACCTTGGATAGTCTCCATGCATCTCACCTTCATATTGAAACATTAATGTTAATGCATTCTAGGACTCTCAATCTAGTTTTGTAGGCATTGTTTCTTTGTGAAATAAGTACAATGGTCATATGGAAGACATATTGGTACATCACCCTTTTATAATAGGTTCATTTCATCTAATTTTTAAACTTTTTTCCCTAGAATCAATCATTAGTTTAGGTGATAAGCATTTCAAGATACATTCAAGGAGATATCCCTTCAATGTATAGGCTCACATCCACTATAGGTACACCCACATACGTATAAATATTCCCATGTTACAAAAAAATTGGAAGATTCTTAAACACCCTCTTATAGGGTGCAAGATTTGGTGACAATAGACACTTCAAATCAAAACTGGACATCTTTAGAGCTAGACTAGTGACCTCTAGATCTAGTCTAAATTAGTCCCAAGGATTTTTTTCCTACCAAAAAACACTATATTTGATTATAGTACCTTCCTATGACTTGTACATACAAAACTTGTTTTTTTATAATGAAAATGTTATAACATAATGGTTTAAACAAGTAACAATGTTTGCACATAATAACTACGATAAAATACTCATTTTCTACTTTGAATTAATAATGAGTTCTATTATGTACATCTAAATCCAAATAAAAAGGATACTTTTATGGAAAAAAATAGGTAATTAATTATATATGATGAGCCATTTTATGGGCTGATAATTTCCCCCACATATTATTTATTTTAATTCATCTTGAAATATAAGGTCTCCTTTATTCTCTATTAGACATAGTGTCTCCGAATTTCATGTTGAGGTAATAAGTGTCATATTATGTATCCTAGTGCATTTATTTTGTACTAATGTAGCCTTTATATTTTCTAAATTGGGTATTCAATATGACAAATTGTTCTTCCCAAGAGATATTATATTTTACCATGAAGATAAAGGGTTAAATATCAGTGGTGGACTATACTTCATTTCAATCCATTCTTGTCCATGTGTTTATCAAAACTATTGTATTATTTCTATAATAGATCTTGCTATGGTAAAATTCCATTTGATATTATTGGGATAAATTAACTCCATTATATTCAAGGTGACACAAAATTTATGCCACCTCTAATAACAAGTAACAAGGGATGTACTAAAGTGGTTTTGAGCACACTCCTAAAATTTAGAAATAAATTTTATCATAATATGTGGATGTTTTTATACAATAATTTGATTATATAAAATATTCAAAAAACTTTGGTTTGCTTATCTATATTAGGGTATCCATGCCTCATGTAGATCCCAACAATTTTAACTTACATAAAATATTCTTCTTTTCTATCCCTCCATGTAATCTATTTTTAATGTAGAAGTGAAAACATTAAGCTAAGCTTCTCCCACAAATAATTTATTTAGTAAAGATGAAATGTGTCCCAAGAGAAAGTTACACAAAAATAATTCACATAAAATGTTTTTCTACTCAAGGGTACTAACCTGATAGGCATCCATGATTTATTTGTTATCTTGTAATTGATGAGGAAACCCACATGAAATTCTCAAAAACTACCATCTATAAAATTGTTCTTCTTGAAATAGATCATACCTAGAGGTAGATCTTTTACAATAAAAAATATTCTCTCCTAGTTCATAAGTTGTCTATAATATGGATTCTACCTTTTCCATTTGTATCCTCTCTTCCTCAAGATCACTCTTTATCTTTTTATTTTCTTCCCTATCCTCCCTTAGGGCCTAATAGGTTAGCTTCCAAGTAGCCACGATGTCATTATAAGATAATTAATTTTTCACACCATGATCTACTTGGTTTATAGGTGTTGTTTTGTTCTATTTAAACTAATCTATTTCAATATTTTCACTAAGGGACTAATTTTAGTTTCTTATAACTCCTAATATGAAGATAAAATATATTCGTCCTTACCTTTTAATTTTTCTTGAGGAATTTTATTTCCTCCACTTGTTGTCACATGGCTACTTCTACTCTTGACAAGGCCATGGCTTGTTACATCGACTCTTCCAAATCATGACTATAAGGTTGCTCATATTATCTTAGAATAGGATTTTTTTTATTTCTCCACCAATGTCTTAGATGAATAATATTGAGAAAAATTCACTACTAATTCCTCAGTTGTGGAAATATTTAACGTGGTTCAAATATACCTCATATCTTCCTCCTCATTTCAATTATGTTATAATTATTTCTTTTGTTTGACATTATTAACCATCCTTCATGCCACAAGTAGTCTTTGTCATGATTATCCATACAAGTACCTTTTATTTGGAATACATTTGATTATGTCATCATGATGACTTCATGTCCTTATAATGACATGTTTTAGTTTTTTTTTAATTATGTTTTAATAGTATGCCATTTTATTTTATTCTTGAAAATAATAATAATAATAATAAAAACCTTTTTAAAGACCCATTTTATTGGAGACCTCCCTTTTTTACATGTCCTCATTTGGAAGAATATTTCTTAAAAATTGGATATTAAATTATAATTTTAAAACAAAAAATTAATCTTACTCATTAAAAAATTAAATATAGATATCTTGAATTACCTATGGTTATCCTTCTTCCTAGTTCTACCACATTTCTTAGGATGATAAGAACACACAAGTTAATCAAGAGTATTATACAAGTCAATTAGGAGTACTATTTTTATTGCTTTGTCCCCTAACAAATTATGATTTAATAGTTTTCAACTCTTTCAACTTTTCTATTTATTTATTTTTTAATTTTATCTATTGTTTCGAAGAGTTTTGTCATTTAATAGTTTTAAATCCTCTTAATTTATTATACTCAAAATCTCATACTTTGTATATGATGGAAAAATAAGGTTTTTCCATATAAATGAATTATTCTTGAGATTGAATATGCTTTTAGAACTCCTCATTAGTAGGAAGTAGATGGTATAACGTTCAATATATGCCCATTTATCAAAAGTGACTTCATGTTTCCAATAATTAGTATTACTTGAATAAATCCATTGTCAAAAATACTTTCAACTTGGTAAGGACCTAACCATATAGTGTGGTGTTTACCTTTGAATCAAATAATAACACCAAATTTCTTTATTTGAATTTCCTTTCTTTGATGTAATGGTTAGACCATGGCTTCTTATGATATTGAAGACGTTTTATCTAATGCAATACCTCACATTTCATCTCATATATTTCATCAAATTGAATTATTATTTCTTTTTGTGTGTTTGTGAGGTATATCTATACCTCCATTATTGTTAATAGTGTTTATAATTCAAACTCAATTAGAAGTAATGGATTCTACCCATATACTAGATATATGGATAAAATCCTTTGGTGGACTTACAAGTTGTGTTTTATTCCAAAAATTCTTTAGGTAACTTATTTTACCAATCCTTTTTTGCTGACGTGCACTATCTTTGTCAATATGTTTTCTAATTTTCCATTGGTGACATCAAATTGACTATTGTCTTAAGGATGGTAAGGTGATGAATTAATGTGGGTGATATGATAGTGTTATTTGAATTATTTGATCATATTAGATGCAAATTGAGGTCCTTAATCTAAAAATATTAGAATTATTGCTCAAAAATGTTGTAGGATCTTATAATACAAGAAATTAGAAACCTTTTATTCATGAGTAAATAACAAGGACTCAAATTTTTCCCATTTTGTAACATAATCAATACATGAAAATATGTACTCTTTTCCTTGAAATGGTGGATCAATAGGACCAATTAGTTATAAATTTATCAAAGGATCTATAGTCATACAAAATTTCCAAATTGGTAGTTTCAGTGTGGCTTGTGACATCCATAGGTCCTTTTTTCATGCTCTTACGACCCTTTTAGACACCTTTTTGCTCATTACTAGTCATCTAGAACCTTTTAAACCCTGATTCCACTTCAACTAGATATTATTCCCCATGCCAATCCTATTCTCCTAGGTCTAAGGCTTATACGATAGATGTGTCCCATTTGGACTATAACATCGAACACCAAAGAATCCACTTTTTGGCACTCCTATCCTTTACACTTTGAGCCCCAAAATTTAGTTTCATGTAATCCTTATCCTTAGTTAGGTCATCCTCTAATCCATGACCAATTATTCCTTATAAAATTCCACTTAAAACTCATTTATAATGTAGGTGACCAAACTTACAAAGCAAGCAATAATACAAACAAATCACCAAGGTAAACTTCCTTATTCTCTACACATAGTCACCCAACACAGCTGCAAACCTACTCAAATCCTTGTACTAGTCCCTAGACACCTCAAACACTATCAATTTAGCATTTACATCTGTATCACACTATTGCATAAAGTACATTAGTTGGAAGAACTATATATGACTTGATCCCTCTTTGGAGTATTGGTATGTACGAAGCTTACACACATAAGGGGTGTGGATTTCCATGTTTAGTACATCTTACACACTAACCTCCCCTCTTTGTCAAGTGACTCAAATATCATTTTGTCAAGCATGATGGAGGGTTAGGGTTTGAATAAAAAATCAAATCCACATCAAGTTGTTTTGATAACTAACACTCAATTTTTCATAGGAACAAAAAAACTACCCAAAAAGTTTTAGGTCTCTATGATCATTTTGGACAATAGCAACAAGAATAAACAATAGGAATAGACACGAAAGTATCCACCTTTCATCACTCCTATCCATTTTCCAAACAAAATCTAGATTCAGGATTACAAGACATTCCTAATCTTGCATAACCATTTCCAACATTTGTATCGACTATCTAAGTCTATTTTCCAACTAAGTTATATTTCTTTCTTTTTATTGTTATTTTTAGAAAGGTGAAATAGATAAATAGTAATCCAAATTATGACTATAATTATTACTATATTCTATAATGATTTATTAATATAGACCCTTAACTAAAATAGGAATAAAAATCCATTATTACCAAATAAGTTAAATCACTTGGTGAAACCAACTTACTTCATTTGTGCATGAAAATCCTGATATGATAATAACCTTGATGATGCACACATTGATGTTCATGTTCTACCACATTGGCCTCCTGATCCACTTTTACCTATTTTTGATAATGTTGTCATCAACAAAGATTTTGTTCTACAGAGTTTTAGAGAGAGACTTAGGTAATAACCCTGATATCATGTCATTATCTTAAAATCTATCATGGAAATTAAAAATGATAAGTAAATTTAATCTTCCATTTCTTAAGAACAACTAGTTTTAAATGACACTACAAGGGAAACTATGTCTCAAAAACCCCCTATAGCTACCCAACCTTCATATGTTGCACCACCAGTTATGGATAGTACATATTAATCTCTTAATGTGGATTCCCTTATGAAAGAGAATAAATCTCTTCAATTCAAGGTGATACATCATGATCAAGGTACCTTTAGACCAACATAGGCTTTATAATATTTTATTCTACTTCATACACCATTGGCATGCCATATTACTATTGTACCCTTGCCACTAGGTTTTGTTCAAGCCAAGATCACTCTATATGATGGCAATGGTGATATAGAGACACACTTGATAGATTTTCATGAATCATGTTTGGACTATGTAGTAAATGACTAGTTATTAACCAAGATATTTCCATGGGGTTTAAAGGATTATGATCTATAGTGGTTTTAGAGGATACCAAATTAGTTGATCAAAGCATTTAATCCTTTAGTTGACATGTTCCTATCTCATTTTATAATTAAAATATATGTCAAGGTTTATTATGCCCAAGTTGCATAATGAAATAAAAGTCAAATGAGCATCTCAAATATTATGTTCTTAGATATAAGACTATTTTGGCTAAAATGACTATCCCTATGGCTGATCAAAAATTACAAGATCTCTTCAATCAAAGTCTTATGCCATCTTTACATGAGTCAATAATGTTCAAAATGTTTTCTTCCTTCACTACGTTATGTCGTACCATAAAGGAAATATAATTCAAATTACTTTCATTGGGTAAAATCAAGTACACAAGCATATTATAAATAACAAACAATAGTAAAAATAAATTCTGATACAAATTAAAGGTGAATGCTAGAAAAAATAAAAATTAACCTATAGTTAATCCAGCTTTAGAGCCCCCTCAGTGAGCCTTTACCAAACTAGCAGTATCTCCAGCTAGAGTCTTATAGTAGGTATTAGAATGCAATGTCATGTGTCTCACTCCTATTCAAGAAGCTAATACAACAAAGCCTCTTTCACAAGGATATGATTAGAATGCATTCTATATTTTCATAGGGAACCAAGCCACACAATGAATATATGCATCAATTTGTGACATAAGATACAAGACTTGATAGATGGTAACCTTATTGATCTTGCCACTCTAGTTGAGCCTCCTCAGGCAAAGCAAACACAAGACAATGATCTATAAATTTTCTTAGATCCTTTCCAATGTCATTATAAATAAGATACAAGGGATACATCAGGTGTTCACCATGCATATCATGCATACCCTCCACCAACTACATACTAGACACCTTTAATTGAGTCACATCCTTTGAGCAACATGATTGATGTGTATAATTCTAGAGTTCTAGTGAGACCATCAATCTCTTTCTCATAGAAATAGATATTTGAGGATGATTTAGATTACTATGTACTCTTTATCAAATCCTACATTAATCACCATCCCATTCATAGTGTTATCATAGATAATGGATCTATTATGAACATGTACATTATGACACTACTTTAGCATTTGGAATATTCAAAGCAAGATATCACCTTGATAGACACAATTATCAATGGATTTAATGGGAACATATGGATTTCATTGGGTGAGATTGTACTTCCTCTATAGGTTGGTCCAACACATGTGATGACACCATTTACTATTATTCCTAGTGTAAGAGTCTTTAACATGTTGTTTGGTTGACCATAGATCCATAAACTTCATGCAGTACCTTCTACATTTCATAGATATGTGAAATACATTCACACTAATAAAGTTTTTATAGTTGGTGGAGTTTTGTATGAGTTACCACTCCCCACTTTAAAGCCATCTCCTACTCTACAGTCACTAGTTTCATCTCCTCTACCAATTATAGTTCTTCCTCCAGTTAAAGTTTAGACATAGTCGAGGCCTCCCTCACTAGCACAGAGAGTTCATACACTTCCATGGAGGCCTATCTTAGATTGACCACTACATCAACAATAATTTTAGGAATCTAAATAGTTTCCACCTATAGTATTCATACCCATGGTAATATCATTGAGGTCTCATTCCTCTACACATGGATCACATTTTCAAAAAGACTATTCTACTATCATATGGGTCCCTAAGATCCCCATAGTTTCATCCACTTCTCATAGTTATAGGGGGACCCACAGTTAGTTTCTACTATAGATATTTCATAGCACTTATAGCATACACAACTTTTAGAGTCACAGTCTCAACACTTCCATCATGATTCATGATCATGTACAATATCTCTCCTTGATATAGGACACTATGACAGGGAGTTCTTATGAGACTAATTGATTGGTATCATTTCTTCTCAATATTTCTTGTACATAATTTCTTAGCTTAATTGTATATAGTTTCTTTTCAATTTCTTGTACATATTTTCTTTTCACTTTCTTGTACATATTGTCTTTTTTGGTTACTTATATATAGCTTATTTTAAAATACCAAAAATAATATAGCATATCAAAATAAAAAAAAACATTCAAATAACTCAAAACATTAAATAAATTTTCAATTACTTGTAGTATCCATGCTTTACATTTCTACTACCATGCTAGACTTACATTTCACTATTATATGATATTGTTTGTTGATTTGTCTACATTACCATTCTTCACTTAATCTTATTGTAGTGTGTGTAGTGACACCCATATCCTTGATTGCTTCACTCTATCCATGAAGGGGGAGTCCTAATTTTACATTCAAGACATGCATCAACATATCTAGCCACTGGGGGTATCTTCTATGTGACTACACCATCAATTTTATGTCATTCCTACACCACACACTCTAGTTATCATGTTGTGGTACATTACTTACTAGCTTACAGAGATTATTCTATTGACAGTCACTAGTATATAACACTTGTGTATTTCCTAGCATCTACCTAGTCTTGTAATACATTTTTATCAAACTTTCACTTCTTTCTTTGATTATTTAGATGTGATAGTATTTATAACATTTACATGCCTTCCTTTATTGATTTGGGTAGCTAGATGTGATTTCATTTGTTAGTTCATATTTTGTTACTTATGTGTGCCTTAGGACATTTACCAATGTCCTTTACATGTAATCTTTTATGTGCTTGTGGCCCTCATTCCAATCTTACTTTTTTGAAATTGTATGTGTATGTGGGCATTTGAACATGTCTTGTATGCTTTCTTATTTTCTTGTTTTCTTATTAGTTGTTTGCAATGCCATGATCCACATCATACATTATCCTGCCTTCTTAGATGTCATGATGGACATCATGTTCCATCCCTCCTTAACTAAAAACTAGATTACCAATTTTATTTTAGTATACTACACATTTTATTACATTGTTACATTTATCTAGGCATACCCCTATTGATCTAACAATCTCCAATATAAATTATGCTATATCTTGAGACATATTTTTTATTATCATTATTATATCACGTATCTTGAAGCATAACACATTTATAAGAATATTTATTCTAAGGGAAATAATTGTAGGGTATTAATTCCTACCCTAAAAAGAGGGGGAAATAAATAGGGCATTTGTCATATAGATTAGATCCCTCTAATAGTCAAAAAAATTAGTTTTTATAACACTCAAAACAAAAATCAGAGTTTAAAACATACAGAAGAGACCAAAAAAATAGTGACGAACATAGAACAATAATCATAAATATTAAAGTATAAGATTTCCCAATTTGTACCATAGCATTAGACACTAAAGTTTCCACTATTTGATGTTCCTATCTAAAAAACCAAAAACCCCAAAATTTTAATAAACAGATAGAAAGGTAAGGTTAATTAAAAGTTTGTCAACTACAGGTCAATTTAGATTGGGTAGTTTTAGTATAGTTTTACTTAGATTATATATATATATATATATGGGGAATCATGCATTGAATGATGGATCTCACTTCTATTTTTAGATTGGGAAGTTGGTACAACTTCCAGATTAGAATCCACATTATAGACACTAGTGATCAGGGGTAATGTCCATGACACATTTGCCTTCTTTTCTTTATAGCTCATTATATTACCTAGTTATTCTTAGAAATTTTGTGCCATATTCCATATATAGGTACTTATTATCATTTTAGAGTGGCTTTCATACAAGCCTAGTTCTCAGTTATAGAGTGGCTTTCATACAAGCCTAATCACCACCTTTAGGAGTGGCTAAAATTGGCCTAGTTCTCAGTACACATTTAGTTATCCATGCCACAATTTTAGATAAAAAATCATTCATAGGATTCATGATCCATCTCATATGACACTCATTCATATTGATATCAGTTCATAGTTCACACTTAGTGGTAAATGATGGAGCCAAAGGACTAGCTAGCCTTTTTATTGTTGAGCCACCTACTCAGAGGGATTGGACACATTATCCAAAATTAAATTAGCACACACATGATCACATAGCTTTACACTTAGTAGGAAATAATGGAGCTAAAAAAAATCCTTTTTATTATTGAGCCATCATCAAGGAATTGAGCACTCAACTCCATTCATGATATTACTCTTAGTATAACACATATCTAACATCACTCAACATCATAATAGTTTTTCTATTAGTTCATGTACTCAGTGAGGTGTATTAATTCCTTTATCTTTTACCCAACCTTTCTAAGTTCTTATTTTAGATATAATGTGTCTAGTAAGAACTAATATCTCCTTGTTTTCTCTTGTAGATTTTATGCTTCACATTGTGCTCTCTCTATGCACACTCAATATCACACATCTTCATGGGCTTCACTTTTCTAGGTAATTTCAGGTATGTTTTCTATTTTTCCTTTATCCTAATATTTCACTTTGTTATATCACTAGAATAAAGAGGGGGGGAATGTAGTCATATAAAATGTCCAAATTAGTAGTTTGAGTGTGGCTTGCAACAACCCATCCATAGGTCCTTTTTACATGATCTCAAAACCCTTCTAAATACCTTTTTACTCATGACTAATTATCGTAAACCTTCTAAACCCTAATTCCACCTCAGCTAGATAGTTTTCCCCATGTCAATCCTATTCCCCTAGGTCCTAAGCCTGTAGGAGAGGAATGCCCCATTTGGAACATCACATTGAACACCAAAGCATCCACTTTTTGGTGATCCTATCCATTTGCAATTTTATCCCCAATGATCATTTTCATCAAGTCCTTATCCTTTATTAGATAAACCTAACACATATATATCTTACCCATGACCAATTATTCCCTATAAAACCCAACTCAAAGCTCATTTATAAGGGAGGTGACCAAACTTACAAAGTAAGAAATAATATAAATATATAACTAAGGAATACTTCCATATTATTTGTAAACAATCATCAAATATAGTTACAAACATACTCAAATACTCATACCAGTCCCTAGCCACCTTAAACACTATCAAATTGACATTTACATTCGTAACACACTATTGCAAAAAGCACATTAGGTGGGAGAAGTACATATGGCTTGATCCCTCTTTAGAGTATTGGTATGTAGGTAGTGTGCCCACATAAGTGGTGTGGATTTCACATTTAGTACATCTTACACACTAACCCCTCCTCTTTCTCAAGTAACTCAAATATCATTTTATCAAACATGATGGAAGGTTAGGGATTGAAGATAAAATCAGCTCCATAGTGAGTTATGTCAATAACCAATGCTCAATTTTTCATAATAACACTCACATAGGCATAATGAAGCTACCTAGAAAGTTTTAGGTACATATGATTAGTTTGGACAATAGTGGAAAGAATATACAACATCATTAGACACCAAAGTATCCATTTTTTGATGCTCTTATCCTTTTGCAAAATGAAAGCTAGATTCAAGTTTACAACACCTTCTTAGTCCTACACAGCCATTTTCAACCTCTGTATCACCTATCTTGGTATGTTTTGTAGCTAAATTATATTTCTTCCTACTTATTTCTATTTTTAAAAAGGTGAAAAAGATAAACAATAATAGAAACCAGGACTATAATTATTACTATATTCTATACTAATTTTTTAATCCAAACCCTTAACTAAAATAAGAATAAAACTCTATTATTCCCAAATAATTTAAATCAGGATCATTCAACCACTTGAGGATTAAGAGGCATTTCATTAGATAGTTTAGGTCTCCCAATCTTTTGGTAAGGACACAATGCCAAATATATTTTTTCATATTCTTATGAAGTGAAGGTAATTATTATCCATTCCCAATGATCTTGTGAATAATATTTTTTTATTAATTATGACCTCTTCCTAGCTCATCATAGAATTTTATCAATATGTCATATATCATATCTTCTTATAAACACCTATGATCTACCAAATTGGTTCCACATTTGAATAATTCACCATTAACCATTAATAGTTGGCATTGTTTTAGATCAAATGTTTCCTTTATTTAGGAGTTAAATCACAAGTAAACTTCCCTATGGATAGATAATTATTCATAGCATCAAATCATGGAGAGCAAGTTGAAACTGTGAATAGATATTCTTATAGAAATTATCCTCCACTTGCTCATCTTCACCTAAAACATTCAATCTTGAAAAGAAGTTAACAACTACATTATATTTTCCTAACTCACCAATATTTTTATGTCAAATTCATAAAATAGTAGTAACCATATAATTATCTTAGCTTCTACCATTACATCATATATATTATGGTTGAACAATCTTTATAAGTGAATACTTTGTATCTAGTGATGTAGTGATAGAATTTGTTCATAGCATAAATGACAACAAAAAACTTATTTTCAGTAGTTTTATATTTACTTTAATTAGTATTTAAATTCTTACTTGTGTGATATATATCATACATTTTATCTTATTCATCTTTCTAACCATGAACCACCCAAATAACATTGTTAGATGTATTTGTGTGTATTTGAAAGGGTTGTTACCAATTGGGACCTCTCAAGACTAGATCATAAATTATTTTTTCTCTTATTGTATCAAAAATATGTTGAAATTTATTGGTCAATATAAATTCACTATCCTTGGTGAGAAAGGAAAACATAGGTACAAAAATCATACATAAATCTTTAAAAAATACCTAAAATATCTTGCATGAACTAGAAATCTTTTGATATCTATTAGTTTTTTAGGTGTAGGAAACTTGAAATGACTTCAATATTTTTAGGGTAAACACGTAATCATTGAGATGAGATATGATGATCCAAGATAGTATCATGATTTATCATCATCAAATATTTTTCATGGATTAGGGATAATTGATGTTGTTCACACCTATTCAACAATTTATCTAGATTGGTTAAGGCTTTATTAAAAAAGTCCCCATGAAATATAAAATCATCCATTCATACCTCAATATATTCTTTATTAATATTAGAAAATATATCAAGGACTTAATTTAATATTTTTAGGTTAAACATGTAATCCTATGATGACCTAAGATAATATCATGATTTACCATCATCAAATATTTCTCATAGGTTAGGGATAATCGATGTTGTTCACACCTATTCAACACTTTATCTAGATTGGTTAAGGCTTCATTAAAAATGTCCCCATGAAATATAAAATCATCCATTTATACCTCAACATATTATTTAGTAATACTAGAAAATATATCAAGGACTTATATATAGGGTTGCATGTGCATTGTATAAGCCAAAGGGTAAAAATTTATATGCAAACCTAACCCAAGGACTTTGCTTTTATCCTAGTATCTAGGAGGTTCTCTTATTTGATTATTATTAGCCAATTTTGACTACTATAGGTTAGTCTCATCAAAAAAATTACATTTATATATTTTTATATTTTTTGATAGTCATCTAGGGTCTTCAAATAGCCTTTTAGGATGGTTCCCCTTTGTGTTTATCATTGTTTAAGGTTCTTTTGGAGAAGTTAAAGTAAAGTGGTTTTTAGGTTGTTTAAGCCTTATCGTGAATTTTCATTGCACAAGTCATTAAGGATAATGGTAAATGGGGTATTTTATTAGTTCTTAAAATATTTAATAGTGTCCTTTGATGTCTTATAGGTTTCATGTTATATCGAAGGTCAATAAGTCATTTTGAAACTCTTTTATATACCAGAAATATATGTAAATTTGTCAAAAGCCACTTTAAGACCAAAAAATGTGAAAACCACATAGAGATGTAATTTAAATAACTTATTATAAGTGTTATAATTTGAGGTTGGTAGACACTTCATGATATGTTAGTTTTAAATTAAGAAAATGGCCAATTATTACAGTTTCAATGCTAAAAGAAGGTAGTTCAATCACTTGTATGGATTAAAAAGGATAATTTATAGCTATTAATTCTTAAAAAGGTATATATTAATATTTCAAAAGCCAAATCAAGGTTCAAAAAACTTTTACATGTCCAAAAAAAAACCACCCTCTTTATCCCATCGATCTCTTGGCAAGCTCACATTAACCATTTTTAGATGCTTAGTATGGACAAGAGAGAAGACCATGTCTTAATCTCTTGAAAAATATGTGGCCCTAATGACCTTAATAATCCATTAATTAGACATTATTTTAAATTTATATTATTTATGAGTGATTTTTGAGAATTTAGGGTGGTTTAAAACCCTAAAAAACCCTACTAGCTCAATTTTTTAATTGAAATAGAATTTTGGAAGATTTTTCAAAGTATAAATGTATATTTGATGGATTTAAGATATATTTACAACTATTACACATCATTATCCATTATATTTGGCATTTGTTAACCATTAAAGACAAGAAATATTTAGTTTGATTAATTTGTAGGCTAGTGACAATGGGTTTTGGATGAATTCAGGGTTTCACACTACTTATACATTTCTCCAATGATCCAAAAGGTTTTTTAGTAATCCCAATTTTTAAAAAAATCTTAAAACCATTCACAAACATCGTGATATTTCTAAGTTTTAGGTATTAGACTCACAAGGGGTAGAGTTTTGGTTCTATGAGAATTTTTAGCATAAAATGAATGAAGCAAGCTATTCACAATGTTTTGAATTCATAAATTACCTTAAAATCACATAAAAACACATTATGGATAAATATTCAAGGATAATATTCTTAGATGAACACAAATTAACTTTATACATGCTCAAAATGAACATCTACAACTAGCTCTAAGAACGTGAGGAATTCATGCAACTAGTGAAGTAGGTTGAGATATAAAGTCTGTTATAAAGTGAATATATTATTTTAATAAGATCATAAAATATTTATATTTTTTTATTTTAGTATAAAATACATATATAAGATATCACTCAATCACACCAATAATATTTTCTTGAAGAGACACATAGCCCTGTCACAAACCCAAGATAAGAAGACCAATGTGCTAGTTTTGGGTGAAGGACCTATAAGATTATATAGGTTAGAGAAGAGGTAAATAAATTATAATAACTCATTGAAACACTAATATATTTATGAATAAATAAATACATCTCATTTTCAAGTTCACCATACAAGAAGCTCAAACTACCACCTATAGGCCTATTATGGGCAGACTTGTCAAAAAGACATATGTACAATGTTAATAATGTGCTTAATAGGTTGGAAAAGGGTAAAAAAATAACATTATACACAACTTAACATTAATAAAAACAAATAAATTACCAATTCAAATATAATATTCATACTTACAATCAAATTAACCTGGCAAGTACCTACAGGGAAGTTTTAGGTGAATTAGGGAAAATGTGTTGATACCATAAAGTATAGATCTAGGTGAAGGAGGTATTTTAAATTAAATTATTAATTATATAAATATACTCATGAAATTTAAAAGTTATTATAGGTAATGAATATGGATATAGATCTATTTAGGCCTAAATAGTCAAACACATGCATGTGTATGAAAACTAAAAGAAACTTATATACTTTATAAGTGTCTTGACGATATTTAATGGGTCCAAGAACTAAAAAATATATATAATTATTTATAGTATATGAACACAAATTTTATATTCACTAAAATATAAATAAAATTTATAAAAGGATCTATTAAGGTATTTTTTGCTTGGCAGCTCCTAAAATCCTTAACGAGGACCTATAGGCAAAGAGGTCATGATTAGGCATGATGAACCTTAAATACATAGGTAATAGAATATAAAATTAATATTTTTGAGGTATAAATATTTATATATTCATTTTTATGTAACAAAGTGCATTTTAAAGGCCTAAAGCTTCTCTCTCAACCTAGTTCACCAAGTTTGCTAGCTCAAAAAGCTACATTATTTTGCTTAAAACTTCATTGAGGATTTGCATGGGATCCCAAGGAGGTTTATGAAGGTATAAAGTTTTTTTGAATTAAAAATAATAGTATTATTATACTTTTCAATGTCCCCAACTCTATGGATCATTTTTAAAAAACTAACCAACTTAGAAGCATTATTTGGCCTTATGAAGAGCTTGAGAGAGCATATTTTTTTACTTGAAACATAGAGGAGGTTTTACATGGGACTAATTGATATTTTGGTATGATGTATAGGTATATTACCTATAATATTTTGGTATTTATAGTTATATTTGGGATAAGTTATTCATAAAAATCTCTAAAAAAGAAACAGGCTTAAAACCCTCCTAAAACCCTCATAATGACTTGATGATTGGGTTTTCTCCTTAAATGATGCCAGATAGATTGATTTGTCTTAAAAATGGTTAATATTAATTTAATTATTATCATTAACACCTGAATAGGCCATTTTTTATCACATTTATGTTACTTTTGTACATAACTTGGCTAAGACATGACTATTGTAGGCCTAGAAATCTAGGTTCTGATTTCTCTCCATGAAATCTAATTGAATGAGGTATAATGGAATATCTTAGAATCATATATGACCTTGAGAAAACATTATATGATGAAATTAAATCTCTCATGAAAGGTATCAAGGAAAAAATTTTATACTAAAACCAATTGAAGAGGAGTAGATAATAGAATTGAAGAGTCTCAAGGAACCTATGTAACTAGTGACAATTGGATGAAATGTTGAAGATCTTAGAATGATTGGCACAGTTACAACATCAGCATAAAATATTCCCATTTATGAAAAATTTTACAAGATAGGGATTAATTTTTAGAAACCAACAAGGTGAACTATAAATATTTAATCAAGAAGAAGAGCATGTTCGAGAGAGAAGGGTTATGTGCCACTCTTATGCCAACTTCATGAAACTCATCATTACTCTAAGTAGACACATGTTGAAAGAGTCCTTAGGATTTTTTTTAACCTATTTATTATCTTTAACTTATTTTATCATGAGTGACACTTATTTATGACCTTATATATGCCTCTCTCTCTCTCTCTCTCTCTCTCTCTCTCTCTCTCTCTCTCTCTCTCTCTCTCTCTCTCTCTCTCTCTCTCTCTCTCTAATTATTCCTAATTTTGGTATTAAATGTATCCTCCACTTGATTATGGTGAATCCCTGCTCATTTTTATTCCTTTTATCAATGAAGACTACTAGTCTTACCTCCTTCTATTAATATACTTAGTGTGTTCTCATGGATACTTGATATTTTCAAGTGATTTTATTAGTCATACTTGACAATTTGTCATATTATAACACTTATATATAGTTTGAAATCTTCTCTTGTAATTCATGTGAAGTTTTTAAGTGAAGTGTAAGGATTGAGTGATTTTGCCTATTAATTAGTTTTATTTTAGACCTCTTTATGAGTACTCATAGACTAACCATATATCATAACCTCCACATTGAAATGTTGATGTAAGAGATTTAGATTAGGTGTAGTGTATTTTCATGTTAGTTTCATAGTTTACATGTGCACATACAGTTGATTGGTAGCAATCACTTAGTACTATGTATAACCTCCTTGTTAGGTTTATTTTATTTTAGCCTTCTATTTTTTTCTTACAAGCTAGTAGTGTAGTGTGCTTAATTGATACATCAAGTCGTGATAGCCCCATAATATATAATTTTAGTCCACTTAGAGGTCATACACAACCTAGGACTAATCCCATTGTATATCTGAATTGAGAGGGATTGAATCACCCTCTTAAGGGTGTAAATATGAGTTAAACAATTATGTCATGCTTTGTGGGATAATAGAATTCATCCATTGAAGAGCGATTGGTTTTCTCTTTAATGCATCAACCTTTAGAGGCATAAACACAAGCAATAATGGAAACCCTAAGTTTAATCAACTAGTTTTATCAGCCTATGTATGTTTATAATTAAGTGGTCTTTGTTAATTGTCTTTCTCATGAGGTTCCATGGTTAAATTTAGATTGGACATCCATTTTACCCAAGTTAGTGAGCTTTATCAAGGGCTTAATGAACCATATTAGTCCTATTTTAATCCATAACAACCCAATGACCCTACTTATCCTCCATATGAACCTAAATATTAATGTGATCAGCCTACTTATTCCCTTAGTCATCATGATCAAAGACATGATACTCATATTATATCCTTATTAAGACTCAAATCATTCATTCTAGATTATGAAACAATATTGATGAAGTTTGATAAAAGAATAGATCTTGATCAAAATTCCCATATCCATATCATGAAGAATCTCAAGGGATCATAAGAATTTTTAAGGAGTAAGTGGGCACCTATTCAGGGAGAAAACTAGCATGTATTAACCAATGAAGTTTTTTAAATAGGATTATTAATATAATTCTTTGAAGATATGTTAGTGATATGGAGTAAGTGAGAAGCTCAACTCAGTCAGCCTTTAGTGCCATGTCCTACACAAGGCCAATCTCATTTTTATACAAATTTTATTGAAGATTAAGTACACCATTGAAGGAAATAATAGGTGTTGGAAGTCAATCCAAACAAGTCTTTAAGCTTCCCAAACATTCCATCCATTAATAAAGTGGAACCCCATGTTGGAATCAAGTAGTATATTTATGTGAAGATAAAGATTATTTGTTCCTTAATCAAGAAATTGAATCAAAGAAGGAAGTTGTGTCTATTCAAGAATCATCTACTTCTCCTCAATAACCCAAAACCTTCTTATTATGTACTTTTATCCAAAAGGGCATCCAAAACAAAAAGAATGTGTCAAGATTCAAATCAATTCATGATCCTATTCAAACCCCACCCCTCACTCCTCAAGAACCAAAACAAAAAGAATGTGTCAAGATTCAAATCAATTCATGATCCTATTCAAACCCCACCCCTCACTCCTCAAGAACCTAAAGCCTTCCCATAATAGAGGTCAATTAAAGATAAATTTTAAATTAAGAATGAGATCCATTTTTGCAAAAGTAATGTCCAATGTATATCAAGATTTAAGGGATTTATTTTTCAATGGATAAAGAAGAAGGATAAGTTCATTTATCATGAGAGTAAAAAGTTAGTTTGTGAGGTTGACCAACCCATCATTGAGGAAGAACATGTCCCATTAGAGGATTATGATGTTCAAGTTGTAGTTGTAGGTAAGTAAAGTGATGTCTATTAATAATACTCTTCATGTTAAATTGAATAATAACTCATCATTGACACTCCCCTTAGTGAAGAAAAGAATAATTCAATATTTAAAAATGAAAGGGAAGGTGATCTTCATCATGTAGTAGTAGAATTTTTGGATTATAACATTATTTAATATGAACATATCCCAATTGAGGTGGTAAAAATATAAGAATAGCTAGATAGTCACCAAATTAAGACTATGGATGATCAAAAAAAATAGTTCCTAGAGACTCTTGATGAATTGGAGAAGCTAGATGCAATTAAGATGCATTTGGACACCTTTTAAGAAGCCTCAAGTATCCTAGAAGAGGTAAAGGTTTATTTTGATCTTTCTCTTTTGACTGAGAGTGTTTGTCTTACTTCTTGTTATAAATAATAATTGGTTGAGTTGAAAATGGAAGGATCTCAAAATATTGTTTACATAAAAGGTCTACGTGAAGAAGCTATAGTTGATTTTGATGTTGAAGGTTTAATAAGTAAACAAGAATAAGATTTGAATATGATTTAAATATGCTCTAATTCTCATGAACCAATTACCTTTAATAGCAATGGCAAGTTGTATAAATGATTGGTGATCTTCCAAAAAGTCACCATGAAGTTCATGATCATATGTTGCATGCCTTCTCAAATCAACAAGAAGAGGTTCAAGATGATATGTGGCATCAATATTCAAATATTTGAAATGAATTTCAAGCTCTTAAAGGTCTTATAACTCTTGTTATAAATATTAAAGATGCTATTGAGGCTGATCTCCTTATTGAAAAATAATGTGGGAATGCCCAAAACGTTTTTCAAGATAAAAAACATTATTTTATGGAGTCACAAGAAGCTAAGGTTGATGTTGATCCTATGAGTCAATAAGTAATCATGTTCTAGGTGAGTTCAAACATCAATAAGTATCATGATAAGGCCTTTGAACTACAATGTGTTTATGTATTCATTGGAAACATGTTCTTTGATGATAACTCATATGATATCATTCCAAATGAGTGGACAAAAAGGAATACTACTACACCAGGTATCATGTATAAAGGGAAAATTGATTTACATCACTACTCATCTCATGGAGAAATAATTGGAAACAATTTTACTTTTGATCAATGAGGACAATATTTTGAGGTTAGATGTTTTTTTTTTTTTTTTTTTTTGTGTGTGTGTGTGTGTGTGTGTTGATTTAGTATGTTTTATTTTTCTTGAGGTATTTATTTGTCACAACTATTTCAAGTCATTTGTAGTCAAAATATCAATGTCAATTTAGGTCTGAGTTTGAGTAAGAAATGACCCCATGCCTAATGGATGGACTAGGCAACCAGTCTAATGAGCATAATAGGCATGCCATCACATGAGGTCACTAAAGATGTTATCCAATTTTGGCTACCATGGGTGAGTCTCATTAAAAAATTACCATCTAGATAATTTTATATTTTTTTATAGTCATTTAGGGTCTTCAAATAGCCCTTTAGGATGGTTCCCCTTTGTGTTTATTTTTTTTTAAAGTTATTTTTGAGAAGTTAAGATAAATTGGTTTTTTGGTTGATTAAGCCTTCAAGTAATTTTTACTTGAAAAATTAATTAATATTAATGGGAAAGGGGGCATGTTTTAAGTTATTAACATATCTAAGAGCATTGTTTGATGTCTTATAGGTTTCATATTATACCCAAGGTCAATAAGTCATTTTGAAACTCCTCTATATGCTACCAACATATGTAAATTTGTAAAAAACAACTTTAAGACCCAAAAATATGGAAACCACATAGATAGGTAATTGAAATAAATTTTTATAAGTGTTATAACATGAGGTTGGTAGACACTTCATGATATGTTAGTTTCAAATCAGAAAAATTATTAGTTATTACAATTTAAATGCTAAAATAATGCAGTTCAGTCATTTATAAAGATTTGTAAGAATAATTTGTAGGTGTAAACATTCAAAAAGGTGTATATTAATATTTAATAATCCAAATATAGGTTCAATAAAAAAATTCAAGTCTAGAGAAAACAAAAAATACCTTCATTCTCCCATTGAGATCTTGGTAAGCTCACAATGACCATTTTTAGATGCTTGGTACATACAAGAGAGAGAAGGGAAGGTCCTAACACCTTGATAAAAGTGTTGATGTGTTTTAAATTATGTATCTAAGGTATTCAATAGTGTGTATGAGATTATATGTATGCATGGTTTTCAATGAAAAAGTGTACCTTAATGCTCACATAATTTGCATGACACCCTATAGGTTTTGGCCTTATTATGGATGTTTTTGATGATGTGTTCTTGATATAGAGGCCATATGGGGTTTAATAAGTGGTTGTTGTACCTTTTTAATTGAAAATAATCCATTTGAGTAGTATTATTAAGGTTTAGGTTATCCTAGTCATTTTGGTAGAGTTTCCTAAGTCAGTAGATTGATGAGATCAGAATTTGCAGGTGTGAAGGTGTCAAAAGAACGTGATCGCATAATTATTTTTATTTTTATTCCTAGAGAAGGTGTTTAAAATTTAATTCCTTAACATAATGTCTATAAAAATTTATGATATTTAAAGTTTCTATCCCAGGCAGGTTTCATTATTTTTATACTTAGTCAAATTTACATTTTTTAGTGACTTTTGTAATTCAAATATTTGAATTTTACAAAGGAAAATAGTTATGATTTTTTGATATGTATCTTGATAAAATAGATGAATTTGATGATTGAGTAAAAATAAAATTGGTAAACAACTTCAAGGATAATATAAGGAAATTTATTAGGAGGTTTGACTAGTCACATAATTACATTTATTGTAGCTCAAAGTTGACCAAGGGTTTGACCTCCATTTATTAAGGACCCAAGAAGGATGTTTAGATTTTACTGATGATATTTGGATGTTTCATGATGATTTATATATTGGATAGTGTTTTAGACTCCTTGAGGATCATTTTTATGGATTTTAGAGGTTATACCAATCTATCCTTATTATGAACCATTGTTTGAAAGTTAATTATTTTTTCATTCGTAGAATTTTCATGTACAAGTCAAATGATTGAATGGTTTTGCTTATGCATAGGTATGTAGTGATGACTGTAATAACTTGAGGGTGTCTTAGGGGTCATGTGGTGTGGACCCATGTGATTATAATTGTTCTTGTTTTTCTATTTTGATTGTTATGTTTTAAAGGTATGAATAGATCTCCATGGACCTGAAAGGGCAACTTAGGCCTAATTGAAAGGTGTTGTTTCTTAAGGGTGATATATCAATGTTATTGTCAACCTATGTTGGTGGTGTTGATATATTTTTAATTGTGATAGAATTATGAATGGTTAAGTAATGTCTTGTGTCTAATCAAGAAGGTGGTGATCATGAAGACTCTATAAAGAGAAAAAACAAAGATGAAGGTTTCTAGAGAGTATCAACAAAGAAAAGTGAAGTGTGAGTAAGTTTGGTGGTTAAATTTAAGATAAAAGAAATGTAGGGATATTTTTGTGACTTAGTGGTCATGTTTTTGATAAGGTAATATTATTTTACAAGGTTGACAGTTGAGGATGAATGAAGAAATGTAGAGTGATCTAAAAGGTTATTTTCGATGCATTGCTTATGTGTGAATGATTGAGAAAGTGTGAAGGGTTGAAAAGAGTTGTTATTCATTAGTTATCCACTAGATTGGAAGGAAGTGAGATTTTTAGTGGTGTTGATTTATAGGTGTTGTGTGGGTGCTCAACATCTAGGGAAAGTGGGTGTTTGTCCATGCTTAAAGGTCGGTGATCCTTGTGGAGATGGTGCTTCAATAAAGTATATTGTTTGTGATCTCTTATAGGATTTTAATCCATTTTTTTGAAGAATTGAGAGTGTATTTTAACCACCATGAGGGTTTCCCACATAATCCATGTATTATGTGCTTTGATTTTGCATTATTTTATTTGGTCATTACCATAAATGGTTTATATGCTTTATCAATGCTTATGTTGAATAGTTAAGATTTTGATGAATTGGAATTGAAGTTCATTTGCTTGCATCACTGATTCACCCCTAGTATAAGTGAATATATGTATAAAAATTGGTATCAGAGCTACACCTTCTTTATAAGTTTAACCACTTTAAGGTGATCTAAGGTACAATGGGTCATATAGATAACATAAATGGCACTACAAAGAACCCTAAGTAAAATAATGAAGACACATCTACACAATCAGATGATAAAGAGGAAGAGGTAAGATATGACACTAAAGATCCATAAATGAGAATATATAAGGATCATCTAACTTCCAATGTAATTTGAGATATGAATGCAAGTTTGCAAACTATAAGGATAATTTTGATCCATCATAATCAACAAGACACAACTCTATTATCCAAGGTTGAACCCAAAACATTCTTGGAAGATATAAAATATTGAAATTGGACATGTGCAATGGATGAGGAACTTGATCAAATAGTAAATAATGAAACATGGGATTTAGTACCAAGGCTAAAAGACAAAAATCTGATAGGTACTAAGTAGGTATTTAGAAATAAGATGAATGAGAAAGGAGAGGTCACAAGAAATAAGGATAAACTAGTGTGTAAAGGATATGCTCACCTTAAAGGAATAGATGTTGATGAATCCTTTGATCCTATGGTAAGAATGAAATCAAGTGAACTATTCTTGTCATATGCATGCTTTAAAGGTTTCAAATCTTACCAAATGGACTTAAAATATGAATTTTTTAATGACAACTTAGATGAAGAAGTATACATTGAGATACCTAAAGGTTTTTTCATGAAAAGTAGTCAGGATTATGTTTGTAAAGTAAATAAGGGTTTATATGGTCTTAAAAAAGCTCCTAGAGCTTAGTATCATAGGTTAGACAAGTATCTATTGAGTCAAGGCTTCAAAAAGGGGTAGTTGACAACAATTTGTACATCAAAATAGAGAGTAATTATCAATTATTATTGATAGTCTATGTTGATGGCATAGTTTTTGGATCTAATAATTACAACATGAGTAGAGAGTTTTTAGATTCTATGAATACTAATTTTGAATTGTCAATGTTAGGAGAACTTTATTTCTTTTTAGGATTGTATATTAACTAACTTGACATAGTGATATTCATTTCATAGGCAAAATACATAAAGGATATGATAAGGAAGATTGAAATGATGGATTTTAAGCCAATAATTACTCCAATGATCATATAATGTAATTTAAGTAAATAAGATGACTCACTATAATTTGATAAAACCTTGTATAGATCCATGATTGGAAGTCTTTTGTACTCTACTACTTCTAGACTTGATATCATGTAAGTAGTAGGCCTTGTAGGTAGGTTTCAAGTTGATAATAGAGAGTCTCAATTGAAATCAATTAAAAAGATCGTGAGGTATCTCAAGGGCATCATAGAATATGGTCTATGGTACCCCAAGATTAAAGAGTTCACTTTAAGGACATACACTAATGTAGATTGAGTAGGAGGTGTGGATGATAAGAGGAGTACCATTGGTGGTGTTTTCTTCATGGGTAAATGCTTGGTGTCCTAGATAAGCAAGAAGCAAGCCTCTATATCCCTATCAACTATATAAGTTAAGTATATAGCTATTGTTTCTTGTTGCGCTCAAGTAATATGGATGAAGCAAACCTTGGAATACTAAAAGTTAAGATGAAATAGACCTTGTCCTATCTATTGTGATAATAATAGTGTAATTACTATCTTAAATAATCTTTTTATCCACTCAAAAACTAAGCACATTCCTATTTTATATCATTAATTGAGAGAATAAGTGAGTAATCAAAGTGTTAAGTTGGAGTATGTGCCTACAAAAGAATAACCATATATATTATGAATAAATGATTGATAAAAGCAACATTTGAATATCTAAGACAAAGCTTGGGGTTCATATACTTTTGTATAAATGAATATAATTTTATTGGTTAAGGGTGAGAAACAAGTTCATGAGCTTATTGTAGATGTTTGTGATGAAAATATTTAAGAGATCTGTTCAAGGACATTGGTCATAAAGATAAGTTCTTAGTTAATATTTGAATCTTGGTTTAGTTAGTTAAATCGTGAATAATGAAGGTAAAATTGATTTAGAGTGTGGAGAGGACTTTTCCAAGTGTATTCCATGGGTTTATATATGCTAATTTGGTTAAAATAACCATTCATGACCATTTGTTCAATTTGACCAGTTTTTTCAATGTTCACTACCTAATGAGAGCCCATCATGTAGAATTAGTGCATTTAGGATCTTTAAAGGAAAAAAGAGAGTTGAGACTAGATGAGGTTGATTGGACAGTCTATATAAGGTGACTTAAAAGTGTAAAAATGATCTCATGACTTTTTGAATTTGTTTTTTCATAGTGAAAGGTGTATACACAAGGTTTGTAAGCACATTATAACTAGTTCAAAGTGTCAAATCAAGATTGGTTAGTGTTCAAGGTGAATTTGTGGCATATAAGGGTGTATTAATCTCATATAGGTGTGATTCAAGTGGTTTTGAGATTTGAAGGACTCTTAAGGGAATATTGAAGAGTTTTGATTCCTCTTAGTGGTCAGGTTTCTTACTTGAGGGTTTATAGGCCAAAAACCATTATATGGTTCTATCGGTTACCCAAGGAGTCAGACATTAATAATTGGTTTATTAGTGTGACTTGGTGACCTCCAAGTGTGAGAGAAGTTTTAGGAGCTTTAATTGAGCAAAAGATGGTATTTTGACTTTGGTTTATGTTTGAAACCTAGGTTTTTGAACCTTGTGAGTTAGTTGTATTCCCAATAGATTTAAAGGTAAAATATATTAAATAAATTGAAATGGACAAATGGGTTCTTAGAAAGTACATTAAAATCATTTGGAATTGTATAGTTTGTTCAATGGTTGAGATTTTATTCAAAAGGAGGGCTAATTAATAGGTTATTTTGTGAAGGAGCTATGGTACAGAGGAAGACTTGAATGATGAATATTTTCATGCATGAGTTTGAATATGAGTGTGTTCTATATATGTATTTTCAAGTCATGAAGGTGCATACATAGGAAGTTATGACATCTATAAAATCTTGAAGGGCTATAATGCCTTTAGGTAAGGCTAGTGTGAAGAAGAATAGTTTTTGGTCATTTTATTCAAAAGATAAATGTATGTTTATCCCTTAAGCTGTTTCTCAATTATATTTATAAATAATATGTGTTTGATAAATAGATTTAATGTCCATTTCTCATTATATGGGTACCTTGTGAGAAAGAATTTGAAGATAACTATGAAGTTTCATCATGGTTGAAGATGGTTTGAAGGTTTTTAAGTGGTGTCATAAGCTCAAGTGACTTAGGGGGAGTCCCTCTAAATATTATTAAGATGTTTGAAATTAGTTTTTGATATTATTGTGTCTTTATTCTTTATATAGTAGTGCATGGTCAAATAAGAGTGTTGTCAATGAGTAGGCTTGAGGTAGTCATGGGAATAAATGGTATGCATAGTGACAAGGGGAGTTTATATAATCTATAGGAGGAGGTCCATTATTTTTTTGGATTTTAAAAAATTTATAGGTCCTAAATATTAGTTGGTAATCCCACTTTATCATTGTGTCAAAGGGGGAGAAAGCGCTTGTAGAGGGAGAAAAATCATGTGCATAGCTTTGTGTTGGTGTTTATAGGTCTTTGCATCAATGAAAAATGAGGAAATTATTGAGGTTTTTTCAATGATGTCTCCAAGGTGGCCAAGAGTGTCTATGAGATGATATGTATACATGGTTCTCAATGACAAAGTGTACATTAGTGCTCACATAGTTTGCATGAGACCCTATAGGTTTTGGTCTTGTTATGGATGTTGTTGATGATGTGTTATTGATACAAAGGCCATATGGGGTATAATAAATGCTTGGTGTAATTTTTGAAGTTAAAATAATCCATTTGAGTAGTCTTGTAAATGTATAGGTTATCCTAGTCATCTTGGAAGTGTTTCTTGAGTCAGTAGATTGATGACATCAGAATTCACATGTGTGAAGGTGTGAAAAGAAAGTTATCACATGGGTCTATTTAGTTTTGTGCCTAGAGTATGTGTTTAAAATTTATTTCCTTGATATAATGTCTATCAAAATTTATAATATTTAAAAGTTACTCTCCCAATCAAATTTCATTGTTTTTATACTTTGTCAAATTTGCATTTTTTAGTGACCGTTGGAATTCAAATATTTGAATTTTACAAAGGAAGCTAGTTGTGATTGTTTGATCTATATATTAAATAAAGGGATGAATTTTATGATGTAGTAACAATAAAAGTGGTAAATAAATTCAAGGTGAATCCATGAAAATTTAATAAGAGGTTTGACTAGTCATATAATTGCATTTATAGTAGCTCAAAGTTGACCAAGGGTTTGACCTTCATTATTTAAGAACTTGAAAAGGATGTTTTAGTTTGTATAGATGATATTTGGATTTTTAATGATTATTTATATATTATATAGAGGTGTATACTCTATAAGGATCATCTATATGGATTTTTTAGGTTGACCAACCCATCTTCAGAATGAACCATTTCTTGAAAGGTGATTATTGATTCATTCATTGTATTTTCATGTACAAGGCAAATGATTAAATGGTTTTACATATGTATGGGTATGTAGTGATGATTATAATAACTTTAGGGCGTTTTAAAGGTCATTTGGCATGCAACTATGTTCTTAAAATTTGTCTTATGTTTCTATTTTGCTCTATGAAGTGTTAAAGGGATGAATAGGTCTCCATGGACCTAAAAGGGCTACTTAGGCCTAATTGAAAGGTGTTGTTGCTTAAGGGTGCTATGTAAATGCTATGGCAAACCTATGTATGTCATTTTGATATTTTTATAAGTTTGATAAAATCCTTAAGGGTTAAGTAATGTCTTGTGTCTAACCAAGAAGGTGGTGATAATGAGGACTCTATAAAGAGAAAAACAAAGATGAAGGTTTCCAGAGAGTATGAGAAAAGAAAAGAAAAATGTGAGTAATCTTGGTGGATGAATTGAAGAGTAGAGTGGTGTGAAGGATATATGTGTGACCCAATCATTATGTTTCTAATATGGTAACATTATTTTGTAGGGTTGATTGTTGAGGATGAGTGAAGAGGTGTAGAGTGATCTAAAAGGTTACTTTGGATGCATTGCTTGTGTGTGAAGGCTTGAGAAAGAGTGAAGCATTGAAGAGAGTTTTTATTCATTATTTATCCATCAGGTTGGAAGGTAATAAAAATTTTAGAGGTTTTGATATTAGAGGTTTTGTGTGGGTGCTTTTAGATGCTTAGGGGTTGGTGCTCCTTGAGGAGTGGGTGCTTCACTAAAGTCTCTTGTTTATGATCTATTATAGGGTTTTATTCCATTTTTTTGTGTACTTGAGAGTGGGTTTTATCCCCCATGAGGGTTTCCCATATAATCCATGTGTTATGTCTTTGATCTTGCATTATTTTATTTTTTCATTGTAATGAATGGTTTATATGTTTCATGAATGTTTATGTTGAATAGTTAAGATTTTGATAAATTGGAATTGAATTTGATTTTCTTGCATCACTGATTCACCCTTCATCTTAGTGATTATACCTCTAAAAATTGGTATCAAAGCCACACCATCTTTATAATTTTAACCACTTGCAGGTGATCTGAGGTACATTAGATCATATGGATAACATAAATGGCACTACAAAGAACTCTAACTAAAATAATGAATACATATCTATTCAATCAGATGATGAACAGGAAAAGGTAAGATAAGATACTAAAGCTCCATCTAGGAGAATATAAAAGGATCATAAAACTTCCCAAGTAATTGGAGATATATATGAAATATTATATACTAGAAGGAGAATGTTGATCAACTAAAAAAAATAAGACACAACTCTGTTATCCAAGGTTGAACACAAAACATTCTTGGAAGATAACAAAGATGAAAATTGGACATGTGCACTGGATGAGGAATTTGATCATAAAGATTGAAACATGGGATTTGGTACCTAGGCCAAAAAATAAAAATGTGATAGGTAATATGTTGGTATTTAAAAATAAGATGAAGTTGAGAAAGGAGAGGTCATAATAAATAAGAATAAACTAGTATGTAAAGGATATGCTCAATTTGAAGGAATAGAATTTGATGATACCTTTGATCTTTTGGAAAGAATGGAAGTAATTAGACTCTTCTTGTCATATGAAAGCTTCAAAGGTTTAAAATTTTACCAAATGGATGTGAAATATGTATTTTTGAATGGAAACTTAGATGAAGAAGTCTACATTGACCTACCTAAAGATTTTCTCATGAAAATTAATTAAGACTATGTTTGTAAACTAAAGAAGTTTTTATATGGTCTTAAATAATCTCTTAGAGCTTGGTATAATAGGTTAGACAAGTATTTATTAAGAAAAGGCTTCAAAATAGGGGTAGTTAACAACAATTTATACATTAAGATAGAGGGAAGTCATCAATTATTAGTGGTAGTCTATGTTGATGACATAGTTTTGGATCTAACAAGACAAAAAGAGTAGATAGTTTGAAAATTATATGAATATTGAGTTTGAAATGTTAATGTTGGGAGAACTTTCTTTCTTCTTAGTATTACAGATTAACCAAGTTGATGCATGGATATTCATTTCATAAGAAAAATACATCAAGGATATGTTAAGTTTGACTTGATGGATTGTAAGCTAATGAGCACTCCAATGATCACATGGTGAAAGTTAAGTTAACAAGATGACTCACCAAAGGATAATAAAAACTTATATAGATCCATTATTGTAAGTCTTTTGTACTCTACTACTTATAGCCATGATATCATGCAAGTAGTATGCCTTGTAAGAAGGTTTCAAGATTATCCTAGAGAGTCTCACTTAAAATTAGTCTAAAGGATCCTGAGGTATCTCAAGGGCACTATATAATATGGTTTATGGTGCCCCAATAGTAAAGATTTCACTCTAAGGACATACACTAATGCAGATTGAGCAAGATGTGTGGATGATAAGAAGAGTACCAATGGTGATGTTTTCTTCATGGGTAAATGATTGGTGTCTTATATAAGCAAGAAGTAAGCCTTTATATCCCTATCAACTATAGAAGCTGATTATATAGATATTTCTTCCTATTGTACTCAAGTAATATGGATGAAGCAAACCTTGAAAGACTATAAGGTAAGAGAAAATGGACCTTGTAATATCTATTATGATAATATTAGTGCAACTAGTATCTCAAATAATCCCTTTATTCACTCAAAAAATAATCAAATTTATATTATATATAATTTATTAAGATAAAAAGTGTGTAATCAAAGTGTTAAGTTAGAGTATGTGCCTACAAAATAACAAGTTACAGATATAATGACCAAACCATTGATAGAAGAAACATATAAATATCTTAAAAAAAGCTAGGGAGTCATATCATTTTATATAAATAAATATAATTTCATTGGTTAAGTGGGACCAACAATTTTATAATATTTATCCATAGGTTTGTGATGAAAATCTTCAAGAGATTTGTTTAGGGACATTGGTCTTAAAGACAAGTTCTTAGTCAATTTTTAAAGTTTGGTTTAGTTGGTAAAATCATGAAGAATGAAGTTAATATTTATTTTGAGTTTTTAGAGGTCTTTTACAAGTGTATTCCATGGGTTAAGATGTGCTAAGTTTTAAAAATAACCATTCATGACCATTTGTTCAATTTCACTAGTTTGGTTAGTGTTCACTGCCTAATGAGATCCTATCATGCAAAATTGGTGCATTTGGTGTATTTAAAGGTAAAAGAGAGCTAAGACTAGTTTATTTTGATTTTAAAGTGTGTATAATGTGCCTTTTTAGTTTAAAAATGATCTCATGACATTTTAAAGGTGTTTTGGCATAGTGATAGGTGTATACGTAGAGTCTACAAGCGTAGTATGACTAGTTCAAAGTGTCAAATAAATATTGGTGAGTGTTCAAGGTGACTTTGTGGAATATAAGGATGTATTAATCTCATATAGGTGTGCTCAAAGTGGTTTTAATATGTGAAGTCCCCTTGAGGTCAAGTTGAAGAGTTTTGATGCTTCTCGATGTTCATAGTTCTAGCTTAGTAGTTTGTAGGCCAAAAAATATTTTCATGGTTCTATGGGTTTCCCAAGGATTCAGACCTCAAGAACTGGTCTATTAGTGTGAATCGGTGACCTCCAAGTGTGAGATAAGGTTTAGGAGCTTGCATTGTATGTAAAATGGTAAATTGACTTTGGTTTATGTGTGAAACCTAGGTTTTTGCACCTTATGAGTTAGTTGCCTTCCTAATAGAGTTAAAGGTAAAAGATATTAAATAAAATGAAATGGAAAAATGGGTTCTTAAAAATTACTTTACAATCATCTTGAACTGTATATTTTTTTCTATGTTTGAGATTGTATGCAAATGTAGGGCTAATTAGTAGGTTACTTTATGAAGGAGCTATGGTGAAAAAGAATATTTTAATGATGAATCTTGGAATATGTGATGGGGTATATGGGTGTGATCTATATATGGAGTTTCAAGTCATAAATGTGCATACACAAGAAATTATGACATCTACAAAATTTGGAAGGGCTATAAGGCCTCTAGGCAAGGCTAGTGTGAAGAAGAGTAATTTTTGGTCATTTTCTTTAGAATATAATGGTATAGTTGTCCTTGAATATTTTTATCAATTATAATTGTGCATCATATGTGTTTGATAAATAGCTTGAATGTCCATTTATTATTAAATGGGTGGCTTATGGGAGAGAATTTAAATACAACTATGAATTTTCATCATGATTAAAGATGGTTTGAAGGTACTCAAGTGGTACCTAAGCTCAGGTCATATATGGGGAATCCATATAATTATTATTAATGTGATTACAATCAGGTTTTGGTATTCTTGGGTGTTTCTTCTTCGTATAGCAGTGCATGGTCAAAGAAGAGTGTTGCCAATGAGCAAGTTTGAGGTAGTCATGGTAATAAATGGTATGCACAATGATAGGGGGAGTTTATATCATCACTCAAAGGAGGTCCATTTTTATTTTTGTATTTTAAAACATTTCTAGGTCCTCAAGATCAGCAGGTAAGCCCACTTTATCATTATGTCAAAGGGGGAGAATGTTTTTATAGAGGGAGAAACAGTATGTGTATATCTCTATGTTGGTGTTTAAAATTGATGAAATAAATGACAAAGGGTGAGATTTTTGATTTTTTTTCATGATATCTCCAGGGTTCCAAGAGTATCCATGAGATGATATATATTCATGGTTCTCAATTAAAAAGTGTACCTTAGTGCTCACATTATTTGCATTAGAACCTATAGGTTTTAGTCTTATTATGGATGTTTTTGATGATGTATTCTTGATACATAGGTCATATGATGTTTAATAAGTGATTGGTGTACTTGTGGAATTGAAAATAATCCATTTGAGTAGTCATGTGAAGGTTTAGGTTATCTAAGTCATCTTGGTAAAGTTCCCTGAGTCATTAGATTGATGACACTAAAATTAACACATGTGAAGGTTTTAGCATAATGTGGTCACATTGGTATATTCATTTTTGTTCCAAGATCATGTTTTTAAAATTTCATTCCTTGAAATAATGTCTATCAAAACTTATGATAGTGCAAAGTTTCTCTCCCATGTATAAAGTTTTTGTAGAGGGAGAAAGAGTATGTGCATAAGCTTTGTGTTGGTGTTTAAAAGTGTTTAAATCAATGAAAAAGAGGGATATTATTGAGTTATTTTAAATGATGTATATAATTTTTCTAATAGTGTTCATGACGTCTCAAGTATTCTAGTAGGTCAATGACAAAGTGTGCCTTAGTGATCATGCATGGACCTTGCAGTGTTTGCTTGGTTAGGAAAGATGATGGATGCTGATGATGTGTTGACCATGTTTAATGGTTCATATATGGTGTAAGGATTTTTTGGTGTAATTTTTAAAGTGAAAGTAATCTATTTGAGTATTCTTGTCAAGGTCTAGGTTATCCTAGTAATCTTGGTAGAGTTTCTTGAGTAAACAAATTGATGACATTAGCATTCACATGTGTGAAGGTGTTGGAAGAAAGTGGTCACATGGGTATATTTAATTTTATACCTAGAAAATGTGCTTAAAATTTAATACCTTTAAATTATGTCTAAAAAAAGTTATGATAGTGCATAGTTTCTTTGCCATGTTGATTTCATCATTTTCCATAGTAAAATTTGCATTTTTAAGTAACTGTTGGAATTCAAATATTTGAATTTTACAAAGGAAACTAGTTGTGATTGTTTGATCTATATCTTGAGTAAATGGATGAATTTGATGATGTATTAAAAAAAAAGTGGTAAATAAATTTAATGAAAAGCCAAGTAAATTAATTAAGAGGTTTGAATAGTCTTACAATTGTATTTATTGTAGCTCAAAGTTGACAAAGGGTTTGACCTTCATTTGTTAAGGACCTAAGAATGATTTTTTAGTCTATATTGATGATATTTGGATTCTTTATAATGATTTATCAATTATAGAGTGTTTTATACTCCTTGAGGATCATCTCTATGGATTTTGGAGGTTTGAAAAATCCATATTCAATATGAACCATTGATTTAAAGTTGATTATTTGTTTGTTCATGGTATTTTCATGTACAAGGCAAATGATTGAATAGTTTTACATATGAAGAGGTATATAGTGATGAATATAATCACTTTAGGGTGTCTTATGGGTCATGTGACATGGACCTATGTTCTTATAAGTGGTCTTGTGTTTCTATTTTGTTTGGTGAAGTGTTTAAGGGATGAATAGGTCTTCATGGACCTAAAAGGGCTATGTAGTCTTAATTGAAAGGTGTTGTTACTTAAGGGTGATCTATCAATGCTATGGTTAACCCATGTAGGTGGATTTGATATATTTATAAGTGGGATAGAATCCTTAATTGTTAAGTAATGTCTTATTTCTGACCAAGAAGGTGGTGATCATGAAGACTTTATAAAGAGTAAAAATAAAGATGAAGGTTTCTAGAGAGTATGAGTGAAGAAAAGTGAAGTGTGAGTAAGATTTATGGAAGAATTGAAGATAGAATTAGTGTGAGAGATATTTTTATCACATATTGGTCATGTTTATGATATGGTAACATTTTTTTTAAGGTTTGATGGTTGAGGATGATGAAAGAGGTGTAGAGTGATCCAAAAGGTTATTTTGGATGCATGGTTTGTGTGTGAAGGCTTGATAAAGTGTGAAGGGTTGAATAGAGTTGTTATTCATTGTTTTTGAATTATATTGGAAGGAAATAATATTTATATAGGTTTTGATATCATAGGTGTTGTGTGGGTGCTCAAAATCTATGGAAAGCAAGTGCTTGGACATGCTTAGGTGTTGGTGTTCCTTTTCAAGTGGGTGCTTCACTAAAGTCTCTTGTTTGTGATCTCTTATAAGATTATAGTCCATTTTTTAATAGACTTTAGAGTGGATTTTATCCCTCATGAAGGTTTCCTACATAATCCATGTTTTATGTGATTTGATCTTGCATTATTTTCTTTGTTCATTGCAATTAATGGTTTATATGCTTCATATATGCTTATATTGAATAGTTCAGAGTTTGAAGAATTAGAATTGAAGTTCATTTACTTCACTAATTTATCCCCACCCTCTAAATTATTTTACCTCTAATGAAAATTAGGGGACCTAATGACCTTGAGATTTCATGCATTATTTATGATTTCAAATAACTAGGCCTTATCAATGATTGCTAGGAAGTTAGGGTGGTATGAAACCGTATAAAACCCCACTAGCTTAGTCTTTTCATTGAAAAGGTGTTTTGGAAGATTTTTTGAAGCATTAACTTATATGTTATTGACTTATTATATTTGTAAAACTCATTCACATCATTCTCCATTCCCATTTGGCACGTTTCAACCATTAAAAGATAAGAAATCTTTAGTTTGATGAATTTGCATGTTGGTGGCAATGGGTTTTGGATGAATTCAAGGTTTCAAGCTACTAAGATCATGTGGTCAATATTATCACACCACATAATGAATATCTCTAATGCTCCAAAATGTATTTTAGTAATACCTTAATGTTTTGAAAGCTTAAAACCCTTCACAAACAGTTGTAGCTATTAGACTCACAAGGGGTAGTCTTTTGGTTGTGATAAATTTTTAGCATAAAATGAGTGAAACAAGATATTAACAATGTTTTTATAATATAAATTACCTTAAAAACCCATCAAGACACTATTATGGCTCAAAATTCAAATATATTATTCTTAGATTCATGCAAGGTAACTTTGTACATGCTCAAAATGATCATCTATTTCTACCTTTAATAACATGAGGAATTCATGCTACTAGTTAAGTAGGTTGAGATATAAAATATCCCATAAATTGAATAGATTTTTTATACATGATTATAAAATATTTATATTTTTATATGATCATATGATACATATGGAGGACTGCACTTAGTTACACCAAATGTCTTTTCTTGAAGAGACACACATGATGGTCACAGACCTAAGAGAGTAAGACTAATGTGATAGTGTTGTGTGAAGTAAAGATAAGGTTATATAGGTTATATAAGAGGTAAATATAATATAATAACTCATTTAAACACTAAAATATTTATTACTAACTCAATACATCTTATTTTCCATTTCACCATACAAGAAGCACAAACTACCACCTATAGGCATATTATGAGCAGACTTTTCAAAAAGACATATGTAAAATGTGGAACAGGTGCTTAAGATGTTAGAACAAGGTCAATAAAAAAATGAGACACTCCTTAACATGAAAAAAAACCAATAAATTACCAATTAAAATATTACACTCATACTTGCAGTCAAATTAACCTAGCAATCACCTATAGGTCAGTTTTAGGTGAATTATGGAAAATGTGTTGAAACCATGAAGTGTGAATGCAGGTAAAGGAGATATTTTCATTTGAATTATTAATTATATAAATATACTCATGAAATATAAAATTTATTAGATGTAATCAAGAGGCCCTATATCTATTTAGGCCTAAAAGGCCTAAATAGTCATAAAACGGCCTATGTATGAAAACTAAAATAAATTTGTACACTTACAAGTCTCTTGAGGATATTTGATGGATCCAAGCCCTTTGAAGATGGATAATTATTTGGAATATATTAATATATTTTTTATGTTTAGTACAATAGAAACAAAAGTGATAAAAGGGTCTATTAGGGTCACTTTTATATGGTGACTCCTAAAATCCTTAGTAAGGACCTGTAGGCAAAGAGGTCAAGATTAGGCATGATTAACCCTCAAGACATAGGTAATAGCATCTAAAGGTAAGATATGGGAAATTTTGTCACCAAATATCATACTATAGATAATTATTTTTGAGCCTACTCTTAGATTAGGGGAAATTTTAAATACCTCAAGGCTTGTGGGTTTCCTATAGTAGAGGTAGACCTCTAGATTTAAGGGCTAGCTCCTTAGATTGACCTTTAAGTTCTTATCACATATAATGAATAAATTATTATGGGAAAAGAGATATAATTATGCATGTAATTAAACTATTCTAACTGGGTGATATTCCACAAGTATTTCCATAAGATCATCATACTTTTTTCACTAAGAAACAAGACCTACAACACTAACTTCAAAGTCCTCTAATGATCTAACATTAATATTTCAATATGGAAGTGATATGAATGAGGAATATCCAAGGTAAGTAAACCATAGATTAGTTTCACACACTAAGGATATTTTTACATTTGAAAATACTTCATATGTCCTACTAGAGTGAAATAACTTACATCAAACATGGAAGGATTGAGAGAAAGTAAGGATAGATGAAAATCACTTGAATATTCACTATTAATCTCTTCACAAAATTTTAAAATATTATATATGAAATAAAAACTATATTACATGTATTATTCAAAGGCAACTTACAACATCTAACTATTAGGGATTTGCCATACCTATTTGTGGTCCTTTATAATAGCCAAAAAGGATTACATTTATAAAACATGGAGATGAGAAAGAGAAGAATTAAGAAGAAGGGTCACAAGGAAAAGTGTAAAAATGTGATTACTAGATAAATTACATGATAATTAATTTTAATATGGGTCAATAAACTAATAGAGACATGTGTCCATCTCAAACCAAACATCCTATTCACATGTGGCTTAGAAATTCTTCAATAAGTCTTCTTGAAATTGCCTTCATCATAGGCATCTTTTAAGTACTCCAAAGTAGAATATGGATAGATAAAACATGTAAATTGTTAAGGAGGAGTTATAAACATATAATTAAAACCATAAAACTCATCTTTAATTTATAGACAACTTATAAACAATTGCAGTCACTGTTTGTAGTAATTTTTTGGTCTTCTTTCACCCCTTTCTTATACTTGTCACTCAAGTGACCTTCAATTGCATAATAAAGTCCATGTAATAGGTTTTATTAAACCTATATGGGTCCCCTTATCCTTCCACTTCATTAATTATGTCTTAAAATATTCAAAATATAGACTTCTCATTTCACTATGTGATCACTACTCACTTCAATATGCCATTTCGGACTACCTGAAGTGAATGAGTTAATATAAGTGTTTCCAAGCTCATCTAACATTATAAATGGAAATTTGGATCTATAATAGGTCTTAATTCACCTTCCCAAGTGATTTTATTCTTTTTAATCTCCTTCTTACGTACAAAACACCCAAAATTAGTCAAAAAACATTATTTTGTATTTTGTCCATATAGTACACCCTGATGGGAATGATCCTAAGAGAGTCTTATAAAATATCCAATCACGTTCTTGTAAAAACTACATATTTAGGAAGAATATCCTTATTTATCTTTCAAATTGGGTGAAGAGAAAGGATTTTTTAGGGTTTTACATTGTTTTAACCCTTAAGGATTGTTCATAAAAGTTAGACATCCAATCTATGAAAAAATTATACAAAATGGAGCTATAAGACCCCCTCCAACTATTATAATTTACTTATCTTCCCATATACCTTTTTCATAGAGGTGGGAGTGAAATAAAATGGCTTATCAAGATATTTATTGTGTTTTAGATAGGCTTGGAGTTAAATGAGTCAAAATTGACTCGTTGGTGTTCTAGATTTGCACCCTAGCTGATCAAAAGATTATTCAAGTCTTTTACTCAAATCTAGTCCAACATGGGATTTATCCTAGACTATGGGTATCCTAATAATGGATTATACCTCCATAGAAGTTTGGCTTCCTTTTAGATCTATCACCTAAACTAGCACTTGATTTGAAAAAGGATAGAGATTTCAACAATAACTTAAAAAATATATAAAAAGGGTTATCCACCAATGATTTGATCACTCACACAAGAAACACTATAGGATTTATTCAATACGAAAATAAATCAGTCCCACATAGATATTTCTTAATAAGGCATGAATAAGTTATGAAACTAGCATGAGAGGGCAGATATCTACTTTTAAGATAAATAACAAAATTGTAAATTATACTTATAATGACCTATGAGAGATACCAATACTTTAATTAAGGTGAGAAGACTCATACATAGACAAGGAACATACATTAACTTGATCCATAGTACATGAATTCATAAGACACAGTTCAATCTATCTTTTAAAATGATGGAATTTAGTCTTTATTGCATCAAACAATGTTATAGTATGAATTTTGGTAGAGTCTAGTCATACCAAAAGAAATGGATAGAGGGATCCATTTTAAGGTTGAAATCCTATATTTATAGAAAATGTAAAGAGAAATATATTTTTGTGTTGGAAAATTTTGAACCACTTTCAATGGATTAGCACTCTCGAGGATGATGACTTAGGATCTTATCAAGAAGGCACAAATTCAAAGGCCTTAAAAAATAATTGAATGATCACTTGATCTTTATCTAACCACCAAGTCTCTTATTGGAATTATATGTCATTATCTCTTTGATATATTGATGAGGACCATGTCTTCGAATTAGTAAAATCATATCACATCTGCTTTCATTGGCCAACTGTATATTCTCATTGAAAAGTGACCTTGAGGATAAGCAAGACACATCTTCATAATAAAATTTACATTTGTATTCATTAAAAATCAAAATTGGGTCCATTATATAGATGGAAAACAAATCTCAAACCATTGGTTTTCACAAAATCACACCAATCATGAAAATCTACAATCTACTTGACCTTAATTCATAATCTCTAGTCTCTATATTAGGTCTAAATGACCTATTTTACCCTAGGGAGCTTTGATAGTAATGTTTGGTCCTACTAATTCCATATAGATAATATCCAAGCATTAGTTCTTTTGCATTTATATGCTTGAGTTGAAAACTACCTTGTTGACTTCCATCAAAAATGTCTGGGCTCACCTTTGTTTGATTGGTCATCAAAAATTGACTCTACTCATTTAATTTTGCCCAATTGTCTTTATTTTTATTGGTCTCATATATTTTGTTAACTTATTGACTCTACTCACATCATTATATTTTTGTTGTATGAATTCACTCGAGTCCTTGATTTCCTGCTAGAAGAGACCTTTGACATGTTAACTCTAGCATGGATCGTTAGACCAAGATTTATGAGCTCATGTGTAATGTGGATCTCATCAATCCCACTTTATTTTTAGTTCTTATACTCCATCAGATTAATATGTATGAGCTCACACCACTCATTGATTCAACTTAGACCCATATTTTATCAGTGAATGTACATCGTTAGATCTTGACTTGATGATCTCACACCATTAGATCTTGTCTAGCTTGTAGATACTTAATAGAGTTAACTTGGGAACCTTTTGACTTATTTAACTCTAATGTGAATTGTTAGATCTTATGTGTTAGTATGTGGGCTCATGTGAACCATTAGATCTCAACCAAATTCAAACCTTATAAGGACCTTTTAAACCCAAATGATTACTTTATGAAGCTCAAGCTTTGACATTTATGTGAATGTTAATGACATCTATGTACCTATCACTACATTTTGAATTTCAATGATCATTTATTGTGCTTGAATTTGACACTTTCACACCCATCATATCTCTTTTGGTTCATAAATTTTGTATATTATTTCCTAAAAAAATTATCTATGGGATTTTCATTAAATATTTATAATTTTTTTATCAGACCACTTTCTTGAGAAAATACCCTTCAAGAGAATTGTCTAGGACCATTTCCTTAAAAATTGACCTTTTGGGACTTTTTAAAATCCCATTCATAATTTCTATTGGTTTAATTTCCTGATAAAATACACTTTGAGAAAAGTGTTTGGGAGACTTTTCTTGAAAATGTGCCCTTCAGTATTTTTGCCTTGGACCACTTTTCCTATAGAATGACCCTTCAAGAAAATTGTTTGGACAATTTTCTTGAAATAAATGACCCTTAGTATTTTACTTTGAAAAAAATGTCTAAAAAAAATTACACTTAGCCTTTTTTGATGTGGATAATTTCTCTGAAATAAATAAGTCTTCATCGGTTACTTCAGACATTTTATTTGAAAGAATTCATGCCTTCAAAAACTGTCTCAGATAATTTGTCTGAAATAATTCAACACTTAGCCAAAAAATGGTCCCAAAGGATTTGAAATTAATAAAATAAAATCCTAAAATAATTTCCAAGTAAATAATTATCCCAAATATATTTTTTACTTAGCTTTTTTGAAATCTGGTAGGCCCTTCTGGACTCATGCTTGATCGTTGAAATCCTGAACACCTTGAAATCCTGTTTAGATACCTTCTCTTTGCTCTATAAACCTATCCCTTAGAATTTGAAAAAATATAATTTAATAAATATTAAAGTGTTTCAAAATATTTTCACTCTACATGATCTCCATTTGATTTCTATCTACTCCTTGTGACAATGAGTCACTCTTCAATCAGGATCCTTTTGCTTCCACTAGACTCTTGGACTAGCCACATTTTGGTATGTAGACCAAACTTGTTCAACATGACCAAATTTATTGATTTAAATAAAAATTATAAGGTATAAATATTCTTTAAAACCTCCTTTAAAATCATCAATGTGGATATAATGCTCATGTGTCCTTAGAAATGATATTGAAACCCATTAGTGTCTTAGGCTTTGTCTAGGCCTAAGTAGGTCTGACTATATATTGAGTCTTATTGACCATTTTAGTTGGTATAATCATGTTTAATTTATATTAAACACTTATTAACCTATAAACACACCTTACACATCACTCCCTATTCTCTCCAAGACCTCTTACCATACATTTTAGTCTAACTTGCACTATTCATTAGGGTGTCAAGATGTATGATTTTTGAGTACCTAACCTTTGAGACAAAATAGAGGATGTTTTCCCTATTTATTTGGTAATTTTTAGATATTTAATATATTTTTTGGGCCATCAGGACCATATGTGATAAAACTAAAAATTTCATCACTTGTTTAGGACCTCCAACCTCTCAATTCTCCTTCAAACTAGCCTGAAACTAGACTATGTAAAGAGTTGACTACGTTATCAACCTAACCCTTAATTAAATTTACACCTAAATGTGTATATATTTATGATGTCTCCATATTTATATTTATTTCATCATGTATATCCTATTCTTCATAGTGAAATCAATCTTAATATGGAGACCTTCATACCACACGTGAGAACATAACTAGAAGCTCAAAAGACTACTTGAATATTCTCTGCATACAATCTCCTAAGAGATGATATATTACCATTAAAAATTCATAAATGTTTATTTCATATTCAAATAAATATTTATTTTTTCACCATTACTAGGCAACACTAACTACCCATTCTCTCATGATCTCTTCTTACATATTATAAGTTGAGAGTCAATGATTCAGATTGTAGGGACTGTCACCTCAACTTAAGTCCAATGTAAGTAACCTATACAATACTAGGAACTTGTGAATTTATTTTAACCTATAATAAGCTAATCCAAATCTATAAAGTTTATATTTTTAGTCCACTTACTTATATTATGCACTTTGCATACTTGACTTACACCAAGCATTAAAATACTATGTAGGTGCAACTCTGAGTTTGGTAATTTTGTAGGTCTCCATATGTCAAAATATGTGACTTCAACTTATGGAAAGTTTCCTAAGGTTATTTAAATCCTCTTCGATCAAAATATATTACTCTCTTGTTCATAAGACACTCATGAAACTGAAGACTAGCTCTAAGTTCCTCAGATTATTCACTCATCAAGTGCTAAGCTAGTTATAGGTCACTTTATGAAAAGAGCCTGCAGGTGTAGATATTAGTGAGAGTAATATGTTTATATTTTAATGTAATTTTATTAATTAATTAGGACCATATATGTATTGAACAACCTCACTCTCATATTATAGTCTTGGTCATTTGTTTTTCACTTTACATGACTAGTCCCAAGAATTGTGATATGACTATGTGTTGTATTTCAAGACTCAGAGGTGTTGTAGGTCAATATATGCCTTGGAAATATAAACATAACCATCCTATCACATTTTAAACATCTTATACCATTACATAATGAGTTAAGTCAATCATGTGTTAAGAATCATTACTTACCTTCACCAAACTAGTCAGTCCTTATGGCTCTCTGAGTAAGGTTGTAGGTATCACTAATAGAGACCCATGTAGGTTTCTCTTATTGTTTTAAATAGTGATTTAATTTAAATACATTTATATAATATCATTGAGATCATTATCCTATGAATATATTTCATGCATTGATATTGTGTCTCATACTGCATCATTGAGATACTAATTCTTAAAAGTTATTTCAACTCTTAGGCCCTTTTTGAACTGATTAACCTATATTCCATTTTAGATTTTTATTTAACATTTTATAAACATATAACACCATCCAATCTCTTTTATTACTCAACCAAAAACATATTATATTTCCTTGGCATGTTAATACTAGGTCTAGAGTGCATTGGCAAGGTGATTTGCTTAGCCTAGTTTTTCATGGACTCATTCACATCTTGAAATCTTGTGAATTCAACACTAACCTATGATAAATAAAGGTAATAATCCTTAATAAACCTTCTATTTTTTACATGAAGTGTATGCATCATTTTTAGATACTATGAGAAGACATTATTACTATTACTATTATTATTACTCAAGCTTCTAGTTGCAAAAAAGTGCATAAGGAAGAAAGACCTAAAGAAATGATTTGAATAAATCAAGACACATGCATATAAGATCGATTATAGATGTTTAAATGCACAATGAAGCCTTCATCAAGACATACATATTTTGCAATCAATGTATTAAACCTTTCAAGATAGTGTTTGAGGTACAATCAGGGAAAGTGGGGGCTAAACTAGTGATGCCAGATATTTCAATATTCAATTTAGATCCTTTCAAAGTCTTAGTCAAAAAAAATTATGAACTTGATCAAGAAAAATAAATAAGAGAGCTCGTACATTCTATCATACACAAGATCAAACACATAACACATGATTCCTATGGGAAACCCTCATGGGGAATAAAAAACACTCTCTAGCTTTCAAACACATGGACTATTTATCCTATAAGATGATTACAAATCATAAACCCTTTTAGTAAATCACCAAATTCACAAGGATCACCCACCCCTAAGTATAAACAAGTACCCACTTTCACTAGATGTTGAGCACCCACATAACACCTTTGAAATCAATAGCTATATAAATTTGATTGCACTTTAATCTGATGGAGACACAATGTATAAAACCTCTCTTTCACCCTTTCACAACCTTGTTCACACAATAAATGCATCCAAAGCACCCTGTTAGATCACCCTAATATTCTTCACTCATCCTCAACCACAAACCTATAGTAACTTTATAATCATAATAGATAAATGAATAAAAGGTCATACACATAGTCCCCATTCTAACTTACCTCTTTTCTCTATCTTTTTCACTCTCAAAACATGCTCTACTCACACATGTCTCTACTCATCTCTCAAGACATATTCCACAAGTCTAAAAACCTTCACAATTTGTTTCACCTTCTATAGTGTCTTCATTAATATCATGTTCACAACCTTCATTTTTTCCACAACACATACATTCACTCTTAAGGCATCTACATGGGTCACCTTAAGGTAGTACCCTCTTTCAAATATACCTTAGTGCTCTTTTAGGTCCTGTGGAGACCCATTCACCTCCTTGACACTTCTTCAAGTAAACTTAGAACACAAGAACACTTTAGTAATACATAAACCTATGACATATGATCTATAGGTCCTCCTTAAGTGACAACATCCATCAAAACACCCTTCTACTAGAAAAAAATTATCCTAGACATCATTTTATACATACAATCACCAAGATTGAACACACAATCAACTTATAAGCTTTTTATCATATAGAATCTGGACTAGTTAAACCTCTATAATCCACATAGATTGTCATCATGAAGTCTACAACATGATACATCACTTAGTTATTATTAAAAAAATTAAATACCATCAAGAACAACTTAATTACCCTTCTTAGGTTATTTTTAGAACATGAACAAATACATATCCAAATTTGGAGCTCCATAAAATTGATTGTAAAAACATTAAAAACATAAAATAAATATTGTTGGATGAATATTGAAGTCATCTACAAATTTTATTTTTACACCATGGTCAACTTATTCATATATCAAAAATTATAGCACAAAAACTATAGAATACTCTTCCCTCATAAATTTAAATATTTCAATTCTAACGGTCACTAAGAAATTGTTAAAATTTGAACATGTTGAACTCATCTTATATACCCTTGCAATATTGACCAAATACACACCATAAATCTCCTTTGATCAACTAGGTCTTTATTTTATAATACTCACCATTTGATCTTGATCAGAACCCTAGAAATTATGAAACTTGGAACCCTCATGTGCCTTTTGAACACATTGTTGTTAGTCCATGCACTTGTGCCACTTGGCAGTCATGCATGATTTGTTGACTACTTGACTTGTCTCACACCATTTATCATCATAAGTGTATGAATCACCACTCACTTTTAATATTATTTTAGATTATTAATTTTGTGACACTTGTCAATAGTGCATGAAACCTTTGACATGTTGACTTCATATGCACCATTGATCTCAATATATATGGTTAAACTCTCACTGTTAGATCTTTTAGACCAATGACCTTAGACTTTAACTAATTAATCTTGATGATCTCTGGCCCATCAAAGTCTACTAGAGCAACTTTGAAGCTTTATAAATTTAGCTAGAAATCACTTCAAGACTCCAAATTTTTAGGGTAGCTTCTTGGTACTATAGAAAACATATCTAGGGAAACCTTTGACCATTATTAACTTTTTGCATACCTAAATTAAATGCACAAACTTATTGGTTCATACATATATACATGCCATGCAATGATGGTATGACTTCTCTTTAATATATAAGATGAATTTTTATCATTCCAAATTCTCACAAAACATACCAAAGATTTTTCAAGAGAACTATGGATTCCTCACAACCTCTTCTTTATCCTTACAGACGTACACAAGTACCATATCTCTTCAATCTATCAAATAAATCACTTTGACATTAATGTATTAGTACCACATACTCTCTTTGACATCAATGATAATATAAGACACTAATGACCATGATAAAAAATCTCCCTTTTTATAATTAATGGAAAAACTCCCTTAGAATGACTTCTTAATATTTTAACATCCTCATCAACCTTCATTCTGATGTTTATCCCCCATTGACATTAAAGACAAAGGGCCTATCTTTTGATCATGAGGACCTTGAGAACACTGAGACAGACTCCCCCTAGATCATCTAAACTTAGGCACGCATTGAGAATATTTATAAAATCTTGGTCTTTTGGAAAAAAATAACTAAATAATCCACTTCTTCATACTAGCCTTGCTTAGAGGCCTTGTAGCCCTACCTAGACCTTGCAGAACCCATAATATTTTGTGTATGAACTTTCATGGCTTGAAATTTTATATATGGATTACACTTACATATCCCCTCAAAAATTTTTAAAATAAACACTAAACTCTTCCTCTAAAACATACTTCCTTCATGAACCTGTTATCTAATTAACCCTCTACTTGCACAAAAATTCCTTTATGGAACCAACCATGCACTTTCAAAAGACTGTGAAATAATTTTTGATAACCCATTTGGTCATTTAAATTGATTAACCAAACTAATACCTAAATTCATTAGGAAAACCTCTTTTCCAACATAGACCAAAACACTAGGTTTATAAGAGAAACTTGGTCAATACACCATCTTACAGTCAAACCCTAATTCTAATTTTTTTCCCATATATGGAGTTTATCAATACACATTATTGGAATAGTTTTTGATCCTAGAATCTTTTGGGAGCCCATAATTTCTATACCATGGTTTTTGACTTACATACCCTTAAGCACAAACTAGGAAACCTAAGAGCAAACTAAAATTCTCTAATTGCTCAAAAAATATCTTCAAATCTTGAAATCACCTAGAATACATATGAATAAATTCATCATACCTTTTTATGCCATAAAGACACCTTGATAACTTGTAATGACACCTGGATATCTCTATACCCAGCCTGGAAACCTTGCACATATAACTTCATTCCATCAAAACATCTTTGATTAGATTTATAAGACTCATTTCTCCCCCTTAGACAACCATATCCCCAAATGATATTCTTATCTTGAAATATCAACCAAATATAGACTAGCATCCACCATGATTCCTCTTGCTTATTCAATAAGATTCAACATCTGGTCAAAATGCATGACTTGGTTTGATCAAGTCATCATAACAGTCTTCTTTGAGTGCATAACTGCAGCTGACTTCTTCACACTTTGTACTGATTGGCCTAATGATCATCACCTAGATCACACACACTTACTTCCACATAAGAAATATGTCTCTTAAGAAGCATAGTTAAAGACACCCACTTTTCACAGAGGTACTAAAGATCCCAAAACTCAAGAGACTCCCATATCTCTATGATCTTACCTAATTTGTAGTCCTTCCTCATCTTCAAATTAACTTTGAATGAGTTCTCAACCTTATTCTTTTCTTTTATCTAAGGATCATGCTTGATTTCCTTGTCCATTTGGGTAGATAAGGCTTGTTACTTTATCTTTACCTTGTTCCATGTTCTATCATGGAAAATATTCCACCTTGAGCCTATTTTCTATTTAGTTTTTTAGGCCTCCATTCCTTATGGCTCCTTCCCTTTGTGTCAGGATTGGTAGTTTTTGAAGTAGAACATTGATTATTCTTGTAGGACCCTACTATGTGACCTCTCTTATGACATTTGAAACAAATGATATTTTTCATATTGTACATACCTTTTGCTTGAGATATATGATGATTCCTTGAAGTTTCATGAATATGATCATTAGGTATCCTAATGAAGATATTACAAAACTTTGTAATATGGACAAACCCTTGACACTTGTAGTAAATGATGTCATTCTTTAATTATGATAAGTTAACTATCTTGAGTGACATTATTCTACATGCTTGCCATTGTCTTGCTCATAATTCCATGCAAATTCATTATTTGAGGATATTTGACAATATTTTGACCTATGAACAAACTGATTACATGATTAAATAATGACCAATGAAATTCACATAAATTACAACATTGGTTTTCTAATCTGATTTTTCTTCAATCTCCCAATGCCTTCATTCCTTGAATGGTGATTGTTCTTCAAAGTCTAATTGTCCTTGTTCATATATATATTGTCTTTAGTTACATAATTTTATTATTGTCTGTATCCAAAACTAAATATATCACTAGCATGATTTTGATTACTTAGAATATTATCAAGACCATTTGATCTCTTTTCAAACTTCCTAAATGACTTCACTTGTCTTGAAGTGTTCTTTAACTTAGCTTTTAATGAATTATTTTCAAATACATACCTTGAACACTCATCTTCTTTAGCTTTGAGGCTTGTGGATAGTATTTATAGTTGACAATTGAGATGCTTGACTATGTATTAATGATCCTTGGTGTCTTCAATCATTCTTGCCTCAAACACACTAAATTTATCTTCATAGTCCTTGATTTATGATATCATCTTCTTATTAGTTTTATTCTCATTTTTCAGATGTACAAGAACATTCTTCAATTCAGTCCCATTGTCCTTCTTGTCTTATTCATCAAATATATCTTTGATCATAGCTTAACTTATTTTCATATGCAAATACACTATCTATGTTTGATACATGAAAGACTCTTCATTATTATTATTTAATTCACCAAAATTACAAACATGAGTTTTAATCTCTTGTGTGATCTCATCATTCTCCTTGACTTCATTGATCAGCCTTCCTTTAAACAATACAATTTTCTCCTCATAGGATTTGATCAAGACATGTTTTTTTTTCCCTAGAAACTTCATTCCTTCCATAATATCTATATATTTGTATTCAAGAGTGAATTTATCATCTTCTTCCTCTAATCTATCTCTACCAAAGAAATCTTTGCTTACAGAACATTCACCTTCATCATCACTAAAAGCCATGAATAATGTCTCATTGTCCTCATTATGAAAATAATCATCACTATCAAATTTCCTTACTTCTTCTTCTATAGATGAGTTACTATCTTCTTCATGATAAAGAGTCTTATTGCCTTTACATGATTCCTTCTTTCCAATTTTATTGAAGAACTTTCTGTACTTGCTAGGACCCTCATATTTTTTACGTTCATCCTCATGAGATTCCTTAAAATCATATTTGTTTTTAACCTTATATCTACCTATAAATCTAGATAAAAAATGACCAACTTTACCACTTGAAAATTAATTGAAATTAAGTCTTCCTTCATACTTACCTGATCCTACATTCAATTTTATTTCAATCAGGGCTTTAAGTTGATCTTCATTAAGATCAAAATCTTCAACACTTAAGTTGTTATTCTTATATTTTGTCTCCTTTATCACCTTGAAGGCAACTTCCCTTTTATGAGGTCTATCCTCATCAACTCTGATCTCATAAATAACAAGAATGCCACATAGTTCATCCATCTTCAATTTAGTGAGATCATGACTTTTTTCTACAGTGGCAAGTTTTGAATCAAGATTGAGTGTAAGAGTCCTCGATATCTCATATACTATATTATATTCATCAATATCCTCTCCAAAACCTATTTTCATATTTAATACCTCATCAAACCTTTAAAGATAAGATGTCACAGTATCTTCTTCCTTCATTTTGAGACCCTCAAATTATCTTTGATAGGTCTATAACTTAGCGAGTTTTACCTTAGAGTCTCCTTCATAAATAGTCTATAATTTGACCCAAATTTCCTTAGAATATTTTTAATGGATCACTTTGGTGAACTCATCCTTAGATAGACCACATATTATAGAATTCATATCTTTAGAAATATTCTCACTCAACTTCTTGTTAGCAACATTAGTTGGAGTTGTAGTTGGTGTAGTGTAGCCATCTATGATAAACTATCAATATCAAACCCTAGAGACATGATGCATGTTCTCATATTTTCACTCAAAAAAGCATAATTTAAACAATTGAATAGTGGTGATTTCTTTATAGAGAAACCCTACATCTATTGACTTTCTATATTGTACCTTGGATCACCTTTAAGTGGTTAAACTTGAAAAAAAGTCTTGCTCTAATACCAATTATTGGAAGTAAAATCATTGAGAGGGGAAGGGGTGAATCATTGATGCCAAATATTTAAATCTTAAATTTAGATATTTTCAAACTCTTAATCAAATAATATATATCAACTTGATCAAGAAACATAAATAGGAAAGCTCATACATTCAAAGCATACACAAGATCAAACACATAACACATGATTTATGTGGGAAACCCTAATGGGGAATAAAACCCAATCTTAAGCCTAAAAACACATGGATTCATAGTCATATAATATGTTTACAAATAAGAGACACTTTTAGTGAAGCAACCACTTCACAAGGAGCACCTACCCCTAAGTATGAATAAGCACCCACTTACTATAGACGTTGAGCACCCAAAAATATCATATGAAATCAATAACTCCACAGCTTTGATCACACTTCAAACTGATGGAGACATAATATATAACACCTCTCTTTCACCCTTCACACTTTCTCAACCTTGCTCACACAAGTAATGCATCTAGAGCACCCTTTTGGATCACCCTAAGCTTCTTCACTCATCCTCAACCACAAACTTGAAGTATCTCTATAATCATAATTGATACATGACCAAAAGTTCATACACACAGTCATCACTTTGACCTACCTATTTTCTTTACCTTCTACACTCTCAACACATTCTCTACTCATACATGTCTCTACTCATCTCTCAATACATATTCCATAAGTATATAAACCTTCACAATTGGGTTTCACATTTTATAGTGTCTTCATGAATATCATGTTCACAACCTTCCTTTTTGGCCACAACACATACCATCACTCTTAAGTCATCTACATGAGTCATCTTTAAGTAGTACCCTCTTTCGAATAGGCCTAAGTGTTATTTTAGGTCGTATAGAGACCCATTCACTTCTTTGACACTTATCTGAGAAAACATAGAATATAATAACAATTTAACAGCACATATACCCATTCCATAATATCTATAGGTCCTCCTTAAGTTAAAACATCCATCACAAAACCCTTCTATTATAGCATAATTAGGCAAAACATCATTTTGTACATACGATCACCAAGAATGAACACAGTCAAATTATAAGCCATTAATCATACAAAATATGGATTATTAAAACCTATATAATACACATATGGTTTTCATGAAGTCTACATCATGATCCAACACTTAGTTCATCTTAAAATGTTTAAATGCCATCAAGAATAACTCAATTATCCTTCTTAGGTTACTTGAAGAGCATGAACACATACATAGTCAAATTTGGAACTCAATAAATTTAACTGTAAAAACACTCATACCTTAAAATAAATATTAATGGATTCACCTTGAAGCCCTCTACAACTAAATTTTTTACACCATGGTCAAATTCTACATATATCAAAAGTTATAGGACAACAACTATAGACTAATATTCCTTTAGAAATTCAAATATTTGAATTTCAACAATCACTGAGCAATTGTTGAAATTTGAACATGTTGACCTCATCTCATGCACCCTTGAAATATTGACCAAATACCCACCATTGATCTTCTTGGATTATCCAGGTCTTTATCTTATAATGCTCATTATTAGATATTGATCATAATTCCTATTATTATGACACTTGGCACCCTCATATTCTTTATAAATACATTATTGTCACTCTATGTGCTTGTGCCACTTGGTAGTCCCACATGCTTTGTTGACTCTTTTACTTGTCCTGCACCATTGATCATCATAAGTATGAGTTAAAGCTCTTTATTTGTCTTCTATCAAATTAGTGGGCTTGTGACACTTATCACTAATGCATGCAATCTTTGACATGTTGATTTCATACACACCATTGATCTCAATATGTATGATTAAGTGCTCACCATTGGATGTTCTATACCAAAGACCTCAGACTTCAATGTGATTAAACTTTATAGTATCTAACCCATCATAGCCTTATAAGGAAACTTTGAAGCATTTTAACTTGAGCTAAAAATCACTTCAAGACTCCAAAATTTTAGGGTAGCTTATTGGCACTATAGACAACATCTTTATGTAAACCTTTGACCATTATTGATTTTTTTCACATAAATTAAATGCACAAAATTATTAGTTCATACATATTTGCATGATGTAAAATGATGGTATGTCTTATATTTAAGATAGAATATGCATTTTACTTATTCAAAATGCTTAAAAAACATACCATAGATTTTCAAGACATCTATGGATGCCTAACAACCTCTTATTTGTCATTATAGACCTATATAAGTACCATATTTGTTCAAGCTATAAAATAGATCACTTTGACATTAATGTAAGAGACTAAATGCTCTCTTTGAAATCAATAACAATCTAAGATACCAATGACCATGCTCAACAATATCCCCTTTTGTCATTGATGTCAAAACACCCTCAGAATGACTTCTTAATATTTGAACATCCTCATCAAAGTTCAATATGATCTTTCTCCCCCTTTGACATTAATGGTAAAGGGCCTATCTTTTGATTCTAAGGACCTTGAGAAAATTTATGTGGACTCCCCCTAGGTCATCTAAACTTAGGCACAACTTGAGCATATTTAAATCATCTTGGTATTTTGGAGGAAGTGACCAAAAAATTCAATTCTTCATACTAGTCGTGCTTAGTGGCCTTGTAGCCCTCTGTGGACCTTGTAGAACCCATAACATTTTGTGTATGAACTTTCATTTCTTCAAATTTCATATATAGAGTAAACTCATGTCCCCTCAAACATGTCAAAAATCAACACTTATATATTCCTCTATAACATACTTCCTTCACAAACCTATTAACTAGTTAGCCCTCTCCTTGCACAAATCCTCCTTTATGAAACCAACAATGCACTTCCAGAGGACTTTGATATATTTTTGAGAACCCATTTGGTGATTTTAATTGATTAAGAAAAATCAGACCTCGATTCACTAGGAAAACCAATTTTCCAATAAAGAACAAAACACTAGGTTTAGAAGAGAAACTTATTCAACACACCATCTTACAGTCAAATCCTAACTATGAAATTTTTCCATATGTGGAGGTCATCAATACACACTTTTGGAATAGTTTTTAAGCTCATAATCCTTTGTTATCTCATACTTCCTATACCATGGCTTTTGACTTGCATACTCTTAAGCACAAACTAAGAAACCCGAGAGCAAACAAAAACTCTCCAATTGCACAAAAAAGATATTAAAATTTTGAAATCACCTAGAATACATATTAATAGAGTCAACACACCTTTTTATTCCATTAAGACACCTTGAAAACTTGTAATGACACCTAGATATCTCCATACCCAACCTGAAAACCTTACACATATAACTTCATTCCATCACAACATCTTAGAGTAGATTCATAAGACTCATTGATCCCCCTTAGACTAGCATTTATTTAAATTATATTCTTGTCCTAAAAAATCAACCTAATCTCAAATAACATCCACCATGATTCTTCTTTATTATACAATAAGATTCAACATCTTGTCAAAACACATGACTTGGTTTGATCAAGTCATCATATTAGTCTTTTTTGAATGCATGAATTTATCCAACTTCTTCACACTTTGTACTTATTGGCCCAATGATTATCACCTAGAGCACACAATTGCTTCCAATCAAGAAATATCTCTTAAGAAGCATAGGTGAAGAAACACACTTGTCACATAGGGACTAAATATCTCAAAACCCAAGAGAATCTCATATGTCCATGCTTTTACCTACCTTGTAGTCCTTCTTCATCTTTAGATTAAATTTAAATGATTTATCTAACTTTTTATTTTTTTTATCTCAAGATAATGCTTGATTTCCTTGTCCATTTGGGTAGATACGGCTTGTTTAGTGATACCTAACCTTGTTCCTTTTTATATCATGGCAAATAGTCCACCTTGAGCCTATTTTCCATTTATTTTCTTAGGCCTCAAATCCCTATCACGCCTCTTTGTGTTAATATTGGTATTTTTTGAAGTAAAACACTAATTATTCTAGCAAAACCTTACTATGTGACCTCTCTCATAACATTTGAAATAAATGAGATTTATCAAACTATACATACCTTGTGCTTGAGATATATGATGATTCCATAATGTTTAATGAATCTAATCATTAATTCTCATAATGAATATATTATAAAACTTTACAATATGGCCAAACCCTTGACACTTGTAGCAAATTATGTCATTCTTTTCTTGTGAACCAGTTGACTATATTGAGTGATTTTGTTCTACATGCTTGCCATTATCTTGATCAAAATTTCTTGAAAATTCATTCTTTGAGTATACTTTACAATATTTTGACCTATGAAAAAATTTATTGTAGGAGTAACAATGACCATTGAAATTTTTATACATTATAGCATTTGGTTACCTGAACTAATTTGTCTTCACTCTACAAATGCTTTCATTCCTTGACTGATGATTGATCTTGAAATTCTAACTATCCTTGTTAATATTAGTCTTATATTTAGTTACATGCTTTCGTTACTCTTTGTATCCAAGACCAAATATATCACTATCATGATTTTGATTACTTAGAATATTATCAAGATCATTTGAGCTCTTTTCAAACATCATCAATGACTTCACTTGTCTTAAAGTCTTTTGTGACTAAGCTTTTAATGACTCATTTTCAAATACATACCTTGAACACTCATCTTCTTTAGCATTTAGTCTTGTGTATAGGATTTCTAGTTGATAATTGAGATGCTTGACTATGTCTTCATGCTCCTTAGTGTCTTCAATCATTATTTCCTCAAACACACTAAATTTATCTTCATATTCCTTGATTTATGACATCATATTATTTTCATTCTTCTTCTAATTTTTTAGATCATCAACTGCATTCCTTAATTTAGTCCCATAGTTCTCCTTATCTTATTTATCATCTATATATTTACTCATATCTTGACTTAGTTTCATCTACAAAGACTCTATCTTTGTTTGATATATGATACACTCTTCACTATTATTCTTTAATTCTTCATCAAGAGTATAAACATTAGTTTAAATCTCTTCTATGATATCATCATGCTCCTTGACTTCATTTTTCATCCTTCCCTCAAATAGTCTAATTTTATCCTCATAGGATTTGATCAAGACATCTTGTTTTTTGTTCTTCTTTTATAGAAACTTCATTTCTTCCATAGTATCTAGATATTTATCTTCAAGGGTGACTTTCTCATCTTCTTCCTCTAAGTTATCTCTTCCAAAGATATCTCTAATTAGATAATATGCACCTTCATCATCACTAAAATCTATGAACAATGTTTCCTTATCCTCATTATGAAAAGAATCATCACTATTAGATGTGTTTGCTTCTTCTTCTATAGATGAGTTACTATCTTCTTCATCATAAATACTCTTACTACCTTTGTATGATTCCTTATTTCTATTTTTCTTGAAGAATGTTCTATACTTTCTAGGGCCCTTAGATTCTGTATGTCCATCCTCATGATATTACTTAGAAGATTCTTTGTGTTCAACCTTGTCTCTACTTGAACATCTAGCTAAAAAATGACCAACTTTCCCACATGAAAAACTTTTGAAAGGAAGTCTTCCTTCATACTTACCTAATCTTACATTCAATTTTCTTACAATCAGGGCTTCATGTTGATCTTCATTAAGATAAAAATCTTTAAGACTTAACTTATTCTTCTTAGATTTTATCTCCTTGATCACCTTGAAGGTAACTTCCTTCTGAGGATCTCCATCCTCATCAACTCTCATCTCATAGGGAAAAATAATTCCATGTAGTTCATCCATCTTCATCTTAGTGAGATCATGACTTTCTTCTTTAGTAGAAACTTTAGAATCAAACTTATGTATAAGAGTCCTCAATGTCTTCTATACTATAGTAGCTTTATCAATTTCCTCTCCAAGACCTCTGATCATGTTTACTAACTCATCAACAATTAGAAGATAAGATACCACAATATCTTCTTCCTTCATTTTGAGATCTTCAAATTATCTTTGATAAGTTTTCAAGTTAACTAGTTTTACCTTAGAGTATTCTTCATAAATAGTCTAAAATTTGGTTAAAATTTCTTTGGTATAGTTGAAATTGATTACTTTGGTGAACTAAGCCTTAGATACACCATAAATGATAGCATTCATAGATTTATAATTATTCTCACTCAACTTCTTGTTAGTAGCATTAGTTGGAGGTGTAGTTGGTGTAGTGTAACCATCCATGACATATTATTAAATATCAAACCCTAGATACATGATGTTTGTCCTCATCCTTACACTCTAAAAAGTATAATTTGACCCATTAAACAATGGTTCTTGCTTTTTAGAGAAACCTTGCATCTACTGACTTACCATATTGTACCTTGGATCACCTTTAAGTGGTTAAAATTGTAATGAAGGTCCTACTATAATACCAATTGTTGTAGGTACAATCACTGAGAGAGGGGTGAATTAGTGTTGCCAAATATTTCAATCTTTAATTTACATCCTTTCAAACTATTAATCAAATACCATATATCAAATTGATTAAGAAACATTAATAAGAAAGCTCATACATTCAAAGAATACATTAGATCAAACACATAACACATGATTCCTATGGGAATCCTTCATGGTGAATAAACCCACTCTCAAGCATGAAAATGCATGGACTACTTATCATATAAGATGATTACAAACAAGACACCCTTTTAGTGAATTACCCAGTTCACAAGGATTACCCACCCCTAAGTATGAATACCCACCCACTTGCTATAGATGTTGAGCACCCACACAACACTATGATTTCAATAGCTCTATAACTTTGATTACACTTACATTTGATGGAAATAGAATATATAACACCTCTCTTTCACCCTTCACACATTCTCAACCTTGATGACACAAGTAAAGCATCCAAATCACCCTTTTGGATCACCCTAACCTTATTCACTCATCCTCAACCATAAACCTAAAATAAATCTATAATCACAATAGAGACATGACCGAAAGGTCATACACATAGTCCTCACTTTGACCTACCTATTTTATTTATCTTTTACATTGTCAACACATGCTCTGCACACACATGTCTCTACTAGTCTCTCAACACATATTCCACAAGTATAGAAACCATCATAATTAGTTTCACATTTTATAGTGTCTTTATGAATATCATGTTCACAACCTTCCTTGTCATATAAAACACATGTCTTCACTCTTAATTCATATACATGGGTCACCTTTGAGTAGTACCCTCTTTCAAATAGGCTTAGGTGTTATTTTAGATCCTATGGAGAACCATTCACCTATTTGACACATATTTGAGAAAAAAAAGAATAAAATAACACTTTAACAATACATATAACCATTCCACATGATCTATAAGTCCTCTTTAACTGAAAACATTCATCATGACACCCTTATGCTACAACACAAATAGCCCAAACATCATTTTGTATGTATGATCACCAAGAATGAATACACAATCAAATTTTAATCCTTTAATTATATATAATATGGATTGATAAAAAATCCATATTCTACATATATGGTCCTCATTAACTTTACAACATGCTCCAACATTTAATTTATCTTAAAATATCAAAATACCATCAATAACAACTCAATTACCCTTATTGGGTTACTTGAAAAACATGAACACATACATAGTAATATTTATTGATCAATAATGGTTACTTTAGAAACATTCAAACCTCAAAATAAATATTCATGGATTAACCTTGAATTCCTCTAAAACTTTTATTTTTAAACCATGGTCAAATTCTACATATATCAAAAGTTATAGCACAAAACCTACAGATTGGTCTTCCCTCACAAATTTGAATATTTGAATTCCAATGGTGACTAAGAAATAATTAAACTTTTAACATATTGAACACATCTCATGCACCCTTTAAATATTCACCAAATACACACCATTGAATTCCTTGGATCAGCCTAGTCTTTATCTTGTAATGCTCATTGTTAGATTTTGATCAGAACTCCCATGATTATGACACTTGGCACCCTCACATGCCTTTCAAACACTTTATTATTAGTCCATGTGCTTGTGACACTTTAAATTCCTCCATGATTTTTTATCTATTTGACTTTTCCTATACTATTGAGCATCATAAGTATGAATCATTTCTCACTTTTGATCTTTTGTCAGATTAATGAGCTTATGACACTTGTCAATAGTGTGTGCAACCTTTGACATGTTGAATTTATACACACTATTGATCTCAATATGTATGATTAAGTGCTCACCATTGGATATTTTAGACCATGAACTCATAATTCAACATGATTAAACCTGATGGTCTTTGACCCATCACAGTCTACTAGATAAAATTTGAAGCTTTATAAATTGAGCTAGAAATCACTTCAAGACTCCAAATTTTTAGGGTATCTTCTTGGCACTATAGATAACGTCTCTATGTAAAAATTTGACCATTATTGAATTTATTCATACCTAAATTAAATGTAAAAAATTATTGGTTCATACATATCTGCATGATGTGTGGTGACATTTTGGCTTCTCTTTAAGATAGAACAAGCATTTTTCTCATTCCAAATACTCATAAAACATACCATACTTTGTCAAGACATCTATGGATGCCTCACAACCTCTTATTTATCATTACAAAACTATATAAGTGCTATATCTCTTCAATATATCAAATAGATCACTTTGGCATTAATGCATTACTACCACACCTCTTTAACATCAATGACAATCTAAGACACCAATGACGATGCTCAACAGATAGATTATCTCAAGTCATGAACCTGCCAACCAAGTCTTAGAGATTCAAAATATCTCTCATGGATGAACAAACTATTGTGATGAGATCATTTCTGCAACATCATCTTATTTGTCACCCTAAATCTCATTACTTTTTCATAACTCTAAAAAATAGTCATTGATCATTTGGAAGCTAATCATCCAAAGAATAAAAATTTGGACATAGAAAGAAGAAGATATATTCTATACCAAAATATGAAAGATGAAATGATATGATAGAATTAGAGGACACTTAAAAATAATATTATACTCCTTTCATATCTAACCTACAATAAAGAGACCATTCAGGAAATGAAAACAATCAAATTTTCAAGATGGTAGGATTAGACACCTCTCAACAAGCACCTTATCTTATTATCATTCATTCATAAAGCACAAGTGACCAATTTGTAAACTATTCCCATAAAGTGGAAGTGAACATGGAGTACAATAACCCACCAAAACCATTCAATCCAACTCTACTCCCATTGACTATACCATCCATAAATTATTGGTCTTTAGGAGGCTTCCCCGGATGACAATGGAAGAACTAGAATAGTTTTCCTAATTTTTTTAAGTTTTAAAGCATAATAATAATTTAAGTGACTATTAATAATGTCAAGGGACATCTTTAAACTACTTCCACATACCAGGGTTTGTACAAGTCTATATAAGTGGCTCTAATACTCTATTTTTCATGTGCTTTCTTGATTTAAACTTATACCTACAGGATTTGTCAATAAAGAGACAATTATATGAGATATTTTGAACACATTAAACATGATGTATTATTTTTACATCTTAATTACCCCAATAAATTTTTATAAATCATAAATGACCTCTTAAAAGGTGATAAAACATGACTTAAAGGGACTTTAAGCAAATGTCATAAAACTTAAACATAATATTGGACCCTATAAACCTTTTTTAGGACCATGGGGGATATTAAAAACTCTAATAAAAACTATGACCAAATTTATAATTTCTATGGTATTGACCTAATTTGAATTATGGTCAAAATAGTCAGCATTGTTGGCAATTTCTGAGGGGTGATATGCTTTTTATGCCAAAGACTAATAGCCTATTCTTATCCATCAGGATATGCAATCACCAGTGCATAAATATGACACTAAATTTTCCTTTGAAACCACACCAAACATAATAAAAGACACACAAAATGACAAAACACACACTTGTGCCTCTTGAGCACTTACGTAACACACACACACAACTCAAAAAAACTAGATCAAACACAAACTAACCTGAATGAAAATATTCCTCCTTGATCAAAGGGGATGTTTGAGACTTTTTTTGTTCCATTTTATGAAGTATTTAAGGAGGCATTTTGATTATTAGGCCTTGGAAATTGTGTATCCAACTCCTTCATGATGTTTACAAACCTTATTAGCATGATGTTCAATGAAATCAAGGCACCTAAAAGTAGATTACCTATAGAGGTGAAATCCCATTTCATTATAGTAGACTAAACCTTCTCATAGGAATCCTTAACTACAAATTTAAATGGTGGTTCAACAATGCATACCTTATTGACTTTAATAGAGATCTCAATAAGATCACATTCATTTTTAACAACAATTTCTTCAATCTCATCAAAGATATTTGCATAATCTACCCAATCTTGGTCATTATCCTCCATGGAAAAAAATTTCTCTATCTTCTACCGTACTTATACCTTAACTTGGAAAAGTTATTCAAGATCTTGGAAAAGCTTCATTTACTACTTCCAATCATCTTTTCTCTCTTTATCCTTAAGTATCACCATCTCTTCCATTTCATGTTCTTGGTCCTGATGTTGTTGATGTTTGACTCATCAGGCTTATCTTCCTTATACTCCAAAACATCTACAAGTGATTCAATATTAGGTTTAGATGTTGAGTTATTTTCAAGGATAACATCTTCTACTTTGGTTTCATTTGACTCTTTCATGACTATAGTTTCTTTAATATTAACTTGGTGTTCATCCTCATTATTAATAAGACCTTGTACTTTAAGATTGATAACATACTCAAATTCATGCTTTTTAGGATCATCGAAAACCTCATGATAAGATATGTAATTCATAGGAAGAGGAATAGTCTTACCTAGTTGCTCAAATTCTTGGCTTATGGCATTGAACTTTTTCCATAGGTCATCTTCATCATGACTGTCATGTTTAAGGGATATTTCATTATGGAAATTAACTAACCCAACACATATGGATTCCTTATCAATCACTTCTCCCTTCATGTTTTGACCCAATTCTTTGTGTGTAGCTACACCAAGATCTTCAATTTATTTCTCCTCACTCAAGAAGATGGAATTGCACTTGTGGAGTCCTTATGGTGATCACTTATTCATAATCAGTTGAAGCATATTATTGACTATTTTTTGCTTAACTTTATCTTCCTTGATTTATTCCCATAAGATGGGATCTCCTTAAATAAATGATGAGGTAGGAGGGTGATGGAAACGATCTTGAGATGGAGAGAGAACATCAGGTATGGTGGAGATCTTATGAATAGATTTGGGAAAAAGGACTCTATGAGTAAGCTCATAGGAAAGTGATAAGTTGGGTTAGTAAATAGGGAATACACTTCCTCCAGTAATTATTTCTCCTAGGTCATAGCCTCCTTGAGGCTCTTCAACAATTGTAAGATCACTTTTAAACTCTTTTTATTCTGACATTCTTAGCCTATCTATTGAGCATTAAGAACACTTCTTTGACAAGTACAACTACTCCTTGATATCTCATTTATTTTATTCCTTAACCATATCCAATACATACATACATCCTTGGGATACACCTCTTAACCATTCCATCATATGGTTAGGGATCATATCAAACTCATCATCCCATGTTCCTATCCATTTTTCATTATCTAGTAGATTTAGTATGAGTTCCAACAAATATTTTATATGAGATGGGGTTGATGGAGGAGGAGGAATGTGAAATTGGGGATTTTTATGAGATTTAATTTTCATTACTAATATTCCATGTAACTTGATGTAAAATCAATTGGATTATTTGATTCTTCAGGATAAGACTGATATGTATCCTCTTGAGTTTGATAGGCATCATGGTATGGTTGGTAAGAGTCATATTGGGGTTGATAATAAGGCACTTCTTGATAGGTTTATTGATATCCTTCTTCATAGGGATATACAATAACATGATGTACATATGGAGAAGGAAATGGATGACCATAGGGCTTACATAGGTCATATGATTAATAATAATTATGATAGGGATATTGAGAGGTGTAATATGGGTCATAAGAGGGATGATAGGGAGATGCATAGTGGGGATTATCATAAAATATATTCATATAAAACTCATTATTAAAATTAAAAATAGTAATTGATCATAACATTCAATAAATAGTACTTCAAATACTTACAACCATAAGATTTCATTTGGAGTTTCCATTGGTGATATTTTGCTTGCTTCCAAAAGCTGATTAGAGGAAAGACACCAACAATCTATCCACTCTCTTAGAAATTGGTCCTATTGGGCATGCCAAAAATTTATCACAAAATCTCACACCATAGATGATTTTTTTCAATTCTACTCTGATATTTTTGAATTAATGGAATATATCTAGGCTTATGGGTTGCCTATAATAGAGTTATACCTCTAGGTTTAAGGGCTAGCCCCATAGATTTACCTTTAAGTGATTATCACCTACACTAACTAAATTATTATGGGAAAAGAGATATAAGTATGCATAAAATTAAAATATTATAATGGGTTGATAAACCATAATTATTTCCACATGATAATCATACTTATTTCACTAAGAAACAAGACCTATAATACTAGCTTCAATGTCTTATAATGCTCTAAAATTAGTATTTCAATATGGAGGTGATATGCATGAGGAATATCAAAGTTAAGTTAACCATATATAATTTTTAAACACTAAGGATAATTTTAAAATTGAAAAAAAACCAATAAAATTGATAACACTTCATATGACCTGTTAGAAGGAAAACAATTACATCAAACATGGAAGGATTGAGAGAAAATAAGGATAGATGAAAATCACCTGAATATTCACTATACTTATCTTCACACAATTTTATAAGATGATATATGAACTCAAAACCATATTTAATGTATTAATAATATTCAATGTACAACATCAAACCAATAGGTCTTCTCCATATTAGTTTTGTGGTCACTTATAATAGCCAAAAAGGCTTGCATTTATAGAACTTGGAGAAGAGAGGAAGAAGAATGAAGATGAAGGGTCATAAGGACAAGTGTATAATTTTTTAATACCAATTAAATTTCATTATAATTAAATTTAATAGAGTTAAATAAATTTATATATACATGTGTTCATCTCAAACCATGTATCCTCTTCACATGTGGCATATAAAATCTTTAATAAGTCTTCTTGAAACAACCTTCATCATAGGCATATTTTTAGTGATCCAAATTATAATAGGTATATATAACACAAGTTAAATATCAAGGAGGAGTTATAAAAATTTAATTTCAACAATCAAACCTGTCCTTAACTGATAGCCAACTTCTAGACACTTGTAGTCATTGTTTGCAGTCATTTCTTGATCTTCTTTCACCCCTTTCTTAAACTTGTCACTCAAGTGACTTTAAATATCATAATAAAACTAATGTAATAGGAGTTATAAAAATTTTATTATTTCCATTAGCCTTATAATCCATGAATTAGGCCTTAAAACATCCAAAAAATAAACTTCTCTTCTCACTAGGTGATCACTACTCACTTCACTATGTTAGTTTGGACTGCCTGAAGTGAATGAGTTGGTATAATAATTTACAAGCTCATATAAGGTTATAAATAGCAATAAGGAGATATAATAGGTCCAAATTTACCTTTCCAAGTGATATTGTTCTTCCCAATCTTGTTGATACCTATAAAACACACAAAATACATCAAATAACATTTTTTTACCATGTCTTTATAGTTTCTATATAGTAAAACCTAATGTTAAGGACTTTAAAAGAGTAATATATAATTTCCAATCAATTTATAGTCAAAATTATCTTATTTAGAGGCATTTCCTTCTTTATCTTTCTAATCAGGTTAAGAACAAGGGTTTGTGAGGGTTTTATGTGGGTTTTACCCTTAAGGATTGTTCATAAAAGTTAAATGCCCAATTTATGAAAAAATTACACAAAGTGGAGATATAATACCACATAAAACTATTTTTATCTCCTTATCTTCCCATGTACCTTGTCTGTATAGGTGGGAGTGAAATAAAATGGCCTATCAGGCTATTGACTATGTTTTAGATGGGCTTGGAGTGAATTGAGCTAAAATTGACCAAATTGAGTGATTTATATTAATAAAAAGGTATGAATAATCTTCAAAAACTATTTGAAAATAATAAATGTCGTTAGAATTCTCATGTGTCATTATAAATTATATTGTGACCCATTAGTGCCTTAGGCTTAGTCTAGGCCTAACTAGGTCTGATTGTGTCTTGAGCCTTCTTCACCATTTTAGGTGATATGAGAATGTGTAAGTAATATTAAAAAAATATTAACCTATATAAAAACCTTACACATCACTCCTTGATGTCTCCAAGACTCTTACCATGGATTTTAGACTGACTTGCACTATTCACTAGGTTGACAAGATGTTTGATTTTCAAGAGTACCTAACCTCTAAGATAAAATATATTATGTTTTCCATATATAATCATTAAATTTGAGATATTTAATATTTTTATTTGTTAATTATAACCCTATATACTAAATTTAAAAATTTGATCACTTCTTTAGGACCTCCAATCTCTCAATTCACCTTCAAACTAGCTTAAAGCTAGACTGTGTAAAGAGTTAATTGAGTTGTCCACCTAACCCTTAATTAAAATACCACCTCAAGGTGTAGATAAGGATTATTTGTTCATATTAATAATTATCATATTCTTTTATTGTAAATCAATATTAATATGGAGACCTTCATACCACACATGTGAGAACATAATTAGAAGTATAAAGTACTACCTGAATATTGTGTGTATACAACCTCCTAAGACATCATCTAGTACCATTATAACTTCATAAATTTTTATTTCATATTAAAATAAATATTTAGTGTTTCACCATTTCCAAGCAACACTAACTATCCATCCTCTCATGATCTCTTCTTACATATCATAGGTTGATAGTCAAGGATTCATATTATACAGAGAATCACCTTAGGTTAGGTCCAACGCGAGTAACATATAACATAATAGGCACTATTTAGTGCATTAAAACCTAAAATTAACTCATATAAACCTCTAAATTTTGTATAGTTAGTCTAATTTCTTATAATAATCAGTTTGCATACGTAGCTTTCACCAATCACTAAAATGCTATGTAGGTGTAACTCTGAGTTTAGTAAGCCCGTAGGTTTTATTATGTCAAAATATGTAAATTTTTATTATTTATAGTCTAATAAAGTTATATAAACCCTCTTGGATAAAAATATATTACTCTCTTGTTCATAAAACACTAATGAAACTCAAGCCTAGCTCTGAGTTCCTCAGATTATTCACTCATCAAGTGTCAAGCTAGTTGTAGGTCACTCTTTGAAAAGAAAAAATAAGTGTAGATATTATTAAGAGTATTTTTTTTACCTTATCATGAAATTATATTAAGGCATTAATACCATACATATTTTAAACAACCTCACTTTCATATTAGAGTTTTTACAATTTGTATTTCACTTTACATGACTAGTCTCAAGGACTGTGATATGATTGTTGTTGTCTTTCAAGACTCAGAGGTATTTTAGGTTAAAATATGCCTTAAAAAATTGAACCTAACCATCTTATCACCTTGGAAACCTCTTATACCATTCCATATTGAATAAATTCAATCATGTGTTGAGAAACATGATTTAGCTTTACCAAACTAGTGAGACCCTAAGGCTCTCTAAGTATGGATATATGTATCACTAATGGAGAACACTTTAAGTTGATATTAGTGTTTTAAATAGTGATTTAATTTCCCTACCTTGATATAAGGTCATTTATATCACTATCCCATGCCTTTATTTCATGCATTAATACCATGTCTCATACTCCATCACTGAGATACTGATGCTTGAAAACTTATTACCACTGTTAGGCCCTTTTTGAGCTAAGTACCATTTATTCAAATGTATATTTTTAGTTAACATTGTCTAAAATTGAAACACCATCCATTATATTTTCTTACTCAACCAAAAACCTTTTATATTTACTTGGCTTGTTAATACTAGGTTTAGAGTGCATTAACAGGGTGATATGCTTAGCCTATTTTCTCATGGCCTCATTCACATCATGAAATCTTATCAATTTAAGAATAACTTAAGATAAACTAAGGTAAGAATACTTTAAACAACATTTTGTGTTTTTCATGAAGTGTATGCATCATTTTGAGAGACTATGAGACAAAATTATTACCAAGTTATTTTCAAAATTTCAAACCAAATAGAGAATCTTAAAATGTCATCAAACCCATTTTAAAATAATTCCAACTCTATATCAGAGCTCTACCTATGAGGAAAACAACAACCTTCTTCTTTAACACTCAAGCTGCTAGTTACAAAGAAGTGCACAATGAAGAAAGACATTAAAAATTTCTTTGAATCAATCAATCCACATGTATATACTATGGATTCAAAATGTTTTAATGTAAAATTTAGCTTTCATCATGAGATGCATATTCTACAATCAATGCTTTAAACCTTAGAAGATAGACTATCTCAAGTCATGAACCTACCATCCAAGTCTTAGAGATTTAAACTCTCTTTCATGGATTAATATACTATTTTTATGATTTAATTGACCAGTATAATCTTATTTGTCACCCTAAAGCTCATTACTTATTCACATCTCTTAAAAATAATCATTAATTATTTGGAATCCAATTATCAAAAGAAGCAAGATTTTGACATAGAAAGTATAAGAGATCTTCTACACCATCATATGCAAGATGAAAAGGTATGATATAATTGGAGGACACTTAAAAATAGTATTATACTCCTTTCGTATCCAAACTACAATAGAGAGACAATTTTGGAAATGAAAACTATCAAATTTTTAAGGTGGTGGAATTGGATACCTCTCAACAAGCACCTTATCTTCTTACCATTCATTCATACATCATAACTGACTAGTATGGAAAATATTGACAAAAAATTAAATTTCATAGGTAGTATGATTACCTACCAAAACCATTCAATACAATCTTCCCCTGCTTATCACACCATCCATGAATCTTTGGTCTATATGAAGTTTCCTAAGAGGGTGATGGAAGAACTAGAATGGTTTTCCTAATTTTTAGAAGTTTCCAAGCATACTAAGAAGTGAGTATGTTTAATGTCAAGGTATATACTTGAAGTTCTTCCACCTTCAAAATTTTGTAAAATTTCATACAAGTGTCTCTAATACTCTCTTTTTCAAGTGTTTACCTGATTTAAACTTATATCTGTAGGCTTTGTCAATTAAGAGACAATTATATGACACATTTTGAACACATGAAACATGGGGGAAATTTTGACACGTTTATTAATCTAATAAATCTATGTAACTCATAAATTACCTCCTAAAATGTGATAAGCCATGACTTAAAGGGACTTTAATAAAATGTCATAAAATTTAGACATAATTCTAGACCCTATAAACCTTTCTAGGAGCATGGGGGACCTAAAACACTCTAACAAAACATTATAACCAATTTTTAAATTTGCATGGGATTTATATATTTTGAATTTTGGTCTAAATATTCAATATGAGGTTTCATTATTTATGGAGGAAATTTTAGCCAATAGAGTGAATTTATCTTTTTTGACCTAGTCCATCAGGTCTACTAATGCAAAAATCTATATTCTTTTGCTTATAACTTCATTAGGAGTTTATATTAGATTAGAGGGAGTTTTTGGAAGGTATAAAATGTTTTTTAATTAATATTATTTGCATTAGTTTCCAACTCTAAGAATCATTGATAAGAGAGAAACCACCTCAAAAGAACTGTTTGGCCTTGTGAAGAGCTCAAGAAAGCATTGTTTTTTACTTGGAACTTGAAAAAGGTTTTTTTATCAGAATAATTGGTGTTTTGGAATGATGGAGACATATATTCCATCCAATATTATAGTATTCATAGGTATATTTTGGATTTGTTTTTTATGAACAACCCTAAGAATGAAACATGCATAAAACCCTCACAATGACCTAATGATTGGGTTTTATCCTTAAATGACTCAAAATGGATTGATTTGGATTTTAAATTTTTATGATGAATTTAATTAATCTCATGCGAACCTTAATATTCCACTGGTTGTCCTGTGCAAGTACTATTGTCCATAAATTGATTAAGAGATGACCGTTGTACGCCTAAAAATGTAGGTTTTGATGTCTCTCCATGAATTCTAACTGAATGAGGCCTAGTGTTATCTATTAATATAATCAATGAAATTAATAAAACATTATATTATTCCCTATAATATATCATGAGAGTTATCAATGCAAATTTATGATTCCCAAACCAATTACAGAGGAATAGAGCGGAGAACTAAATAGTCTCAAGGTATTTATTGAACTAGTTACAACTAGATAAAATGTTGTAGTTACTAAAATTATTGTCACATTTAAAATATCAATATGGAATATTCCCATGTATGTACAAGTTTCCAATATAGGGATTAATAATTAGAAACCAACAAGGTAACTTGTCAATCTTCAATCAAGAAGAACAATTTCAAAAGAGAAGGGTTATGTTCCACTCATATTCTAACTTCATAAAACTCATAATTAATCCAAGTGAACACATGTTGAGAGAGTCGTTAGGACTATTTATAAACTCTTTATTGGTTTGACCTTATTTTAACATGAGTGAGACTTTTATAGGACCTTCGCTCTCTCTCTCTCTCTCTCTCTCTCTCTCTCTCTCTCTCTCTCTCTCTCTCTCTCTCTCTCTCTCTCTCTCTCTCTCTCTCTCTCTCTCTCTCTCTCTCTCTCTCTCTCTCTCTCTCTCTCTCTCTCTCTCTCTGATGCACCCTCCACCTAAGTATGGTGAAAAAATTCTCATTTTAATTACTTTGATCAATGAATACTACTAGTTTTACCTCCTTATATGACTATATTTTGTGTGTGTGTGGATAATTGATCTTGTTAAGTTATATAATTAGTATTCCTTGAAATCTTATCATATTCTAACACCTATATATAGTTTAAAATATTTTCTTGTAGGTCATTTGAAGTGTTAAAATTAAGTATAAGGTTTGAGTGATTTTTCCTATTCCTTAGTGTCATTTTAGGCCTCTTTATTAGTCCTTCTATACTGATCATATATCAAAACCTCCACATTGAAATTATGATGTAAGAGATTCATATTGGGATTAGTATATGTTCATATTAGTCTCATAGTCTACGTGCACACATATATTTGGTTTAAAGTGATTACTTAGTTTGTTTTTATTTCCTCCTTAGTTAGGTCTCTTTCATGTTATCCTTCTCTTTTTTATCTTACAATCTAGTAGTGTAGTGTTGTGGGATTAATTGATACATCAAGGGGAGAAGGACCTATAATCTAGATGTTTAGTCCACTTATAGGTCACCCAAAACCTAATAATAATCCCATTGTATTGATAAATTTAGAGGGATTGACTCAACCTCTCAAGGGTGCAAGTTTGAGATATAACAATTTTACTAGATCAATCAATTCAAGAAAGAAAAAAACTTCTTTCTAGATAGATTGCCTAAGATTTGATCTATGAATTGCAAGGGAAAACAATCTTTCATAGTTGATTTATTAGTCTCCCTGTAATCTATAAACATTCTCCATTTTCCATGTATTTTAGGTACTATTACAATTAGTGAGATCCATAGACTATTTGAGATAGGATATATGAATCCTACATACAATAGGTTTTTATTTAAGTTTTGACCATGTCTCTTACTATTGGATTTATCCTTCTTTGGGGTTGTCTAACTAGTTTAATGTTTTATAGTGTAGATTTAATCGGTGAATACACTTATATGGATGAATTCCATTCTATTATATTCACAATAAAATTCTTGATTATGAATCTTTAGTACATAAAATACCTTGATTTTTTGTTCAATAGTTAACCAACTATTCATGTTTAACATTTTGCCTAGTTGTGTTTTAATTTATTTTATCTTTAAATAGATTGAATTGACTTGCATTAATTCACTCATAAGAGAGTTAAAATGAAAATTATGATGTTGAAATATTTGAAATGGATTATGTATTTTAAGAAGGATTTTATTTATGAAATCACAACTACTAATGGGCAACATAAAATTAACAGAAAATATTCCTAACTATTTTGTGCCCAACTAACAATACATTTTAGGAGAGGTGTGCGGTCATATTTTCCATAATGTTTGTACTTAAATATGATTTGATAACATTATAAAAATGTTTTAAAAATATCCAGCTCTAGTATGGTGATCTTTGGAGCTAGATTGGGCATCTCTAGAGCCAGACTGGTTGACTTGGGTGATAGAATAAGCATCTATAAAGCCAAACTATATTCTTCCATATAATTTTTTATCTTTTCCTCTAGCTCATTTATGTGGTATTTAACTTACACTATTTACAAATAATAAATATTATTTCTATTTTTATCACGTTAATCTACCCATAAGTGATCTTGAGAATCTAGAGATGCTTTTACAGGTGGATATAAGTATATTTTATTTGTTTTTAATCCATTATGATTGTCATATCTCCAGACCTATAATATATGAGTGTTGCAACTATGGCCATGCATGGTCTTCTTAGGATCAATGGATAATTTTTTTTGAGTTTCTGTTTGGAGTATCATAAAATATACAAGGTGTTCCCAAGAGTCTACCATTATCTAATACATCTTCTATAAGCCATTCTAGCTTGGCAATGGACTAACCAACCATTTATAGGACTATAGTAGTTAGTTTTACCCCAATTAGGAAGAGTTATTTCAATGTGTCTGATGTCATGAAATTGATGAAAAAATCTTAAGTCCACTAATACATTTGTTATTTAATATGGCTATGATGATGAATGGACTTCTAATATATCCATACTTTGGTAGAGGTAACTTTCTTGCTAAGAGGTTAGCAAGCTTACCATCTACTTTTATGGTTTTAAATATTGTCTTATTCTCCTAAGAATTTTGAGACACAAACCTCTATTAAGTTCAAGGATGTATCTTATGGCTTGCAATAGTGGTATATCTATGTTTAGTTTTTTGTAGTTACTTGACTAAGTTAGATTTACTTTTATTTTTTATTTCTTTAAGTATTTATAGAAATGGAATTGGTGAATGAGTAGTAGGAGAAGTAGTTTCCAAAAGTTTTTAATTATCATGAATGTGATATTTTCCTTGACTTTCTAATTTAGAAATATTTAACTTTCTATTTAATTATAAATTTCTATGAGGGTTAGTGGAGGAGGACTAGTTAATGCTTTTCCTGAACATAATTAAACATTACTACAATCTATGTAATTTACTCCCATAGTTCATTCTTGTTATATTCCATAGATAGGAGATAGTTTTCTATTCTAAGAGTTTTATAATAGTTGTGTAGTTAATTGAGATTTATTTATTTGTTCATTTTGTTGGGTTTGACTAATAAGAGTAGGCATCAACATTTATTGGGGTGGAAACCTCTTTTTCTAATTTAATGTTTATTGAGGTACCCATTATTAATTATTTATGAAATCCATGTTTTTGAAGTTTTCTATGATACCCATGGCTATGGTCATGTCCATTCTTGTAGAGACTATTGGAGACATAGATTGAAACCTAGCTAAGCAAAGGATTCTTCATGTCCTCTACTAAAATCTAGTCCAACATGGTAATGACCCTAGGCTATGGGTTACCTAATATTGGGTTAGACCTCTAGGATTTATAATGAGGCTAGTTCCTATGATGTATCAATTAGCCCATTTACACTAGAACCTACTAATTACTGGGGTGAAAAGGGGGAGAAAGATAATTGAAAGGGAAATATAAGCTAATGTTGGTGATGCACCTAAATTTATTTCTCATTTACTCTATTTGAACTTCTAAAAAACATTAATGAGACAAGAAAATGACTTAATCTACAACTCCAAATGTTTGTTATGCATTACTATTTCATACAAAGGTTCACCAAGTGATCAAAATTGAGGGAATTAATGGAGAGGCCTAATTCAAGGCACTAAATAGTTAATGTATCCACATTATATCTTCAATCTAATGAAATTAAACACTAAACATGACCTATATAATAGGATAAAATAGTAGCTAGGTGAGATTAAGACTTGACAAGGGAGAAATTTCTATCACATATGCAAATCAAACTGACATTTTCACACTATACTAGAACAATGAAATATAAAATAGTCATATATTTATCTCAGGATGTTACAAAGATCAATCTTGGTAGAGTCTACTCATGCCCAAGAGAGGGATCCATTTTAAGGATTAAAATCCTATTTATATAACAAAATGGGAATGAGAGAGATGGGGAACATGTGTGGGAGAATGAAGGAGTCATAAATGATCAAGAAATATGGTGGGAGTTCATTGATTTTTTTTTACACATTGTGTCATCTAATTAGGACTAATCCTTTATCAACAAGCTAACCTTCACTTGACCCAATAATATTCAATATTTTTCATTAGCTGAGAGATCCACTAGAAGACAAGGGTTTGTTTTACATGGTGATTCATGACTAATTCTATTAAATAAAATATCTTTATGGTTCTAAATATAATCAATGCTTAAAATACTTCTCTAACCACCAATTCTCTTTGTTTTAATCCTCCATGACATCTCTACTTACTTCATTATGAGTGAAATGTCCATATATCCTTGGGCCTGACAAAGCCACTACCATGTCTACTTTGAGTGGTGATAAGTACTTGTTTTTAAAATCTATATATTTTTCTAAAGGTGAGACAATTCAAACCAACCCCCACTCCAATTTGAACATAGGTTTACTATAGATATAAAACCAATCCAATTATTGGTTTTCCTATACTCAAAAATTGATGCAAATCCTACACCTCACATAAATTCCTTCTAAAAGAGTAGCAAACACACCAATATAATAACTCTAAGACTTTGACAAAATGAGATCGATGGGTTCTAAATCATCGACCAAAGGTCCTATTCAAGTTTTAATGATGATGGAGTTTTTCATTAACCATCCTAACTATATGATTGCATCTCAATAGTGTTTGATCAAGATTTAATAGAGACAAGATGATACTTCTAGGATTCACTTCCATTTCAACCGTAGGTCACATTTGTTCTTTATAAATTCCTTCAAATAATGAAACATGTTTGTCTTTGCAAAGAGGTGTCCAAATCATGGTTTATTCTCTTTGGTCACTCATGTCACCTTCATTTTCTATTTCCTTAGATGAACCTTCTTGATTTGACTCACAAAGGAGAATCTCCCTCTCAAAGAGCGGCACAATAGACCCTTAAAAGTATTTAGTAAGATGAGAAAGGTCCAAAGAATTTATCATAGGTACCTTATTTTTCTCATAGAACTACTATTATTAGATCACTTTCACCTCCTCTCTCTATTTCTTTACTTCTTAAATGGCTCTCCATGAAGGAAAGGTTATGGGATTTTGAAGGGAAAGGAGTGGAGGCTAAATGATCTACTACTTGATCTTGACTTTAACTCCAAGTCATAACCCTAGGATTGGAAACCTCTACTTTTGTACTTGTACTTGCTATGGTTGAGAAAGAAGAATTTTGCTACTGCATTATCTTTATAGCTACTATTGAATGCTACATATGTTGATTTGCAAACTCAATTTACTTGGCTAAATTAGCCTCAAAAAATCATGGACCAATTGGTTATAAATGTCCCTCTACAAAATTGAAGATGAAGTCTCCTATATGATCTAGTGAGAAACATGGAGATTAGTCTCATCAACACATACTTTTCTAGCCTTCTAGGGGCTCTCTTGGATAGACCTCTATGTAAGAAAGTTAAGCAAGGTTTGAATTGACTTTTGACAGCTATGATAAACATTGGTTCACTAATCATAAAGGGAAAATGGCAGCTCTATGGGAACATACTATTGATTATGATAATGCTTGTTTTTTTCATAACCACTAACCTTTCTTCAATGATTATTATTGAACCCCCAATGTCTAAAATATTAGAACTAAACTTTGAATGACCCTGCCTTATGAAAGTTGCACATACCTCTTTATCCTATAGAAAATTAGATCTCATACTTTGAATTTCATGCTTGGATATCTCCTCTATATATCCCTTCCTAGTGTTTATGATTATCATCTCTTTCTCATAGACAAACATATTTTTCTTGAAGCTTGAGATAGATTGATTTGGGACTTGATTGGGTTGATCAGGAGATTAATAATATTCTTGAGGGCTGTTATAGGATTGGTATGGGTCTCCATACTACTGTTAAGGCTCTGTATCTAATTGGTGATGCTCATCATAAGGTTGATCGAGATTATGGTAGGGATAATATGGGTCATGAGGAAGGTAAGAGCCATGCCATTAATAATAAGGATCATGAGGAAGGTAAGAGCCATGCCATTAATAATAAGGATCATGAGAAATTGTTAAGGTTCATCATAGATTTAATGAAACTCTTGGTAAGGTTTATTAGGTTCATATGGATCATGAGGATCATGTTGATAACAAGGTGAATAATAGGGGTACCCACCATAGTTGTTCATATCAGCCTCATATGTCAAACGAGATACAAGGATTGATTAAAATATTCAATGAGACATACATGGGATGCTTATAACCATAAGCTTTGATTCAAATTCACCATTAGTGCTAACTAGATTTCTTTCAAAAGCTAGTTAGAGGGAAGACACACCAACAATATTTCCACTCTTTTATATCTTAGTCTTACCAAGCATGCCAAAACTCTTAGAGATGTAGATTGCACCCTAGTTGAGTGAAGGACTATTCAAGTGCTCTACTCAAATCTAGTCCAACATGGGAATGACCCTAATCTATGGGTTACCTAATCTTGGGTTAGACCTCTAGGATTTTTAATGAGGCTAGCTCCTCTTATGTATCACTCAACTCATTTCCACTAAAACCTATTAATTATTGCATTCAAATGGGAAAAAACTAACTAAATGTGAAATCTAAGCTAATGTTGGTGATGGACCTAAATTGGTTATTCATCTACTCTATTTTAACTTCTAAAAAACACCAACGAGACAAAAAATGACTAAATCTACAACTACAAATGTCTATTATGCATCAGTATTTCATGTAGAGGATGAACAAGTGATCAACCTTGAGGGAAGTGATGGAGAGGCCTAATTCGAGTCACTAACCATTTAGTGTATCCACATTCTAGCTTTAATCAAATGCCATTAAATACTAAACATGACATTCATAACAAGATAAACTAGTATCTAGGTGAGATAAAGACTTTACAAAGGAGAGATTTCTACCACATATGCAAATCAAATTGATAATTGACACACTATACCAAAATAATGAAATCTAAAATAGTCATCTATTTATCTCAAGATGTTACAAATATCAATCTTGGTAGAGTCTAGTCATGTCTAAGTGAGGGATCTATTTTAAGGCTTAGAAGCCTATATATAGAAAAATAGGAATGAGAGAGATGGGGAAAAAGCATGGGAGAATAGAAAAAGAGTCATAAATGATCAATTAATGTGGTGGTAGTTCATTGATTATTTTATATATGCTTACTTTCTTCCAATTAGGACTAATCCTTTATCAACAATCTAACCTTCACTTGACCCAATAATATTCAAGATTTCTCATTGCCTAAGAGATCCACTGGAAGACAAGGGTTTATTTTGCATGATAAGTCATGACTAAGTCTTTTGGAGAAAGTATCTTTATGATTATAAATAGAATCAATTCTCTAACTACTTCTCCAACCACCAGATCTCTTTATTTTGATCCTCTATTCCATCTCCACTTACTTCATTATGAGGGCAATGACCCTATATCATTGATCCTAACAGAGACACTACCATGTCTAATTTGAGTGATGATAAGTACTTGTTTGTTGAAGTTATAGATTTTTATAAAGCTGAGACACTTCAAACCTTCCCCGACTCTATCATAAACATGGGTTTACTATAGATTGAAAATCAATCCAATCATTAGTTTTCCTATAGTAAAAAATGGATGCAAAGCCTACAGATCACATAGATTCCTTCTAAATGAGTAATGAACACCACAATGGAATAAACCTAAAATTTTTATAGAATGGGATTGATAGGTTTTAAATCATCAACCTGAGGTCCTATCTAAGTTTTAATGATGATAGAGCTTCCTCATTAACCATCTTGACTCCATGACTACATCTCAATGGTGTTTGACCGATCTCTAATGGTGATGGGATATTCTATACAAGACTTCCTTCTATTTATACCTTAGGTATCATTTTTTTATGAAGTCCTTATATTTTAACTTTTTATGATGGACATCAATCTTGATTTGGGCCTTATCAAGTTATGCCAATTGGTAGCTCTCCATTCATTTTTTAGGATCCTACTTACGTTTTGACCTCTCACACACTATCAATCTTCTATTGCACAACATTAATGCATACCATTGACTTTTTTCAAGGTTAACATGCTTAAAATACTTGGATTCCCCTTATTTATTCTCAATATTCACTAAGTTATTGATCTCTTACTTGTCATAAATCTACATTTGTATGATTGATGTCACACCATCGATCTAATTGGACCCACTAACCTTGTCAGTCATCATGTGATTTTGGATCTTCTCTAAATATCCATGATTTTCACACTTGTTAGATCTACATTCAACTTGGGAACTTTTGAATTGAAATGGTTATTTTTGAAGCCTAAAAATGACATCCCTATGCATGGTTTACTTTATTAAGTCTATTTTGAAGCTTGATATCCTAAGATAGAAAGCTCATCAAGATACAAAATTTATAGGGGACCTTATTAGCATGAAAAACATCATGTCCATGAAGACTTTTATCTTGAGAGACATTCTAAGTAAATATTTTAGATGTGCAACTAGATTGATCTGTGCATCTATGTATGGCATTTGATGATGGCTTAGTCCATATTCTTTATTTGCTCAAGTCATATAATCATTTGGTAAATCAAGAACTACTTAGATAATCTATCCAAGTAAAAGCTTAATAAATGTGGAACAAAATTGGCTAACATAGACCAAGTAGGTGGTCCGATATTTGTGGAGGTGTTAGATCTATCCCATCACATCATCCATGGATTAGATGTGGCTCAAAGAAAAAAGTGATTTGGGTTTTGATTATAAGATTAATTATTCCTTTGTATTTGTGTATAAATAAGCTCTTTCATTTGTTGGGTAATGTATTTTAATTAATTATTAAGGATAGGAATGAGGATGAAATTATTTGTGTCATGGTAATTTGTATCACTAATACCACACATATCTATCATGTTAAGAGGGTAATCTTGGAGGGCATGTTTCAACATACATATTGGATAATACACATCCAAAGGTTCAATACTAATGTTATATTTTTCTTATAATCCATATAACATGGAATTTAACTAAACTAAAATTTCTTTTTTAAGATTTGAAAACTCCATCATGAGTTTTCCTACAACATTGCTTGCTTTCCATGTTTTTGGATTCATAATACTATCCCTTGTTCTTGAGAAGCTCTTACATAATTCAATAATGTCATTGATACCAAGTTAATTTATATTTCCTCTTCACCATTAGTTCCAAGAATTCATGAGCATCATCATCCAATCCATTCAATAAAAGTATTTTTCTTAGTTCCTCATCTAATTCATATCCAAATATTCTAATGATAAAAAGTAAATGGACAAGATAGTCTTCCATATTTTTATATATATTTTGTTTTAAATGAAAGAAATATTTTTTCTATCTTATACCATATAATAATCTTATTATTTTTCCAAAAATTATATTATCCATTTCTTCAATAACAAGACTTTAGAATTTAATAACATCTTCATAGTTCTCATCACAAAGAAATAGGGGGCCATTCAACTGACAAAATTTAAACCCATCAACTTGTGCTCTACCTTCTACAAAATCTACAATATATATATTTAAAAATATAATTATTGTTGGACAAAATGATCATAGAAAAATGGAGCCTTAATCTTTGGTAGATATATTTTATATGGAATTACAATTACCCATGAAACCATCCACTCTGTGGTTAATTCTTCCAAACAAGGAATGTTCCTCAAGCTAAACATGAATAAAGCTTATGATTAGGTCTCCCAGTAATATCTTGACAAAATCCTCATCAGGATTGAATTTGACCAAGATGTTAGAAACCTGATTAACTCTTGAATATCATCCCCTATGTTTTTTTATTGTCATTAATAGTGTTCTTAGGGGTTTCTTCCTAGTAGGAAGAGGGTTTAGATAAGGATATCCTCTTTCCCCATACTTATTCATCATTATGGCCGAATCTCTAGGTAGAATTATTGAAAAGTCTATAACTTCTAGCATTATCAAAGGAATAATAGCATCCCATAAAAACAAACCCATCACTCACCATCAATTCAAACATGAAACATTGATGATGGGTTAATCCTTAGTTTCATAGGCCAAGTGTTTTAAAAAAATCTTGGAAATATATGATACTATTTCTTGTCAGAATGTCAACTTCTTCAAAAGTTTTTTATTCTTAATTAGTACTATGCTTTCACTATGAGGAAAAAATCTCTAATATTTTGGGATGCATCATTAATAATCTTCCCTCCTCTTATCTAGGTATTCCTATTTTTGTTGGCCCTATGAAAATTAAATTTTGGAATCCTCTCACAGATATGATTCAAAGGAAGTTATCTGGGTGGAAAGGAAATTTATTTTCATAAGCTAAAAAATTAAAACTTCTCAAAATATCTTTATAAATCATCCCAATATATTTCATATATTTATTTATCATCCTTCGTAATGTGGCAGACCAGATCATGAAAATTTAGAAGAATTTATTTTGGAGAGGTTCTAAGGATAGATTCAGATTTCCATTTATTTCATATAATAAATCTTGTCTCCTAACTTAAAAAGGAGGATTTGGGTTGAGAAGGGTGAGATCCATGAGTCAATCCATTTTAGCTAGATAAGGATATAGGATGATAAAGGAAGACAATCCTTGGACTAGGATTATTAAGGCCAAATACATAAACTCTAAGAAGGACATTTTTTCCTAACAAAGGATGGCCCAAGTAATGCTTAAAATTTATGGAAAGCATTGAGAGTAGGTAAGGATATTATTAGGAAAGGTCTTAAATGGAAAATTGAAAAAAAAAATAATAAATTTGATTTTTAGCAGGACTCCTGGATCCAAACTCCTATGGTTTCCACCTTTCAAGACATGGAGTTGATCACTTTTTTTAAAGAAGCCTTTGGACAAGGTGTGTGATAACTAGGAGGTTATTGATGGTAAAAAAAGGTGGAATTTTTTTTATAAAGAGGACTTTAATTAGCACCAAGATTTATTCCTACAATATTTAAACTTAACTCTTCAAAACACTCACATCAACTTATTCCCTAAAGAAGATGAGCTTATTTGTAAATAAGATTCTAATAACTTCTATTCAGTGAAATCTATATATCTTTTTCTTTGGTAATAATTATAACTTGAGGAGATGTGGAATGATATTTGGATAAAAATTCTCATCCTAAATATTAATATCTTATTCTGGTTGGTGGCATAGAATAATATTCTAATGGTCCATAGTTTAATGAGGAGGGATATCCCTATCCCCAATTATTGTGTGTTTTTCAAACAAGAAGTTGAATCCACTAAGCATCTATTTCTCTCCTATCCTTTTTATTCTTCAATTTATTTAGTTTTATTCAACCTCTCTAACTTCTCATGGATAACCCCAGGAACCACCAAGGATCTAATTACCCAATGGAGGCCACCATGGGATTCCCTCCCACTAAAATTTTGGTGGGACTTGACCTTGCCCCATATTTTTTTAGGCATTTGGATTTTTATAAACTTGACTATTTTAAATAACTGTAAACCCAAACTCTTCTCTACCTTTGAGAGAATCATGGCCTTTATGAAATAAAACTAGTTATCTTTTACTTCAGCGTTTGATTAGCCTAGTTCCCCATATTTATCCTAGATCCTTAGTCAATTCAATCTAGTCATCCCAGGCAAACCCCAAAAGTAGGGTGTTGATAGATCTAAGGTCAAGTGGTCTATTCCTCCTTCCACTTGGTTTAAATGAAACTTTTATGGGGTTATGAAAGGTATTTCAGGGCTAGTAGGAGTGGGAGGTGTCATCAAGGATTCTTACGAGAATCTTAGGGATGCCTATGTGGGTCCTGTCAAGATTTAAACAAATCATGTTTCTAAATCCCAAGATGCACTTTGGGGCATTGATCTCATAGTAAATCATGGGATGAACTATCTCTAAATAAAGGGCAACTCAATGAATATTATAAATTGCTTTAAAATCTTGACATAATCATTCTGGAATATTTATAGGATTATCGATAATGCCATAAGTTTGATGTTTTAATTCAAAGGGGTGATAATAGTGCATGTTTATAGAGAAGGAAATAAGATAACTGATAAAATGACCAATATAGGGGTTCTTAAAAGTTACTTTACTAGTTGGTAAGATAATAATTTCCCCATTGACATCATTTCCTTTATCGAATTAGATAATAGATGCCCCATTTTTTAAAATGATGGTCTTATTAATGATGTATCAAATCCAGTGTAAGATATTATATTTTAATATGTGAAAGGAAATAATCAATTGGTCCTTTTGCAAGGCCTTTCACACTCGGTTCAAATTGGCCTCCCTCAGTAATAATTTATTTAGCTCTATTTCCAACATGCATTTTAGTTCTAAGGGTTTGAATATAGAATTTTGTAGTAGAAGCTCACAAAAACACATTATGGGTGGTGGTTGTGATCTATTCAAACCCATATACTATGAAGACATCAAGGGGGATGAATATGTCTAGCACAAGATGGTTAAAGGAGGTCTAGTAAATTTCATGGAGTGATTGGTAGGACACAATGTTGGGTTGTCAAAGGATTTCACCCAAGGATGGAAGGATAGGGAAGTTTGTATGCATGGATTAAGAATTTTTATAGCCAAGGAACTTGTTGGGGAGATAATGGGCATGGACTATTCTAAATTCAAAACCTTTAAGGACAAAAATAGGAAGGAAGAACTCATCAACATTTTCTTCAATAAGGAGAAGAAGAAACCCAAGGCTGCACCCTAGAAAGGGTTTGTGAGGATTGACCTATACATAAGGTGGCCTAATGTTTGCCTAAAGATCATGCCTTACATCACTTTAGAGGGTAAACACATGGTAATATTTTATTAACACATCTCTTGCTTAATCCCTTCAAGGTGTATACCATCAGTCTTCTATTTTTCCTTTTGTAATCCTTTGAAGCTACAATTATGAACTTCAATTGCAATCCATCAATGGATATTATCCACCAAGGGTTGATATTATTACTATTTAAGTGGGAAACATTATGATCAAAAAAATTCATAAAGGTGATTAACATCCATAGTGAATAGGAAGAATCTAACAAGGATGAGTATTTATTCATGGAGTCCAGGTCTAATACAGATAGGAAGAAACAAAGTGAAGGGAATAGAGCTGAGTTGTCACAAGAGGACTCCAAAATGAGAGGTAGGAAAGGGAGACTCCTTTATATGTGTGTCTTATTTATAGTATATGTTGGAGGCTTATTTTTCCCAATAGCAAGGAAAAAATCAAAAAATCCCTTGATAAGCTCTTTATAAAAATTTCAATTCCATAAATTGCTTTGTAATCAAACTATAGATGAAGCTGATAACCTTAAAGGACTTATGGATCATGGGATGTAGGAAATAAGGTTTGGTAAAGAACATGCAGGCTTTGATGTTCTCACTCCCTAGGAAAACAACACCAGTTAGAGAAATACATGGAGGATAATAGCAAGGAGTTAGAAGAGGAGGAGGATCCTAATATTACTAGTCTAAAGCACAAGAAGCAAGGTGAGGAAAAAAGATCAGTTTATTGGGAAATGCACTAGAGGGAAAATGGAAAACAAAGAGGAAAGTATTGAGGCCAATAAATTATTAATCTAATTTAAATATGATTAGTAGGCACTTTTCTATTATTTTTTGTTTATCTTGGGATTTTTATTGAATCTTATTGTCTTTTAGGTGGTTGGGGGTTTTCCTATCAAGTCCATGTTTTGTTCTTTTTTGTTTTACTATTATTCATGCTTATCTTTTGGATCCCCTTTATATAGGTATGGGCTCCTTTTATCCCATTTTTAATCTATCTAATAAATAATATTATCCATTTCTTCCCATGGATGAATGGATTCTAGTTGACATCCTATAAACCACCTTGTAGCTAAATCCTTGACTATTGAAGGAAATAATTTTAACTTTTCATTATCAAAATTGCAGTCATAGGTCTAAAATAACATATTTAATTCAAATAATAGTTGGTTAGGATATTATATTAAACATTCCATAAAATTAAGAAATACATATGGGGATATGTTTTTCAAAACTGATTTTTGATATGGATCTAGGACAATAGGATAGGTAAAAGCTCTCCCTATTGGTTGAGATCTACCTACACCAACTCTATTTTGTGGATTGAATATGTTCCTAATGTTGTCTCCCATTTATTCCAAATAAATTTTGTAAATATTTATATTTTTAGGTGGTTAATATCTATGCATGGATGGAAGGCTACTTTATTGAGTTTCAGTACTCTAGTTTACAATATTTTTCAACCTAGATTCTTTCTTTTTGAAGGTTGTACCTACCTCTATGGAATACATCCAAAGTTCATGGTGAGGATAATAATAGTTCCTAATAAATAGTAATAATTTATTTTCCTATAATATATTATAATACAATTTTCAAATGTGACCTAATAGTACTTTTGATTTGTTATGAGTTCCTAGGAATATATCTTCCCTTTGAATCTCTTTGTCTATTCATAAATTTATTTGGTTTATGTGAAGTCATTCTTAGTCAACATTAATTTAAAAATTTTATGCCCTAATGACACCTCAAAAATCCCTATAAATGGTTCCAAGAATACTAAGGGTCAATATTTTATATTCATTTTTATGAATATGTCATGTATATCTCAACCATGTCCAATAATGGTTAATACTAAGGTATGAAAAATGATGACTAAAAAATGTCTATTTGAGTTGATTTGTGGATAATTTAATTTTAGATTTATACTTAAGTTTAAATATAATCTATAACTTATCAAAAAAAATACACTAGCTTAAATTAAAGTTCTTGGAATGGAAACACACTAGCTAGAATTGAAATTTCACTAAAGTAAACACACCTTTATTCTATTTGTAGAAATCTAAATTTCAGAAAATAAAAACACACAACTATTATATTTGATGAAAAAGGAAATGATTTGGAAGCTGAATGATTTTTAATAGATATTTTTCAAAAATGAAATGTTGAAAGTAGTCTTAGGTGAAACACATACATTAACACACAGTCTTACATATGAAACACATAACCCAATTCTTTGCATATTAAAATGGATGATAAAATTTAAGACACATAAAAATATGAAATAAATATATAAATACCAAAATATATATTGTAACCTTTATTGAGTGATAAATTTCTCTCTCCCATAGTAGGATTAGAACACTATTATATCTATAAAAACTTCATGAAATCAATTTCTCATTACTTCTGTAAAATGCCTAAAATGCTAAAATAATGTAATGTTCAAACTATTCAATCTATAATATTTGATATATCTCTCTCTTCTATATGGATGTTGTTTATATACCTCAATTTTTTTACAACAACTGATTCCAAATAGACAAAAACCTAAAAATATCATATCTATCTAGGATATTGCTTATTCTAAAATAATATCTTAACAACAACATTTACTTTTTTAAAGTGAAATTAATGGAAAGTGTTATACTCTATTTCACACATGATTCCTTTTTTGTTACCATTTCAAACATAATTTATAGTTAAAGAATATGAAATTTATTCTAATATCATATCGAAACATAATATTTATATTTGCTCATAAGAAAATTTATATTAATACAATTGCTATAAATATATATTATTATTTTTAGAAAATCTATGTATAAATGTGAGAATTATTCCCAAAAATATATTAGATACTTCTTATCAAGGATGTATGTACTTATATTAATGTACAATCATCATGTGTTCTTTTCCAATCTTTCTAAAACTATTTAGAATTGGTATAGACATTTTAAAATCCAAACTAGGCATCTTTTGTGCTAGAATGGTGATCTTCAGAGCCAAACTAATGATCTTCATAGCCAGACTAGTGACCTCTAGATCTGGTCTATACTCATCCTTAGGATTATTCTATTACTTCATGGTGAACTTATTTTGTTAATAATCAAACCTTAAAGTTTAAATTCAATTTTACCTTTAGTGTTTAGTTTCACATTTCAAATCTATTTTTTTAGGTCTTTATTGTTTTCATTTATTCCATCCTCCATAAATGATTATTTCCATTCACATATTAAATTTAATTATTAATTTTCAATTAATATCTCCACTATCACACCTATCAACCCCCAAGTTTAGATTTATTCTTCACTCAATCATTTTAAGGTCATATTTCCACATCTAAAAAATAATTATCATATTTTAATATGTTCTACACTAATTTTATCATTATCCATAATTTATTTTATGCTTCTTGTGCTTCTATTTTAAGGTGTCTAATAAGGTTAAATCTATTACATATTAGGTAAAGTTTAATATTGAGTGATGCTACTAGTGATTTTATTCAATTTCCTTTACTTGGTAATCAAGCTTATTTTTAAAAATTCAAATTATAGTTGTTAGTGATACTATTTCTCCTTATATTGTTATTAATGATGTAAATGATAAAAAATTAATTGTAAATATCAATGTCAATAATTATTATAGTTATTCTTATGATGATTTTGATGAAAATGCTTGTCATAATCTTTCCAACTCTTTCAATGATAATTACTTACCAAAATATAATATTATCACTAAAACTATTTTTGGAAAATATCTTTTGACAATCCCTAAACAAATTAATTTTAACGTGTCTTTTTAATGAATATAAAAATAATAGTTAACTAACTAAAGAATATATACATAATAATATAACCAGTGATTTTTTGAATGTTTCTACTTTGCATATTATAAACTCTAATTCTACATTAAATAGGGAGAATAGATATCCTAGTGATCCTAGTAATAGTTTTATGCATCCACCAAGTGTTACTCTTATTTAGGATAATATTATTATTCATACATAACTTATAATGTCTATCTTAGCTCTTATTATTTTTAGACATCCATTATTACTAATGCTAATCATGATTTTATACATTACATGATAATACACGTAAGGATCCATTTTTAAACCAATGTCTTCAATATATGCCATCTCAAATTAGGTATTTGTCCCAAGTATCTCAATGACCTATCCATTTTATAACTTCTTAGATATATTAAATAAAAAAATAGCTCATGAGCTCCTCACTTACCATCTTTATATTAGTTTTATAGAATATAAACTTAAAGTATACAATGGCAAGCTTAATCCTTCACATCACCATCAATATTTCTTTTCTTCATTCATGGTATCGTACATGATGCTCTATTTATGACTAATATATTTCCTCTAATGATTAATGACTATTCATGGGATTTATTTTATGATTTGTGTCATTTCAATGACCTAGTTGATATCTTCTTAGCTCATTTTTTATCAACATAAGCCAAAAGGTAAGTTTTTATGAAATATATCAATTGGAATAAAAAATTAATGAGAATCTTAGTGAGTATGTATATAAAATCAATACAATTATTATGAAATGTATTAAAAATATTTGATAGTGAGATACAAATTATTTTATCCAAAGGTTTGATTCAATTACTCAAAGGCAAAGCAATTTCTAAATCCTACCAAACTTTTAATGAAATTTCATAAATAGTTTGAAACTATGAGAAAAAAAAAATTAAAGGCCAAAAATATTAAGTATGTGTGTAATTACACTATCTATACTAAACCCAAATACCAATGTAAATGAAAATTCAAAGCTAAGACTATAGAAAATCCAAATTTTTAGGTTGATAATAAGGCCAAATTTCTTAACCTAGTATAAAAATCACCTAACAAGTTAGTTTTCCCACCTTCTCCTGAGCATAGTAAATATAAAAGGTTACCTTACCATGCACACCATGTTCTTAGATATTTTATTCTATTCAACTTAATATATTTAACTTTTCCATGTGAATTGGATGCATCTTGACATTTTCCTATTAAAAATTATGATTTGAGTTAAAATTATGACTACCATAGATTTACAGGACATACTACCAATCAAAGCTATAAAATATGAAATAATATATAAATATATAATTAATTTTATAATTTTATTTAAGTGGAAGGAAATAATCAATAAGAATTACTTAGAACAACCATGGTTATTAATAGTTATGATGATATTACATGGATACCTTTTGGGAGTATCATATACTAGTCATCATAGGTCCCAAGACCCTTTTATTATGGTTCTATATATTACTAGATAACATGTCATATGACCAATTATTTGGATGTCCATGTTTAATAAATATAGGAGTTATCTCTTCTACATTACACCAATGTTATATTTTTTTACAAGACTGAAATGTATTTACCATTCATGGCTCACTTTATGTGTTACCCATAAAACATTAGAAAAAACATGATATATTACATAAAATAATTCAACCTCATGTTGTACCTTTTATATTACATCACCTATAGTCATGGTCCCTAAAATTCTCTCATATATAGCTTATAAATTTATAATTCCTAGATCTTCATATCCTATCATCAAAGCTCTTAAAATTACACCATCAATAGTTATCATACTTAATCATCAATGCCACAATATTTATTATTATGTCTTACATATATTCTTGGATAAGCATAAAAAATTGTTAAACTATACAATGAGATATTTTAAGTAAATTATGCACTTTGTTTTAAGAGGTTAAGGTAGTTATTACAACTAATATCCACATTATCCTTTATGGGATGAGAATTCAAGTTATTACATAGATATTTATCATATTTATACCCATTTTAGTCACACATTTAAATCCCCACATTTATGGAAAGATTGGAATATTTATTTTCTCTGATATCATATCCCTTGTTCTTCAATGATATAATATATTATACATATATATTTTTAGATCCTTTATTTTATATATTGTGCCTTTCTTATACCTTAATTATTTTTAATTATGCATTAGTTCATCATTGTTTGAGGTTTGTAATTTATTTTATTACCTTATTTCACATTATTATTATTATATCCACTTAGTTTATGGTGCTTGCTATGTTGTCATGTAGTTTTCCCTTATATTCTTGGTCCCATTCCAAAACATCTAATAGAATTTTTGATAATGATATAACAGACACACACAAGATCATAAATTTGAGAAATTTAAAATAGATATTCACTTATATCAAAAATACCCAAATTATCAATCTACATGTGAAATCTAGATCCAAATAGGATTACAATCCAAAGATAAATGAATTATTCATACGAGAATTACATCATAAAATATGAGTGCTCTAAATTAAGATCAAAAAAAGAAAAACAATATGTGATTGTGGATTTTAGATTACCTTTTAGACTTAGATTTTCTTGGATAACATGTTGATTAGCTTTATAATATTTTGCTTAATATACAAGTGATTGATTCATGGATTGGATAATAATATTGTCATAGAGTTTTATGGATTTTATAATTTCTATCCTTATTTAGAATGACTAGATTCATGGATTAAATAGGAAAAGTATGAATATTTTCCAATTAATTATAAATTCTTTCGAAGCCTCTAGAGAAGAAAAATCTAGAGAAGAAGGATGTAATTCTAAGGAGTTTAAAACTCTTTAGAATTCTCTTGAGAGAGAACTCTCTAGATAAGGAGGAGGGTGGTGGAGATTTATAGATATAATTAGGGAATATAATGATGATTAAAGGAATATTAGACTAGTTTATAGGAAGTCTTAGGTGAGGAATGGGGGTAGGATTATAATGAAATCATAGGATTACATAGGTGGGTTATAAGAATTCTAAATTCCCAAATATTAGATAAGTGGGATTAGTTAGTAGACAATGGAGACTTAGGCAAACTAATTAAGCATAAGATGTTATAAGGCTAGTGCAATATGGGGGATATATTATAAATATTAGACTAATATTTGGGATAATATTATATTAGGATAAATTAGATGAAATTAGTGATGTTAGTGATAAAGTGATAAAATTTAATTGCATACATTTTTCCCCTCTTTGAAATAGAATTATGAGTAAATGAAGTGGAAAGAATAATGGTATTTCAAAAAATAAAGACACTCATATATGAATGTTAGTAAATTATGTTAGTGGATATGATTCCCGTTAGATAGAATATGCAGATAAAAATGAGATGTATGGCCACTTGAAAATAATATAAGAGGGTAATGATGCAATAAGTAGACAAGGGAATAGGATGCTACATGTGAGATCAATGATGAATAAAATGATATTGACATGTGAATTAAGATATAAATAGATGATTCCCCTAGAAAATATATATGGATAAGGAACATAAATGACTATGTCATGGTTGTTCAACACATTCATATGTGAGAATCAATCATAACAAGATGATGATAAGATAAAAAGTTCACAATCTTTTGACATATCCAAGAAATGATGAATTCTAAGGAGAGATAATGACATGGTCATATAATAACACATACGTATAATATATGTTATTTTGAATATCAAGAAAGCGTCATCCTTTGTATATCTCGCAACTCATATCTAATAAATTGAGATGCTCAAAATGCCAAAAAAATCACTCATCCTAATGGTGAAAACTAGTCTTTTGGTGCCTTGAGAACAGTACCATAATGAAAACCAATTTATGACATCATGGTAGAGTAATGTTTTATCCAAAATTCCTCTAACATTTTAGGTCAAAAATACACTTCATCTCTATATTCATATCCCATGCTCCTTGTCAACCACCATCCATGTCATGATCCAAACATCTTTATCTATCATGTCCATATGTCTCTTATTCTTGTTTGGCCTATAATTCCTTCCCATCTTGACCTTAGTAAGGGAGTGGAATATGTATTAGGAAATGACCTAGAATCATCTTGGTATATCCTCCAATGGACACTTAGGCAACTAGATATCTAATTTTATCATGATGTGGTCACTGGAAATCCCTAACCCCTTCTTCCTTGGTCCTCATCCCCTTTCTAGAATCATCCGCTTCCCTTTACCATCCTATCCATTTTTTAGGAATGGTATTTTGTTTGTTATTAACCCCATTTATATGGTGTACATACATATTCACAAAAGACATAAAAATTGAAACATGTCAAATCCAAAAAAAAATCATAAAATATAGAAAAAACCAAAAATATTCCAAAGTGTCTTATATTATACCTATTCCCCCATTTACATACAAAACCATGCCCTTCATCTCTCATTTCCATAAAAATTTCAAATTCATCCATCCCACTATTATCATGCATTCCCTATTATGAACTGGGGCAAATATAGTCTATATTGAGCTAGCATTGACCTAGTTTCATTTTATCCTGATAAGTCCTAATCTCTCCTTTAAGTTCAAACATAGTCAATACACAAGTTGACTATACTTCATGTTTAAGTTGAAATTTAATCAATCAAACCTTATCTATAACCATTTTATATCTTAATATTAATCAAGGAAAGTCTATCCATACTCATTCATTGGTATCAATTATCATCCTCATTCATCCCATCCTTATACATTTAGACAACAAGATAAGACCCTATTTTATTTATGTTTATATATTTGTGTGTATATGATATTTTTATTTTTATTTTCCTTTTTGTCTATAGTCACTTATCTATAAATGTATGTATGTATGTATGTGTGTGTGTGTGTGTGTATATATATATTATATATATATATATATATAGCTTTTATATTATTTTGATCTTTCTTGTAGCATAAATATAATTTGTCTATTGGGAAATGAATGAGGATAATATGATGACACCAAAATCTACACTGATGTTTTAAGTGTCCTCCATGATTTAGATTTTACTATTTGCCCATTTTATAATTGTGTGCTTTGGCATAATGTCCTCTTGGCCATACTAACAACATGGATCATACTACCTAGTGTTATATTTACATGAAATTATTTAAACTATGATGATCCTCATTACAATAATTATGGATTGATAATGGACTACACTCATCATTTATCCTATCCTCTATCACTTGCCTAATCATATCATCATATTAATCCCATAATAAAGTTAATCATATATTATCTAATCATTCATATAAGTTATTCTATCATCACATATATATCCTCTAATAAATCATATATCATCTCTCTAGTCATTAAAATCTCAACTCAACTCTCAATCCAATCATCATCACAACTAATATATACCTAACAAATAACATGTCTAATAATCATCATCATTGAGGTCTTTTTAGACTATATAGGCAATACTCAGTCATGTGGTGTGTGTGAGGTCAACTCGGCAACTCTCACCTCTTTCCCCATCATTCATCATTACATTTATATTATCATTAATAACACTTAAGTCTTGCATAAATAAAATCTTTGAGCTACATTTTCAATCATTAATTAGTTAGTCTATTGATCAATCACCATATACTCAAGCATCTCCCTAATATTTTTAGTAATTACTTGCACCTATCAATTGGGCTTGATAAATTAAAAAATTCATTTTTTCTTACATTAGTCATCCATGATTACTTATTGGTCAATTCATAATTTAAATTTTATGATTTCCTCCATTGATTGAGGTATGAGTAGGATCATAACTTTATTATTATCTCCTTCTCCCTTGCATGTGTCTTTTTTAGGGGCATAATCACTATTAAAAACTTTTGTCTCATTGATTTGATACAATTTATCTCAATTCTTCCCCTTCGTCTTTTGGTTAATAGATTATATTGATTCTTCTCTCTCATTTCCTTCATCATATCACTCAACTTTATCTTTGAGCTACACTCATCAATCTTATCAAATCATTATCTTATTTTAGCTTAATTATATCCCATGCATCTGCACTTGCTTGGGATATGTGAATAGCCCATGGCCTTTTCTATTAATCATCTTGGTGTATAACTCTCCTTGACATATGTCCTTACCCATGATAAATTGAAATCTTGTGACATTTTATCTTATCATCATATTTTTATAGTTTATTTCCCCTTAGGATGTGTCAACAATCATGACATAGTGGTTTCCATTTCTTGTGCATATAAATTTTATAGGGGCGTCATCATTTTTTAGCTTAGTGCTCATGTCAAGATAAATTTCTTCATCAATTATATCACATATAACATCCTATACCCTTATCTACTTGGTGAATCCTACCCCTCATTTGTTATTTTTGAGTGGCCATCCGTGTCATTCTTCTCTACTTGTTCTCTATAGATGTTATTATAACCGTTAACATCATTTAATAAAATTCATCCATGTGAGTGTGTTTATTATATGAAATACCATTACTCCTTCCACTTCATCTAATCTTAATGACCTTTCAAATAGGGTCAACATTTATTCACTTAAATTTGATCACTTTGTCACTAAAATCATTAATTTCATATAATGTATCCTAATACTATAATATCATGGTATTAGTGTAATATTTAGAATATATCCCCCATTATACACTAACCTTATAAAATATCATGCCCAATTAATTCACCTAAGTTCCTACTATCTACTAATTAATCCCACTTGTCTAATATTTTTTTGAATTTGAAATTCCTATGACCCACCTACCTACCTGATCTTAAGCTTTCCTATGAGCCTACCCCCTATTCCTCACCTAACTCGTCTAAACTAGTCAAATCTTCCCTTGATTACCATTAGATTCAATAATAGAATATATAACTCCCCACCACCCTTCTCATTATCTAGAGAGTTATCTCTCTAGATAATTATAAATAATTCAAATTCTTTAGAATTCCTTCCTTCCTCGCTATATTTGTCTTCTCTAGAGGATTCCAATGAATTTTTAATTCATTAGAAAATATCCTTCCTTTTCCTATTTAATAAATCAGTCCCTCCATTCCAAAAAAGTAGAAAATAACTATAAAACCCATAAACCCACATGCTAATATTATTAGCCAATCCATGAATCAATGAGTAGTTTACTAAGAAAAATATTGTCAAGTTAGTCACATGTTGTCCAAGAAAATCTAAGTCTAACAGGTAATAAAAAATCCATAATCATGTAGATTTTTTCTTGTTTTGATATTAATTTAGAGAACTTCGTTTTTAGGATGTAATGTTGGTACGAATTATTCACTTGTATTTACATTATAATCCTTATTAGCATTATATTTCACTTGTAGATTGATAATTTGTGTATTTTTGATATAATTGCATATCTCTAGTATATTTCTCAAATTTATCATCTTACTCTCTCTCTCTCTCTCTCTCTCTATATATATATATATATATATATATATATAGTAAGATGATAAATTTGATCAATATACTATATATATACAATTATATCAAAAATATAAGTATAGGCTTTATACCATAACATGCACTATTTTTTATGAAAGTTGTAGGTTATTTTAAATTGTCATCCTCTTCTTTCCTCCAAGAATTTTCCCCTTGGATTTATTATTTTTCTTCCCATCCTCTTAATTGAACTACTTATATTCCTTATTGATTCATTTATATCACATTTTTCCTTATTAATTATGTCCCTTATCTTTCTTCTTGAGTGATACATTTATTATAAAATACATAAATATGAAAAAACATAGAAAAAATAAATAATTTTTTTATTTCTCCTTAATTTTTCAATGGATATAACTTGCTTATCTAACTATATTATATGTTTACATATACATATTAAAATTTTATTTCTTGTGGTATTATATGAGTATGTGGGATACAAGGTATAAAAATTGAATATGATCATAAATTTACAAATTATATATTTTTTCATTATGTCCACACCTAGTGGAATTCTTTCACTCAAAGCATGTTTATATTAGGGGCATACATTTATTAGATTTTAACTTTTATCCTTTTTATTTTACATTTATCATATAAATATTATTATATTGGTTGTGTGTATCTTTATATATCATACATATTTGAAGTTACATGGATATATTGCATGTTCTCTTGTATGTCTTATGATTTCTTGATTTCATGTATATGTGTGTGCTTTTACTTGTGTGTTCTTTTGTATGGTACATGTCGATGTTTTTATAGTTTTTTTCATAGAGGTTCCTATATTTTTCATGGCATGTAATTTATTTATTATATATCATATTTATTTATATATGATTACATATATTCTATGTGTGTCTATGTGTGAATACATTGTATATATTATGTGATATCATATACTTGGTGCCATAATCCATAATCGTTCAAAGTAATAATTTAAATATAATGTGATTTTTTCATATGTTTTAAAGGTATTTACCATGAATCTATTGTGACATAATACTATTGTGTTTAATCAATATTATTATATGTATCTTTTCAATTGTTTCATTGATATATTGTGGGCATATCCTTTGCCCCTATTTTTATTGAGCCTATGACCTATATCTTACCACTAGGGAAATTATAAATAATAAAATCAATAATTGAAAATGATAAACCTTATAAATTTCCATTATATACCTATTAAAATAAATTTATTTAAATTTATTTGTTTTCTTTTGAAGTCTTTTTTACCATATAACACTTAATAAATATGTTCCATATATATTTTATCATTTTTATTAGGATTGTTTATTCATGAATAAAATAATGTCATTTATCATTATTTATATTTATATTTTATATGGAAATTATATATCATAGGATAATCATAGGTAAACAACTATTTGTAACAATTTGTTGAACTACTCATAGGATTTGGGTAGACTCACCTATAGCAACTAAAAAAACATACCTGTAACAACTGGGTGAATATCCTATATCAAATAGGTAATTAACCTATGACAATATGGTATATATCCTATAGTAACAAGATAAGTAACCTATATTAATGGATGGATAATTATAACAACCTATAGTAAACTGGTGTCACCAATAACAACAATTTTGTATGTCCCTTTGACAATTGCATGATAGTTTTGAGAAATTAATTTATATAGTTTTATGATTATAAAAGTTAATCATCACGAGGTAAAATTTTAATAAACTATATAATATCTCATAATAATTCATTTTTCATTATGAGTGTCATCTTTAAGCATTTTCAATAGAGGGATTTTTTATTTTTCCATACTACATATTCTATGTTATTATCTTGTTATTAATTTAAAATATGTTGTAACTATCAATCCAAGTAAAGGCCTACATTTTCTATATAAGATATCAGTAGTAATATGAAACTATTAGTACATGAGATACATAAAAAAAGAGAGAATATAAGCTTGAATTCATTATCATGATTATGATAACTCTTTAATTTAATTATAACAATACATTCATTACTACAAATTCATTGATGCAATAAACTTGATTTGAAGTAATCCAACTATAGCAAAGGAAGGGATTGTAACATAAATCCAATTGAGGTAGGTACCATTCAAGAATAATTTTGGTGAATATCCCATTCATTTTTTAACTTCCATTTTATAGTGTGTGTTTGTCTAATTCACTTTCATCTAAGTAGTCACTACATATCTTACTTGCATTTATGTTTGATTCTTTGCATAGTAATTTCAAATATTTATGGGAGGCTTCCAGACTATATTAACATTTAAATTACTAAAATTTTATTTAATATAATTTATTTTATAACATATAACTTTGTAATTTACTTTCCTATCATTAACTTTTTGTAAGTGTGTTTATTTTGATTAAGTGTGTGTTAGCCTTCCTAGTATTTTACATAGTCTAGTGTTACATACACAATTTAGACTCCTTATAAATTTATACATCCCTAGGTTTGAAACTAAATAACGTATCATATATTCCTTTTGTTAATTATTTTCCCTAGGGTAGATCTTCATAAGTTTCAGGTGAAGTCTTCAAGATAACATATAAAAATAGATTATATCTTCTTTACTTTTTTAGTGTCATTCCAAGGGAAGGTGTCAAATATTAATGTCTATAAAATTTCGTAATAGATTTATTTATTTATAGAATAAAATTTATTTTTTTCTATAATAAACTTATGTTTTATATACTATTGTATTTTTAGTAAAATTAGAAGTAATTTCCTTTAATATTATCAAAACCATGTATTTTCTTACTAACCCTATGGTAGACAAAAAAGAAAAAAATTAAAATGGAGATTGATTAAGTGGATGCAACATGAAATGGGTAAATTAGATAAATTATTTCCTAACAGATTAAATTTCATGATAGGCAGAAAATATGAGATATATCCTATAATAACAAGTTGAAAATAAATACTCATAGTTAATTGACACTAGTCACCTAGAGGTGTATCTGAACAAAAAGAAGCAAATACATTTTTGGCAAAAATATTAGGTTAATATAAGGCTAGTGAACTAAAGGATCCCCATACTCCTAAAAATATATCCTCATATCATTTCCAATACTATAAATTTATATTCAATATTATATAATTTATTTCCCTACATCATCATCCAAACTTCTTTCAAAAATATAATTTCTATCCATTATAGATTCAAAGAGAACTTTTATCCCTATAGTTATACCTAAACCATTTAAACTTATATATTTATTTAATTTCCAAAATAATTTTTAGCAAATTCCATCCCATAACCCCCATCAAAAATATTTTATTCTCCCCTACAAAAATTGAATACTATCATTTGTTACTCACCATGGGCCGAGAATCTGACAATGAGTTTGAAAATTGGGTTGAAAAAATCATGTGGACATAAGTGGTTTGGTGAATCATGGGATAAATTAAAGGATAAAACCCTATAATTGAAACCACAACTTTTGAATTTCCTATCAACACCCCTATGGCTAATTCACATATGAATAAAATTCCCCTTTTGACCTTACATAACTTTATTAGAATGGTAAGTGAGGATCTTAACATATTATGCTTTGAAATCAAAGTATTGTGTCATAGTTATGATTAAAAATAGGATTCCTAAAGGATAAAACTATTTCCAACCACTCTTAATGATGCATCCCTCTAATGGGTTATGGGACATGGGAAAAATTTATTCATTTATTGGAGTGATACGATGGAGAGATTTATTTTAAAGTGAAAGGATTAATTTAGAGGAAATGATTCAAGAGCGGATGACATCTTTCACATGTCAAGAACATAAGAGGAACTATTATAATATTATTTTTAAAGATGGATAAATAATATATAAAGATGATATTATTGAATGAAATTGATGATTAATGTTTACAATATCTAAATATTATGATAAATAGATATTTATCACAAATATAATTTGATGACATCCCCCATATGTGTATAAATTAATCAAGGTATGCAATGAATAACACCTAAAGAAATAAAAATTTACCATCATCATCCTATAAATCAACTAATGGAGTCTTAAGGATGGAATTCATAAATTTATTGTATGAAATGAAACAAGACATCATCAATCATATGGACATACAATTAGGTTCATTACATACATGAAAATTAAATCAAGAGGCAGAAAAATATCTTGCATTATACTATTCTAATTATTATAGGACGAAATAGGAATAAAGGTGTCAAACTAATTTTATGATGGCATGCAACATAATAGATGAGATTCCAAAAAAAATGAAACTTCATGTGATTTGAGGTGAAGGAGATAATATTTTCTACATGACATAATACAATTTATGGTTGAGTAGATCAAAAAATCTAGGTATACCATTATATTTATCATTATTTAATTCCTAATTTGCATATACTCCTAATAATGTAGATGGACCAAATTATTGTAATCTAATGCCTCCTCAAAATAAAATTTGGTTACAAAAAATTCCATAATCTTAAACCAAATGGAAACAACTACAAATAAAAAATTAGTCACAATAAAATCTACCATCTCAGAACAATTGGTGGCAATCCTAAAATTTTCCATAAACAACCTTTAATTAACTAGACAATTATTAGAAGTTCCCATACCAAGTATTTTAGCCAAAATAATATAACCTACAATGGCAAGAATCCTCTAATCCATGGAGAAAACAAATTATTGAAATCTACCTTAGCATAATCAAATCACTAGACTCCTATAGAATCCAAAATAACCATCTTTAATGCCAAATACCTAGAACTAATAATCTCTTCAGCCTCCACAATTCCATGTCCAACCTAAACCCAATCCAAATTATAATTCAACTATTTTTTTATGTAATAGTGACATGATGGCATATCTCACATATACAATAGATTTGAATGATGTTCAACATCACTCAGGGAAGATTAATCACAATCTATCCACTCTAATATTAATATAACCCTTCAAGGAACACATGAATAACCCACCCCCATCATAAAATAATGAATCCAACCATGAGATAAAATCATTGGAAACTCTAGTTGTACTAGCCAACTATCCATTTCCTAGACATATTACTTCATTGAGTGAACCTAAAAAAGAATTTTATTTTTTGTAGGGGAAATTGAAAATGTCTATAGTTTTATACCATTATTCTAAACCATTATGGATGTGTCCATATACATTAAGGTCATTATGAAGTATCTTTAAAGAAACCAATTCACAAGAATAAACATCTCTAAAATGCCCATGTAATTTTAAAATTGGTTTTTATTATGTTAAGGAACATTCCTCTTAAATATTCTAATAGGAGAAGTCTAGTGCTAGACATGCATATCTAGGGAACCCTCATACAAAAAAATTAATTGAAAGAGGTAAATTTATAAATGTTATGTCTAATTGAACCACAAAAAATATTAAACTAAAATGTCTCCACCAAACCCAAAATATTATTAAATTGATGGATAGATCCATTGTTTAGCTAGAAGGTGTGATCTAAGAACTTATAATATATTTTTATTTTTGGGAATATCTAGATGAATTTATTATTTTTGAAATCAAAGGTAAACTTATTAGGATATAACTTAATCCAAGGAAGACCTTGTTTGACCACAAAAAATGCTTATATCAGCAATAGGTCTTAGAAAATGGTCATCTCCAATAGGAGTAGAACTAATAAATTGGAGATTTACCCTTATTACCAACCATTGGTATAAATAAAATAGTCACTCTAGTTATAAACGTAAGATAATAACCATGCCCCTATCAAACATATCCTTACCATTGAGTACATCTTGTCCTTTAAGGTACTACATGAGGACACAATAATTATTAATTTTGTACAAAATGTTTATTATCAAGAATAAATTATAGATAATGACTTCCTACTAAAACATATATTTTCTTATAAAATATAATATTCTACTAGTATCATTATTATGTTTCAAGAAATAATACAATACACATGCAACATACCATATTATTTAGTTGTTATTGAGTACATGATCTCACTCTACAAGGTAATAGATATCTCACCAGGCCAAACATTCAACATAAGTAATCAACTAACACCTCAATTACAAATTGAATTAATTTACATGATCTAATGTTCAAAAACTTATTTTTCATGGAACTATCATGGAATGAAAGATATGCACCTGATATAGTCACTTCACTAGAAGACCAAGAGAAAATCACATTCACATGTCCTTGGGGAACATGTGCATATCATGTCCTTCCCTTTAGAATATGTGATGATTCAACCAAATTTCAAAGGGTTTTTATAATAATATTTTTTTATCTTTATCGTGACTATGTGGACAAATAAATGGATGAATTTAGAGTAAATGGGGATTCCTATGAAGATTCCATCAACAATCTAAATAACGTTCTTCAATATTTCTAAAATAATAGGCTCTTGTTGACCTAAACTAAATGTTATATTTTAGTGACAATATGTATTGTATTAAGACATAATATTTCAAAAATATAAATATAAGTGGATATATATCAAATAAAATTGTCTAAGACATTCCCATACTATAGAAACAAAAATACATTAAGATATTTCATGGGCATGCTAGTTATTATAGATGTTTCATTAAATATTTCAATAAAATTATAACTCCTTTAGTTTTTGTATTAACTAAAGAAGTTAATTTAAAATATAATACTAAATTTAAAGAATATTTTATAGATATAAACAATATTTTAGTATCAACACCTATGTTAAATTTAAAATATTGGATGTTAGCTTTCCATATTCTTACAAATGCATTTGATAGAACATAGGGGTTGTCATTGGATAAAAGTATGGAAAGTTTAATTATGCTATTTTTTATAATATTAATAGTATCTTAGGCCCACCAATGAGATGTAAAAAGGTTGGTAAAGTGTGTTTGTTGTGCCCATCCCCATCCAAGTTCAAATATCATAAGGCATTTATAGGTTAGATGTGGTTGTTTGAGTTTACTTGGTGGTTTCAAGTGATCAAGTGGTAGCCATTTATATTAGTTTAATAGTTCTCAAGGATTGGGCCCCTAATTTTTTCCCTAGATCCCATTTTTATCTCTAATCAAAAGAAAATATTGATAAAAAAAATAATCTCTTAGACCCAAAGATTAACTACATGGTAAATTAATTTTTTTCTTGTTATAATCTATGTTATCAATAAATTTTGTCATTATATAACTAGCTATCCTTTTTTCATTTATATAGATCATTTAATAAATAAATATTTGATGAATAAACTAGTAATAAATGATCCAATTATTTAAGTTTTATTACTACTCTGATAATTTAGATTTACCATTAAGATAAACTAGGAAAGGATAATTAAATTGCATATTTCCTTTCCTACCTAACATCTAATGAGAAAACTCCATAGGTTGATGATACTTTTTTAGATGAAAATTTATTTATTATTTCAATAATAAAACCGTGGTTTGTATATATTAAAAATTATTTAGGTATATGAAAATTTACACAACACTTTTTACTAAGGGAATGATGCAATGTAGTTAACTAAATAAATATTTTTTATGGATATCACATTTTTTTTTGTATGCAGGACATAACATAGTCATGCACTAATGTGTGTGATAATATGAATATTTTGACATAATTCATCATTTTAATGATGATAATTGAGGATATAATTTTGAAACACAAAGGAAGAGAAATAAAATCCTAGAAATAGGATACCACTCCCATAATTTTCATAAAGATGGTAAGGAGTACATCAAATAATGTGAAAGATGTAAACATATTTTGGAACCCATGTGATTAGGTGAAATGATTCTAAGACCCAAAACCCTTTTAAAAAAGGTGGCTAGTCTTTGTTATGCATATTGAACCTCATTATAATAAGAAATAATATCTATTGATTTGCACAAATTATCTTACCAAATGGATCAAGGTAAGATAAGTCACACATGTAAGGAATGGAATGATTATGAGTTTGTGTATGAGTTAAAATGGAGTGTTATCTCATGATAAGTTAATAAATACAAATATTATTGAATGTAGATATTGGGAATTAATTTTTTATTCAAATTATAAAGATAATAAGGTTAATTTACAAACAAGGTGGCTCAATCCATATGAGGTTGACAAAGTGTTTGATAACTGAGTAGTTAAGTTATGAAATTTTGATCCTTTAATATTTAATTTTTTAGTCAATATTTACCATTTGAAAAATATATAATAAAATTTAAACAAAAAAAGAGTTCATATTTACCCTTAATATAGGATAAGAATTGGAGATCATTGAGGCTAAGGTACAAACTTTATCAAAATTATTATGATGTCATCATCACAATTTTTTTTTAAAAAAACATTAGGAATTATTGGCAATATTTTATTAGAAACAAAGGACACTATAAAACCAAAACATTGAATAAATATTATTGAGATATGCTCCTAGTGCTGGTATTAAGGCATCAATATTGTCATTGATTTCAAAGTTAGGTTGAATGTCCTTCATGTAAAAATTTAGAATTGATGTCATGATGGGTAAAGTGATGTATGACAAAAAATATTGGTCTCTCTATGGAGATAAAATTTTAAGGCAACCTAATATTATTTATAAGGTTTGATGACATTTCAAGATCATGTTCAAAATATAAGGGAAGCATCTTGATTGAGCTGTAATTAATGAGAAGCATACAAGATAAGAACATGGGTTAAAAACTCCTTGTAATTTATATGAGGAAATGATAAAAGTATTTGATGTGAAAATTATCATAAGTTTGTTGATACTAACTTTGTATTCATATAATCATGGTTTAATAATAATATCTTTGAGAGCTATCTTATTTATGTGCAAACTCTGAGTACTGGATATCTTAAATAGCCTAGTTTAGCTCTATGAAGAATATGTATGCATGATACATGATAAATATTTGTGATTTTGATTAATATAGGAATTAGAAAGTGTCCTAGGATATTTTATTAATGAGAAATAGACAAATAATCTTATTGATGAGTTTCAAGGTCTAGTGTTGAGGCTTAATCTTTGCTTGAAAGACCTAATGAATTGGCATAGGTCTAGTAGCATGATGAGTTGTGCCATTTGAGACCTATGTGAGAAAGGTTATCAGTGTATGAGTATGAAATGATATAACATGACATGTGGATGAGATTTTAAATATATTTCAAGAGGTTTTAGGTCATGATCATAGTCTAAGTGTGATAAGTAGTATAATGCCTAGTATGTAAAATGACCTATAGTGGCCTAATGAAGGGTCAAGATCATTTCCAAAGGTGGTAAATATCTTGAAAGCATTGAATTAGGTTTGATATTTCATTTTAAGTGTGTGTACAAAAAATTTAGTCAATATGTGAAGGAGAAAGCATGAAAACATGTGACAAGGTTCCCTGTGTGCATAGAATGGGGTGTTGTAGACCCAAGAAGAGATTTATTATACTCATTGTAATGTGAAAAAATTTCATGAGATAATTATAAATTAATTTAAGTTGTGTAATTTACTTATCTTATATTTATTGTCATTTATTTTCGAGATGAGGTGAAATCCTTTATCAACGATTACTAAGAAGTGAAACATGTCAAAACCCTTATAGTCACAAAATAAGAAATAAAAATTAATTTATGGATAAAAATGGTCTTATTGACCTATTTTTTTTATTTTAACTTGTAAATGACTCTTAAATTTATCCTCAAGTGGTTTTTTTTTCTTGATAGTGAGTAAAAGCTATAGGCAACCCATTATTTTTAGGAATTTTGATGTAATAGTCAAGGTTGACCAAGTCAAATCATGAAAATGGATGGAGGATTATGTTTAATAATTATATTTTATTACCATGAAATTTTATAATTATTTTTTAGACCTAAAATGTGTCAAACTGGTCATGAAAGTTGGCCTATCGCTAAATAGGCCTAATGAACTAAACAATGAGAAAACTAGGTGAGAATAAGAATGATATTAGGGATTAGTTTTAGAGGAATAAATATGGATAAAAATGAATGGTTAAAATATTAAATACCTATCCATCCTATCCAATTTTTGTTTAATTGTTTATTATGCCTATACTAAAGCAAAACATTGTCATCAAACTTGTATGTCTAACATAGTGAAGTTTGTGAAGAGTGAAATAGCAAGATTGGTCTATAAGACCAATATTTGTATATGAACATGAAATATATATTTTAAAATATGATATAAGTATTATAAATTTGCACACAAAATAATTTTAATATCACAAAAGTGTTCCCACAGGTGTTCTATGACTTGATTTTATTGATTGACTTTTTGATACTACATACAGCTTTTTGAGTGTGTGTGAAAATGATGTTTATAAGTTAATTTCCACTAATATGAAGGATAAAATACTATTTAAGGTGTTATATGTTGGTTGAATATTTTGTTGATCAACATAATGATAAACAAAATAGGTCTGATCAGCCAAAGTAGGAAGATTAGTCGTCCAACAGTGTAGATTTACCACATCAGAAGGGGACTGATCTCTCCTCTCATCAAGGGGAGGTTCCCTATAGGATATATATATATATATATATATATATATATATATATAGAAAATAATACTCAAGGGTAGGACAAACCATCCATCTCTCTTTCTTCAGAGATGATGTATGCAGATCACAAGAGAAACTCAAGGAAAATGACAAAAAACACTCCTCTTCTTTCAGAAGTACTATTCAACAAGCCATAAGAATACTCCAGGTAGTAATAGTAAAATGTAGCAAAATATGTAATAACCAACAAATCAAGATGCAGCACAAAGTCTCCACCTGAATCACTCAAGAGTAAGATACGCAGGACAATGAGGGCACAAAGTCTTCCCAAAGTCCTTTACATAGAATTGAAAAGAAAACACACTGAAAGGCAATTATAGGGGCACAAAGTCTCTCCACAGTTGATTCTTTAGGACACCTTTCTGACTAATTTCACTAATCCTGCTTGTTGAATTAAAGGAACTAAAAATAAATCAAGGAAAAAGACATAAGAACAGTTTCCTCAACAATAAAGATATCATAGTACAAAGTCTAAAAATTCACTTTCTTTCTTATTCCAGTATCAAAATATGATCAACAAAATGAGCTCAAAGTCTCAGAAGTGCCTTTCAATTTGGGCAGAATTTCATTCTAATTGTCAAAAAAGAGACCCATTTACAATAGAATAGAGTACCTTATATAGCCACTTCAAGAAGAACTCGAGAATAGTAACACATCATGTTGCATTAGAATTTGTTAAGAAGATAGGCTAGAACTTAGGGCCATTTTACCCATTTGATTTTATCAATGCAGGGAAACAAGTCACGTTTATTGAAAGTTTGAAACTTTCAATGTCCACCTAGTGATCTGATCTTACCTTCATCATTCCTCCTTTTCTGGTTAATTGAATTGGGTCTTAGATTTAGTTTGCTATTATGTTCCTTCCTTGATTTTTACTAGTCTTGGTCTTGAAATCTATGAATGCATTCTGGTCTGTAGGTTTAAAGGATCAATGACTATTTTTTTTGTCTTGAATTTGGCGTCTTTGGGTGCGTCACCCCTTTATCTTTTTTTGGATTTTATATTTGAAATTTCTCAAATTGAACTTGCCCATTTGGGACTTAAGAAATAACTTGTTTTGGGTTGAGAAGAATTCCCTGCAAGCTATCTACCCTTTGGGCAGTCTTTGAATGGCCCTCAGGCTTTTTATTTTACATCTTCCCAAAGGGAAGGTGACCCTTCAGCTTTGAGGAAGTATCCTTCAAGTTGGTAGCTGAGAGTCCCCCGCAAGGGCACCTACCCTTCAAGGTCCTTCGGCAGCATTTTTCTTTATAGTCTTTGTAGGCTTTCCTCAGGCTTTCTTTGCAAACAAATTCTCACAAACAAAAAGTCCACAAAAATTTCACGCGGACAAAAAGTTCATGAAATTTCCATTTGCCTCGATTATTATCCTTCAGGTTTTTTCTACCCATGACCACTTCTTGAATTCTTTCAGACTTTTTGTCTAAAGGAAATCCTTCGGACAAAAGTCTGAAAGAATTATAACCATCTACCTTAAACAAAAATTTTGAAGGAATTTACCTTTGCAGCCTTCTTCAAAAATGACCCTTCTAAAGGGTGTTTTTATCGCTTAAGTGCCCTCCACAAGGGCACTTATCCTTTGAGAGGATTCCTTAAACTAATTCAATGATCCATTTGATTGAACCAAATGCTGAACTGTTTCATTGAACCAAGTTTTGGTTCAATCGGATGAACCGAGCATTGAAACACTTTGTTGAACCAGTCTTTGAACCAATTCGTTGAACTAGAATGGTTCAAGTTGATGGACCAAGACTTTGAACTATTTACATTTTGAACTACTCCTTTGAACCAAGTTGTTGAACTATTTTATTGAACCAAACATTAAACCATTTGTTAAACCGTTTGATTGAACCACTTGGTTGAACTAAATTTTGAACCACTTCATTGAACCAAAATGATTCAAGCCAACGAACCCTTTATTTGAACCAACTGTTGAACTACTTCGTTGAACCAATTGATTGAACCAAAATGGTTCAAGTTGATGGTTCAATTGAATGCACCAAAGCGATACACTAACCATTGAACCAAGCGGATGAACTAAGTAATTGAACCATTTGTTTGAACCAAATGTTGAACCATGTTTTGGTACAATGGTTCAAATGAAGCCTTTAAACCATGTGTTTAAACCTGCCTTTGAACCAAAAGATGTGGAAATAATCATTGAACCAAGCTTTGGTTCAAAGGTTCAAACAAATCCTTGAACCAATTGACGAACCATTTGATTGAACCAAAGGATGAATCAAAGCATTGAAACAAAGTAGATGAACCAAATGAGTGAAACAAAGCATTAAACTGCTTGATTAAACCCACCTTTGAACCATTTGGCATTGAACAAAAGGATGAACCAAATGTATAACCTGTTGTTAATGCTTGCTGATGGAGATTTCTATTTAAACTAAGGTACTGAACCAATCCCAAAAATGACCAAGTGTTAGAAACTAATTCTTTTGATTGAACCCATCTGCAGAAGCCATGAAGCCCATTGAACTTGTAGAAATGAACTTGCTTGCAGAGTCCATAGAAATCAAGTCTGTAGAAATAAACTTATAAAGCCCATTGAACTTGGTCTGTAAAGTCTATAGATTTTCTCTTTTTGCTGAGTCTGTAAATTTTCACTTCCTATAGAGTCCATAGATTGAAGCCTATAGAGTCTGTAGATTTAATCCTGTAAAGTTCGTATATTTTTGAAAATCTTGAAAAATGAGGAATTTGAATGCCCAGGACAAATTTTGAAAATGGAAGAGGCAATTTTGGTCTGTAAGACCAAAATAGTTCAAATGTTGTCCCAAAAATGAGTGATATTTTTTGGGGGACAACAGCTAGCTCTAGTTGGGGAACTTTTGTCAATTGCAAAAAGAATTGAAAGGAGTAGAATTCAGAAACTCCAGTGTCTTCATGTGTACCATTGGGTTATGGAGTCATGCTACCCAGAAATGGAAGGCATCAAAAATGAAAACAAACAAAACAAAATAGAATTAAAAACTATACAAATGTACATATATACAGATGGAATGATCTGATACTTCAAGAGTTGAAATGTTTTAGATGCTGCCCATTGTGGGGTAGAGAAAAGATTGTGCCATCTTGATATTTCAATATAAATCTATTTTCACCAATGTGCTGATGAATTATAAATGGGCCTCTCCAAAGGGAGTCAAACTTTCCATGCATCCCCTTTGGTTCTCTCCTTTTGTCTCACAATAGGACTTGATCCCCAATATGGAAATCATGATTGTTGGCCTTCTAATCAAAGAGTTTCTTTACTAGACTTTGATGCATAGCAATTCTATCCAGCACCATGGTGGTTTGTTCCTCCAACTTAGCCAGGCACATGATTCTTTTGTTAAGATAACTTTCATATGTCTGATCTTCAATTGCCTTTGCCAATTTCAAGGCTAGAAATTATAAGGTGATTGGTATCTCAGCATTGATATAATAAAGAAGTTGAAAAGGATACATACCAATTGCCCTCTTTAGTGTGATTTTGTCTGACCACAGAGCATCAACCAATGCTTTATGCCATGTTCTTTGATTGTCATCTGCTATTTTCTTGATAATAGTTACTAGATTCTTATTGTTGGATTCAGCTTGTCCATTACCTTGTGGAAAATAATCAGAAGAGTGAGAGAGTGTAATTCCATAATGGAAAAAAAATTGTGTAATATCTTGAGAGGTGAAACAAGCTAAATTATCAGTAATAATTTTGATTGGAACTCCAATCCTGGAAATGATGTTTTCTTTGAGGAAGTTGCATATAACTTCTGAAGTATCATGCTTAGTTGGGATTGCTTCTACCCACTTGGTGAAATAGTCAGTTGTTGTAAGGACATAATCATGTCCAACACTTGAAGATGGGTTTATAGTCCCAATAAAATCAAGTCCCCATTACTGGAAAGGTTCTTCTATGATCACTGGCTTGAGAGGCATAGCAACTAACTTAGGTCTTCCAACAAATTGTTGATAGAGTTCACATTTTCTCACCCACTTATGTGCATCTTGGAAAAGAGTTGGCCAATAATACCTGGCTTGCAAAATCTTGTGAGCAGTCACAAGAGTAGAAAAATGTCCTCCACAGGCTAGATTGTGGAAAGATTTCAAAAGCTGGCTTTGTTGCTCTTTGTCTACACAACAAAGGAATACCCCATCTATGCTTCTCTTATACAGGCCATTATCCCAAAGGACAAAATTGGCATCTTTCAGCTTGATAGTACTCTTTTATGTGTAAGACAAATGAGCAGGACATTCACCATAAGTAAGGAAATGAGTGATACTTGAATACCACTCATTGGTAGTGGAGACAAAAAGGATTGTTGGTGTCTCTTCCACTTTAGTTTCTTCATGCTATCTATCTTCTGGCTTATTGTCAGCAATTAATTGGCATAAGCCTTTACCCATAACTAGCTTTGTTAGCTTGATGTCTAGATCAAACTCTTGGATCTTTGCAATCTAATTACCTTTTTTCATGCCAAACTCCTGCTGAGTTAATATAGACTTGACTGTAGTATCAGGCACTAGGGCAGTAGTATGTGAATTTAGAATATAGAAGCAGAAATGTTTGACTACTTTCACCAAGGCATAAGCATGCTTCTCTATATTTGAATACTTCATCTCATGGGTTTTGAGAGGGCAACTCATGAAAGAGATAAGAGATTCCATACCTTCCTTATCTTATTGAACAAGAATTGCTGAAAGAGTGTGTTTAGACACATAGCTGTATATGATAAAATCTTTGTTGTAATCTAGGCAAAGCAAGGCAGGGGCGTGAGCAATGGCAGTCTTCATATCTTGAAATGCTGCCTTGCCTTCTTTAGTCTAGCTAAATATGGTCTTCCCTTTCATCATGTTCACAATGTGTCTAGTCTTCTTAACAAATTTGAGGATGAATCTTTGTAAGAAATTCACCTTTCTGAAGAAAGAATGAACAACATTCTTACTTGTAGGCAAATTAAGTTCTTGAATAGACTTGAATCTATCTGAGTCAATATTTGTGCCTTCTTTAGACACAATGTGTCCAAGGAGTTTCTCCTTTGTTACTCCAAAAATAGACTTTTTAAGGATTTAACGAAATACCATTTTGGTGGCAGTACTCCAACACTTGTTGCAAATGGCGTACATGATCAGAGCGATGCTTTGAAAAGATAGTCAAGTCGTTGAGGTATACCACTATGAATTTACCAATGTCATCTTTGAAATCCAAATCCATAGCTCTCTGAAAGGTAGCACCAGCATTTATTAAACCAAAAGGAATTCTTTTATATGCACATGTACCCCAAGGTGTGGTGAATGTAGTCTTGTGTTGGTTTGCTTCACCAACTTCAACTTGATTATATCTTAAGAAGCCATCTAGCATTGATAACATCTCTACACCTATCACTGTTTGAAGCACTTGATCCATAATTGGCAAAGGATAATTATCCTTCAAAGATGCTTGATTCAGATTTTTGAAATCTACACAAATGCAAATTTTGCCATTCTTCTTCCTTATAGGCACTATGTTTGCAATCCATGTGGAATGATGGATTGGGAAGATGATTCTAGAATTTAACATTTTTTATATCTCAGACAGAATAGTACCTGATATTTTTAGATTATATTGTCTAGATTTTTACTTGTATGGCATTTAGTCGGCTTTGAGAGGAATGTTATGGCAGATTTCATCTAGTCTGAGAGACTTCAAGTCTTCATAAGAATATGCTAAGACATCCATGTACTGACAGAGTAAAGAGATGAAATTGAATCTTTCTTTAGGGGTACAACACTTATCAATATTGATCATCTTGGGATTTTCTTTAGTAGTCATATTCACTTGATTGAATCCCTGAGAGAAACTTGAGTCTGTTTGCTATTGTTTGATGAATCTATCATTTTTTTCAAATAGCTTTTCAAGAGAAACCAGGCCTTTGGGAATTTTTTTTCCTTTCAGATGTAAGAATTCTTTATTTATATCTGAGATGGATTCAGACATAGATTCATTCTTCTGAGATTCACTACCTTCAAAACATAGTTGTTCAAAATTATCTTTTCTTTTTAGGAAAGCAATGATTTGATGACCATCATTGAATACTTGCCAATGATCAGCATTGTTAGGAACACTTGGTCTATAGACTAGCTCAATAGTAAATCTATCTTCTTTGAAATCTGAATGAGGAACTAAGATAGTTCTTGAAACAACAAGTGCATCAGTGCTATCATTAGACTCTCTGGGTATGGAAAAAATGTTGAAAGCATCAGAGCTTTCAATTTGGTCCCAAACCAAGTTATGGTAGTGGTGTACTATTTCATTCTTGGTTTGGTATAAGTTCCTCACTTGACAAACTACTAATTTAGCATCCCCTTTGGCATGAAGAAATTTGATGCCTTTTTCTTGAGTAGATTTCATGCCAAACAACAGAGATTCATATTCAACTGTATTGTTAGTGTCGCTAAAATATAATATGTAAGATGAAGGAAACATATCTCCTTGAAGAGATATCAAAATAATCTTAGCTCCTAAATCGGTAGAGGAACAACTGCCATCAAATTCCAAAGTCCATATCTCATCTGATATTGATTTTTCTTTAGATTTTCCTTCATTAGAGATGGATGATCCTTCTTGGTCTATACTATAGCCTACTAGTTTTTCTACTATTCTTGTTGAACTAATTTCTGAGTTAACACTTTTAGGTGTTTCATGCATTTCATCTATAGACAAAAAATAGTTACCCATACCTACAGATTTAAAAAGGATTTGAACTTCACAGACTGCTGTCTGGGTGACCACATACTTTGCTTCTTTTTTAGGGAGCAACCTCTTCATTATGCCTTGGATAGGGATCCTTGCCTCAGACAGATCCATGCTTAGTTCTCCTCCCACATCCTTGCATAAATTTTGTCTGAGCAAAATGCCATAGGATGCTGGGACATTATCCACCAAGACAATCATCTTCATTCTCTTGTCTGGAAAGGCTACAAATGCAAATTGGGCATCTTGGATTTGTCCTAGCAATGGTACTTGCTTTTTCTCCATGAAGAAACATCTTCCAAAGGTTTTGGTCAATGTGAGACCAAGAGACTTAGCTACTTTAGCTGGCATGACATTATCAGATGCACTTGAGTCTATAATATAGTTACTCAGCTTGTGGCCATTAAATAATAGGGAAACATAGAAAGGTTGTATTTTTCTAGGAGCAGCTGGGGGAGTAATGACCAAATTATTTGGAATAGGCATGTTCTTTGGAGAATCAAGAGTTATCTTTTTATCTTTTTGTCCTACAGGGATAGTTTGGTTCTTGACATATTGGACCAACTTATTCAATTGATCAGGATTGGACTGCAAATATTTGAACTCAGACATTTGTAATTTTGTCTTTTTGACATGATCAATTATGTCAAATGGCTGAATTGAGCTAGGTACAGAGAAAGGTACTTCAATTTTTTGAGTTTTAGGAGGGATGGGAGGTGGTCTGGTTTGCAAATTTGAAGTAGAATGGGAAGGTGAAATTGATGTATTTGCTTTTTGGGTGATTACCAGATCCTTTGACTGAAAAGGTAGAGTGCTTCTATGCTTATCAATTGTGACTACTAGCTACAGTTGCTCCTCTATCTTCTCTTTATTAGCCTACTAGATTGATTGGTTCTTGGACCTGGTAAACACTAGATATGATCCATCAAAAGCTTCTCCTTTGCTTTTGGGTTCATCCTAGTAGTTCAGGAAACCAATATGGGAGTTACCAGCTGATTCTTCTTGATTGTCTTTAAGAAGATCAATATCATTTTCTTGATTCAATTTAGGCTGGAAAGAGAATTCTGATTCTACTTCAAGATATCCCATTGTTGAATTGGTTGTAGGAGCTTCTAGGGCAAGTTTCCTTGTGTGATTCTGTTGCCCTTGATTCCTAGTAGCATTGCCCTGATATGACTGATTTGGGAATGTCCTTCTGTATGAAAGAGAAGAAGACATTCCTTGAGTCATTTGCTTTTTGAGAGCAAGCAACTCATTTGCCAATTTTTGCACCATTGGATCTATAGTGCCTGTAGATGCATATTCAGAAGATGATGAAGATTTATTTCTATTTGGATATCTTCTTATCTTCCCTGCTAAGATGAGATCATCTTCTACCTTAGTGGCTAAAAGTTGAGATACAACAAGATCTATTTGACCAGCATGTCTCAAGAGAAAACTTACTTTAGGTAACTAAGAATTAATGAAAAAGCATTTGAGATTGTCAGCTATAGGTCAAGCAATTACAGGGAGTCTATTTCTCAGTTTGTCAAATTTGGCTATAAAGTCTCTCATAAGATCACGAGGCTCTTTCTTCATCTGTGTAAGTTGAGCCAAAAGTGTATGTGCATCTTTTATAGGTTTGAATCTAGCTTCAAACTTAGCTTTGAGAGTATTCCAATCAGTCACTGACTGAGCCTGTAGATGATAAAACCAATCTATAGCAACACCTTAGAATGTTTCTATAAAAAACCTAACTTCTACATCTTCAAATTCTACTTCAATTACTCCACAAGATATGATGAAAGCTGCAATGTGCTCATCACGGTGAACTTTCCCATCACCATAGATTTTGGGGAAGCTCTTCTTTAAACTACATGGAAGCTCATGTAGAGGTGGAATAAGATTGAGAGGACCAAAAGCATTACCCCAGGGGCCTTGAACTACCATTGTAGGATTATGAAAAAGAGGGATAAAAAATCTTGAAGGAGTGATTATTGGAAAAGCTTTATCAATAGCAAAAGTAGATACTTTGTTTGGCAATGGAGATCTAACTTTAGTAGGAGGAAAACTCTTGGTTCGTTGGAGATGAGATGGTGAAGGAAATAAATCAAAATTGCTTTGTTATACCAACTTGAATATAGGGTCAATGATACCTCTAGCCCTTTGGCTTTGTGTATACCTTGAATTTGCCAGATTGTGAAACAAAAATGGAAAAAAATTAACCTTACTTCAGTTAAAGCTTGAGGCTTTAAACTATGCGTTCTTTCCCAGTTAGTGTGGAGGTGAATGGATAGATTATAAATGGATAATGGATATATTATATCCCCAGCAGAGTCACCAAAAATTATTGGTTGAATATTTTGTCGATTAGCGTACTGATATACAAAATAGGTTGGATCAGCCAAAGTAGGAATATTAGTTGTCCAAATGTGTAGATTTACCACATTGGAAGGGGACTAATCTCTCCTATCATCAAGGGGAGGTTCCCTATAGGCTATATATATATAAACAAAAAATAATACTCAAGGGTAGGACAAACCATCCATCTCTCTTTCTTTAGAGATGATGTATGAAGATCATAGGAGAAACTCAAGGAAAATGATAGAAAGCACTCCTCTTATTTTAGAAGTAATATTCAGTGAGCCACAAGAATACTCTAGGTAGTAACAACAAAATGTAGCAAAAGATGTAATAACCAGAAAATGGAGATGCAACACAAAGTCTCCACCTGAATCACTCAAGAGTAATATAAGGACAATGAAGGCACAAAGTCTTCCCAAAGTCCTTTACATAGAAATGAAAAGAAAACACACTAAAAGGCAATTATGGGGGCACAAAATCTCTCCACAGTTGATTCTTCAGGACACCTTTCTGACTAATTTCACTAATCCTGCTTGTTGAATTAAAGGAACAGAAAATAAATCAAGGAAAAAGACATAAGAACAGTTTCCTCAACAACAAAGATATCACAGCACAAAGTCTAAAAAGTCACTTGCTTTCTTATTCCAGTAACAAAATATGATCAACAAACTGAGCTCAAATTCTTAGAAGTGCCTTTTAATTTGGGCAGAATTTAATTCTGATTGTCAAAAAAGAGATCCATTTACAATAGAAGAGAGTACCTTATATAGACACTTTAAGAAGGACTCGGGAATAGTAACACATCATTTTGCATTGGAATCTATTAAGAATACAGGCTGGAACTTAGGGTCATTTTACCCATTTGATTTTATCAATGTAGGGAAACAAGTCACGTTTATTTAAAGTTTGTAACTTTCAATGTCCACCTAGTGATCTGATCTTACCTTCATCATTCCTCCTTTTCTGGTCAATTGAATCAGGTCCTAGATTCAATTTTTTATTCTTTTCCTTCCTTGATTTTTACTAGTCATGGCCTTGAAATCTATGAATGCATTCTGGTTTGTAGGTTCAAAGGATCAATGGCTATTTTGTTGTCTTGAATTTGACATCTTCAGGCATGTCACCCCTTTGTCTTCTTTTGGATTTTTTGTTTGGCACTTTCCTATATTGAACTTGCCCCTTCAGGCCTTAAGAAATAACCTATTTTGGGTTGAGAAGAATTCCCCACAAGTTATCTGCCCTTTGGGCAGTCTTTGAATGGCCCTTAGACTTTTTGTTTTACATCTTCCTGAAGGGAAGGTGACCCTTCAGCTTTAGGGAAGTATCCTTCAAGTTGGCAGCTGAGAGTCCCCTACAAGGGCACCTACCCTTTGGGGTCCTTTGGTGGCCTTTTTCTTTATATTATTTGTAGGCTTTCCTCAAGCTTTCTCTATGGACAAATTCTCGCAAACAAAAAGTTTGTGGAAATTTATCACAGATAAAAAGTCCATGGAATTTCCATTTGCCTTGGTTATTATCCTTCAAGTTTTTTCTACCCACGACCGCTTCTTGAATTCTTTTGGACTATTTGTTTGAAGGAATTCCTTCAAACAAAAGTTTGAAAGAATTATAATTGTCTACCTTAAACAAAAATTTTGAACGAATTTACCTTTGTAACCTTCTTCCAAAATGATCCTTTCGAAGGGTGTTTTTATCGATCAAGTGCCCTCCACAAGGGCACTTGTCCTTCAGGAGGCTTCCTCAAACTAAGTCGATGATCCCTTTGATTGAATCAAATGTTGAACTATTCCATTGAACCAAGCCAATGAACTTCTTGGTTGAACCAAACATTGAACCAGGTTTTGGTTCAATCAAATGAACTGAGCATTAAAACACTTCATTGAACCAGTCTTTGAACCAATTCATTAAACCAAAATGGTTCAAGCTGATGGACCAAGCCTTTGAACTATTTGCATTTTGAACTGCTCCTTTGAACCAAGTTGTTAAACTATTTGATTGAACCAAATGTTTAACCAAGGCTTTGAACCATCTGTTGAACCGTTTGATTGAATTGCTTGGTTGAACCAAATGTTGAACCACTTCGTTAAACCAAAATGATCCAAGCTGATGAACCCTTTATTTGAACCAGCCATTGAACTACTTCATTGAACCAATTGGTTGAACCAAAATGGTTCAAACAGATGGTTCAATTGAATGAACCAAAGCAATGAGCTAACTGTTGAACCAAGCAGATGAACTAAGTAATTGAACCATTTGTTTGAACCAAATGTTGAAACAATTTTTGGTTCAATGGTTCAAACAAAGCCTTTAAACCATGTGTTTGAACCTACCTTTGAACCAAAAGACATTGAACCAACCATTGAACCAAGCTTTGGTTCAAAGGTTCAAACAAAGCCTTGAACTGATTGACGAACCGTTTGATTAAACGAAAGGATGAATCAAAGCGTTGAAACAAATTAGATGAACCAAATTAGTGAAACAAAGCATTGAACCACTTGATTGAACCCACCTTTGAAAAATTTGACATTGAACCAAAGGATGAACCAAATGTTGAACTTGTTGTTGATGCTTGTCAATGGAGATTTCTGTTTGAACTAAGGCACTGAACAAATTCTAAAAATGACCAAGTGTTAGAAACTAATTCTTTTGATTGAACCTATCTACAAAAGCTGTGAAGCCTATTGAACTTATAGAAATGAACCTACTTACAGAGTCCATAGAAATCAACCTGTAAAGAACATTGAACTTGGTCTACAAAGTCCATAAATTTTCTCTTCCTATAGAGTCCATAGATTCAAGCCTATAAAGTCTATATATTTAAGCCTACAGAGTTCGTAGATTTCTGAAAAGCTTGAAAAATGAGGAATTTGAATGCCCAAGACAAATTTTGAAAAGGGAAGAGACAATTTTGGTCTGTAAGACCAAAATAGTTCAAATGTTTTCCCAAAAATGAGTGATATTTTTCGGGGGGACAACATTATAAATGTTTATTAGTTTAATTTTAATTTTGTTTTCTCATTTTAATACTATTTTCAAGCTTGGAGAGTCACATGTTTTTTACTATTTTTTTATAGTGTTTGGTGGTTTTGAGTAAGCCATTTATAAGAGTCTTCCTAAGGTCTTTTGGACAATGTGGTGAAAAAAAATCATATGGGGAACTATTATAAGTCATAAATATCATATTTATATTATTTTATGTATGGTTTATGTTTGAAATTTGTGTATATGGTTCAAATTTGTAAGACATACTTTCTGGCAGTGAGAAGGCCTAATGGCAAGGACACCTAATTAGATGGTTTAAGGAATGAAAAGATAAAAATGGTTTTTGGGACATAATGAGAGATTGTTATGGGTATATTTAATTTAAATATGAAGTGTTTCATTGATTTTTTAAGGATCAAATTTTTCAAAGGAGGTCTAAGTGAAACATGTGCTTAAGGAAGGCCTAATTGCATTAGGTCTTTATTAGGCCTAATGATGGTCTTAGACCTTAAGGGTAATGACTGACATATTCAATGTTTTTTTATATTTTTAAATTTGTGTATTTTTATATTTTTTTCATTATAAAATTATGGTTATGACCTTGGCATACCAATATGGGTATGATAAATAATCAAGTATAAAGTCAAGGCCTAATAAACCTATTTTGACTAGCTATAGTATTGAGCTATTGAGCAAAGAATATAATTTTTTGGAGAATAGGTTAAGGGATTTAAAATAATTAAAGAGATAAGATTAATATTCCATGATTATATAACTATGTTTATATATGTTTTTAGCAAAGTCATTTGACCTAATTATACCAAGGAGAGGGATAATTAAGCAATAATGCCTAATAGGCTATTTGAGAGAGAAACACGTGTGAGAAGAGTAAACAAAGGAGATAATATTTAGTTGATTAGGAAACAAGTGTAAAATGGTGTTCATATATTCCAGGTGTCCTAGTTGGTTCTTGGATACCTAGGGTGTTGGATCCTCCTTGCAAGTTGAAGCTTGTTAAATGCACTAGTTGAGTTGGTGTTTGACTAAGTGAGGGGTAGGTGATCCTTGTGGGGTTGGTGCCTAACTAAAATGTTGAATCATTTATTATAAGAAAATATTCCAAGTTTTTAATCAATGTTTTTCTTACTCTATAGGGTTTCTGACATATTTCATGGACTTATATTTTTTTCTTTTATAGATACTTGTGTATGAATTAATTGATGATGTAAGTGAATGAATGCTTCACAAATATTAAGTAAAATTGGAGGAATGTTTTAATATTAATGATTCACCTACCCCCACCCCCATTAGTATATGAACTTATAATAATTGTTATTAGATCAGGTCCTTTCAAGTAGGTATTATAACCTAAAGGAGATTATATACAAACTAAGATGGCTAATCAAGTAGAAGGTGATTTTTTTTAAAATAAAATATTCATTGTTTTATGGATCTAATTATTAATTTTAGAGTGTTAGGATGAGGACATATATAATTTCTCAAGGTCATGATGATTTTAAATTACTCTTGGATGGGTACATTACACCCCCTATTCCTCCTATAGAGGTAGTAGGTATGAAAGCCAATGATAATAACTCAAAAGTAATTTATGGTATTATGTGTGGCTTATAAGAGGAATAACTTGTGAAGATAATGCACTACATATCTACCAAATAAATGTGGGATAAGTTGACAAACTATTAATGATGGAGACTCCAAGTCTCAAACTGGCCAAGCTGCAAACCCATAAAAGATAATTTAAATGTCTAAAAATGAATGAAGATGAGACTATTTCATCTTACTTGTTGAGGGTGGATGAGGTGGTTAACATCATAAGAGGTCTAGAAGAATAATTAAAAGAGACTGCTATTGTTTAAAAAGGTTTTAAGGTCTGTAAATCCCAAATTTGATTCCAAGGTATATACCAGTGAAGAAATGAAAGATCTAGACAAGCTAAAGATGGATGGACTTCATGGAACCCTAACAACCTGATGAGATGAGGAAAAATGAAGGAAGACATGCAAATAAAGGAAGCCACATTCAAGGTAGAAAATAATCCAAAAGAGAATAAGTCCACAAGGTAATAATGTCAAAGATAATGATGAATTTGATTTTGATGATGATGAGTCAATAGCTATGTTTACAAGAAAGTTGAAGACAGGTTCAAGTAAATACAAGGGAAAGATACCTCTTAAATACTTCAATTATGGAGAGGTAGGACACTTTTATAATATATGTAACTCATAACATAAATGATGATGTAGATCATGATGAAGATCATGATGATGATAAAAAGTCTTATAATTATGATAAGAGCAATAAAAACTTTAGAATATATGACAACAAGAAAAGTTTATTTAAACAAAAGGAGTCTTTACACCAAGGAATATTTTAACTCATCTAATGAGAATGAGAGAAGTGATTCAGAGAGTGATCATGAAGGTGATGGTCCTGATTTCATTGAGGTTCTCTTCATGGCTGAAGAAGTAAGCTACTCAAATCTAGAAGAATCCATATGTATTGGAGGTGTTTTTATTGATTTATATGAAGAAGTAAATGAGGTGGATATTGAGGTGGAGTTGATGAATACTCTAAAATAACTAAAGATGGTAAATAAGAAGAATAGGGTGATCAAATCTCTTATCGAATATTATGAATAAAAAATCAAAGTATTTGAAACTAAACTAAGCAACAACTTCAAGGAATAAGAGGAAATAGTCAAATAGGTAGAGAGTCAACTTGAAATTATAAATACAGGCCTAGAAGCAAAATAATAAGAATGTGGAAGGTATGTAGCTGAAGTGAACTCCTTGAGAGCTAAATTGAAACAAGCATAAAATAAGGTCAAGTCCTTTGTGAGGTTTGAAAAGAGTACTAATGATATAGATAATATTCTAAGTATTCAAAAGGATTTTAATGACAAAACAAGCCTTGGATTCATTGGAGATCAAGAGAAGGACACTAATGTGATAAAAAAACGTCAAAAATCAACTAAATAATGAGGGTGTTAATAGAATAAAGGTCAATACTATCAAGAAATATAATGACATAAGGTATGTTAATCCTTTCAATGGCTATTGTTATTAATGCAACCAATTTTGTCATAGAGCCAGGCATTTCAAAAGGTCCTTCAAGAATGAATTTTCATGGAAATATGAAGAGAACCATCAGCCAAAAGGTATGGGTTATGGTATATTTTCATTTAGAGGGATAATATGTTTCAATTGTCATAAGGTTGGTAATATTTCAAAATACTATAAGCATGATTTCTCAAGATAAAATAATAAAATTGAATCCTCTAGAATAAAATATAGAAGACAAGACAATAAGTGGAAACCCAAGATAGTTAAGTTTGATGAATAGTCTGTAAGTTCAAGTGGACTATTTTCCATGGTGTAGCATAATCAAGGTACAAAGTAATGTCAACAATTTTTTCTACTAGCTCAGTTTGTTGATGGAGTCAATACCAATAGATCAAGATAGAATTTTGCTCAAAAAAATATTGATGAGGTCAAGCTAGAAGGAAAAATAAAGAATAAGAGGATCATGAATGAGTTTCATTATTGCAAGGACATGGATATCTAAGAGTCTCTTAAATTTATGTTGTTCTAGGTTTCTAGATTAGAAGTGACTCTATTGAGCTTCATGGAGGAGCTTAGCCATTAAGTAAGAATCATGAAGGATGATCCATAATAGGGGAGTTATATGGTCTTAGGTAACCTTTATATTCAAAATTCAATCAAGAATTCTTCTACAGGTGTAATTACAAGAAACAAGTAACAAAAGGTTTGTATGATGACTTGATCAAACCAAGTCACAGTTTTGAAACTATCTTAAATTTTGATGGAGACAAATGGAGCCAATCATGTCTCATGAATTAGATATGTGATCCTAGTTTATGATAAAATTTATGATAGAAATAGTTTATGAGGTTTTTGAGAGAAAAATTATGTTTCCCCAATCCAATGATTAAATATCTACCAAGAAGATGAACCTTTATCATTAATGTCAAAGGGGGACAAAGTTCTTGTTTGAAGATCAAGTATTGAAGAAGATCCATCTTGAAGGAAAGAGAATGATCTTCTATGATTAAAAAGTGTTTTTAATTAGTGAAAAAGGGGGATATTATTGAGGTATGTTCCTAGTGTTAGTATTAAGTCATTAATATTGTCATTGATGTCAATGTTAAGTTGAATGTCCTTCATGTCAAAATTAATAATTGTTGTTATGCTTATTAAAGTGATATGTGAAAAAGAGGCTTGGTATCTCTATTGATAAATTTTTTTAAGGCAACCTAGTATTGTTTCTAAGGTTTGATGACATGTCAAGATCACATTTCAAATATAAGATAAGTCATCTTGATTGAGCTCTAAGTATCGGAAGAGCATATGAGGTAAGCATATGGGCCAACAAGTGCTTGTATTCTATATGAGGTCTTGATACAAGGATATTATGTGACAAATACTCATAAGTATATTGAGAGTAGCTTTGTCTTCATAGAATCATGTTTGGCATAATGATATCTTTTAGAGCTAGCTTGTTTGTGTCCAAGCTCTTAGTACTAGGTATCTTGAGTAGCCTGGTCTAGCTTTGTGAAAAAGATGTATGCATGATACATAGTAAATATTTGTGATTTTGTTTATTATAGGTATTATAATTATTTTAGTCTATGTAAATAATGGATAATAGACAAAGAAGCTTACTTATGTGTTTTAAAGTCTAGTGTTGAGGCTTAATCTTTATTTGAAAGACCTAGTGAATTGGCATAGGTCAGGTAGCATGATGAGTTGATAAATTTGAGACCTATGTGATAATTTTTAGTAGTGTATGAGTATAATATTAGATCACATTACATGTATATGAGGTTTTAATTATATTTCAATCAGTTTCAAGGCATGATAAGAGTCTACATGTGACTGGTAGTATAAGGCCTAGTGTGTAAAATGACCTATAGTGGCCTAATGAAGGTTTGATATCATTTAAATAGGTGGAATATATATTTAAATAATTTAAAAATGTTTTATAGTTCATTAAAGTGTGTGTAAAAATATTGAAGTCAATACCTGAAGGAGAAAGTATGAAAACCTATGGCAAGGTTCCCTATGTGCACAAAAGGGGGTGTTGCAAACCTAAGAAGAGATTTATTGTACTCATTAAAATGTGAAACATTTACATGAGAGCATAAAAAAATCATGTAATTTTGGTAAGGTCCATATATTATTTTTATTGACATTGTTTTTTGAGATGAAGCACAATCCTTTATGAATGATTGCTAAGAAGTGAAACTAGTTGAAACCCTCTCAAAACCCTTATAATGACCTAATAAAAAATATAAAGTAAGTTATAGATAAAAATTGTATGTTTGAGATATATTTATGTTTTTAATGTGTAAATTACTCTTCAAGGTCTCGTCAAGTGTTTTTAGTTTGTCCTGACAGTGAATAAAACCTATAGGAAAACCCTTATTTTTAGGAATTTTAATGTAATAGGTAGGATTGACCAGGTCAAAGCATGAAAATGGATGTAAAATGATGTTTAATACTTATAATTTATTATCATGAAATTTTATATTTACATTTTATACTAAAAATGTGCTAAACTAGTCATGGAAGTTGGCCTATCACTAAACAGGCCTAATAAGCAAAAAGTGAGAAAACTATGAGAATGAGAAGGAGATTAGGGATTCGTTTTATAGGACTAGGGATAGATACTAATAAATGGGGTAATTATTAAATACCTATAACTCATATCCCCTTAGTGTATAAGTTTTTATTATTCCTATAATCAATCAAAAATTTGTCATCAAATTGGTCTGTCTAACGTAGTGAAGTCTATGTAGAGTGAAATAGTGAGATTGGTCTATAAGACCAATATTGATATATGACCATGAACTATATATTTTAAAAAATGATATAATTATTTTAAATTTTAACACAAACCAATTTTAATATCATAAAAGTGTTCCCATAGGCGTTCTATGACTTGATTTTCTTGACTAAATTTTTGATGCTATAGGCAACTTTTTGAGTATGTGTGAAAATGATGTTTCTAAGTCACTTTTGACTAATATGAAGGATATAATGAATATTTAAAGTGTTATAAATTTATCATAGGATAATTTTAATGTATTATTTATCATTTTAATACCCTTTTCAAGTACGGAGAGTCAAATGTTCTTGACTATTTGATGATAGTGTTTGGTGGTTCTAAGTAAGACATTTGTAGGAGTGTTCCTAAGGTCTTTTGGAAAATGTGGTAAAAAAATAAAATGTGGAATTATTATATGTAATATATATCCTAATTATATTATTTTATTTATGGTTTATGTGGGAAATTTTTGTATGTGCTTCAAATTTATACTTTATGGCAGTGAAAAGGCCTAATGGTGAGTAGACCTAATTGGATGGTTGAAGGAGTAAAAAAAGACAAATAGTGTTTGAAACATAAGAAGATATTATTGGGTGTTTAATCCATTTTTTAAGGTTCAAAGTATTCACATGAGGTCTAAGTGAAACATGTGCTTAGGGAAGGCCTAATTTGAATGTCTCTATTAGGCCTAATGATGGTCTTAGCCATTAAGGGTAATAACCGACATATGATTTTTTTTTTTAAAATTTTAAAATGTTTATTTATATATTTTAACAATACTCCATTAATGGTTAGGTCCTTGTATGACCAAATTAGGTATGATAAAGAATCAAGTATAAAGTCAAGGTCTAATAAGTCTATTTTGACTAGTTAGAGTATTGAGCTATTGATCAAAGAATATAATGTTTTGGATAATAGGTTAAGGGATTCAAGACAATAAAATATATGAGATGAAAATTTCATTAGTATCTAACTATGTTTATATAGGTGTTGAGAAAGGTTATTTGACCTAATTCTAACAAGGAGAGGGCTAATTGAGCAAGAAGGCCTAATAGGATATTTGAGAGAGAAATAAGTGTGAGAGTAGAAATAAAAGGAGATAATATTAAATTGAGTAATAAAAAGATTTCCAATGGTGATAAGATATTCAAGATATCTGATTTGGTGCTTCGCTACCTAAGGGGTTTGACCATCCTTACAAGTTGAAGCTTACTAAATGCACTAGTTGAGTTGGTGCCTAACAAAAATGATTATCCATTTCTTATGGGATAGTATTCTGAGTTGTACATCAATGGGTTTTCATACCTTAGAGTGTTTCCAACAACTTTTTTATATCCTTATATTGTTTTCTTTCATAGATGCTTGTTTATGCATTAATTGATGTATATAAGTGAATGAATGCTCCATGAATCTTAAGTGAATAATAGGAATAATTTAATAAAATTGATTTACCCCCTATATTAGTATTTTTACTTCCAAAAAATATCATCCTAACTAGAAAATCATCCTACTCAATACTTAATAAAAGATAATAAGTAAATAAAAGAAAATATAAAAGAAAAGAAAGGAAAAATAGAATTAATAATTTAGACATTTCTATGGCCCCCAATTTTACTTATATGAAATTATTTTCTATAGGCTATTGGAAGTTATTACATATTGTATAAAATTAATTTATATAGTCTATATATATTTTCTACAATGTATATATATTTTCTAAAGTTTGTGTGTAGTTGTTATGTGTTATTATAGGTTGTCTAAAGAATATCTACATGCACTATTATAATTTATACAATTTTCTTAAAGATAATATAGGATTAATATATATTATGCTTAGGTTTCATAAAAAAATCTTACATATTACAAAAACAGACTACCAATTATCCTAGTAACTCCTAAGGTTACCTAAGTGGGGATACCAAAGGAAAAACAACACATATACTTTCCTTATTGGATTAAAGTAAATTATCTCCTTGTATTCTTTATAATGACAAAAATAAGTATCAATACTATCATAAATCATCACATAAATATTCTTTTTATTCCCCAGTCAATAAATCTTGACACAATAAATTAGTTATTATTACCTATTTCTCACAAAGATAGATATTTTTAGCTACCTCATATAGAAATTTATAAACCCTTATTAAGGTATAAATATTTGGTTTTTACAAGAATTTGCAATCAATTTTTATTGATCATTCCCACTAAAATTCTAGCATATTTTCCACTAAATTCACCACCCTAACTTATTGATCTTACAAAAGAATATCTCAAGGTAGATAAAGAGTTCTTTGGTTCTTATAACCATCCTTGAAAACCATTCAATCTTAAATGATTACCCCCCCACCAAAAAAATAAAAAAATAAAAATTTTAGAATCAGGTGTGTATATTGAAGAAGATTGAATTCATTGATAAACCAAATAATAAATAAATGATTATCAATGTTACAACTTTTTTTTAAAATTATGTTTCCATTTATTGCTCAATTCTTTATATCACTACATGTGATCCTTCATTAGGATAAAAAGGACTCCTTTTTTCAATTCTAACATTTGAAATATATATCATCATGTTATATGTTTTATTATTTATATAATGAAACCCACATGTGGAAATAAGTTTTTTAATAGAAAGTAACATCATTCGCCTCTCTCCACATATACACCCAATCATAATTTTCCTAATAACCCCCATTCATGCTATAAGAATCCTCACATATACAAAATTCCACTTGAGGATTAGTGATATGATATTGGGGGGGGGGGTGTATTTTTAGATACGATATGATAAAATTAATAAATTTTTTTACTAGAAGGTAATGATGGAAGATAGGTAATAATAAGCATAACAATTTCAATACCAAAAAAAGTGGTCATCACTTGAAATTTAAACACTCATTTTGAGCTAATCCTACAACCTAAAAGCATCCTCTCTTTGCTAAATGTAAAGAAAAATAATTATAAATTTTTGGAGATGTGATATGGAGATAATAAATATACCACATGATACTATCAGGAATGTAGAATGTAGTAAAAATATTTAGGGATTGTAGTATGGATAAGCTACCTTGAGAAACTATTAGGTTTTCATAACCAAGTAACCAAATAATTTTTAGAAACCCTTACTAATTATGTATCCACCATTAATGGGATGTAGGCTTATATTTCATATGATATAATGGCATAGGTGAATATTAGTATAATTACATGGGAGAGATGCCAACAAAATTTAGTTGTTGCAATAATAAGGAACAAATTATATAGGGCCAATGAGAAAGTATATTTCTCTAACTACAAAACATTACAGTCATATTTACCCATACTATGAGAAGAAGTCTCCATATTCATTATGAATTATCTTACATATGAATGCATTTGACTTGAATATATCATATTAAGTATATGGCTTGTGTAAGAATGAAAGGGATCCATTTAATATTTTTTATTGAGTTGTGTTCAAAGGAGGTTGCCACTTCAAATAGGCCAATGATAATTTGTATTTAAATCATATCATTTTAAATATAGTTTTATTATTATCTTTTTATTAAAGTTAATATTGGATATTTTTTTGTTATATTAATTTTTTTTTGAAACATGTCCATAACATATGATATTATACCTATTTCCAAGTCAAATTTTTACATCAATTTCTAGTGGTTTAGGGGTCTCTTCTTGTGTCCATTGTATGCTTTCACCTCATTGAATTAAGATCCTGGTGAGAGAAAAGTGGTGATAGGGTAGTGACACTATTATTATTCCCAATTTTTTCTCTCCTCTCTCTTCTTTACTTAGATCATAAACTATGTTTCAGTAGTTTTGTAACTAATACAGAGGTATCATTTTAAGCTAAGTGGGTATCAATTTTCCTTGATTCCATAGAGTGAGAGCCTACACCAAAATAATAAATCTAATATAAAAAATTTAATATATAATTTTTCCTCAAAATACATTTATATATAGGAATACCCTCTAGTTTTTTTTTAGCCTATCCATATGAAGGCTTTGGTTGTCTATTTCTATGATGCACTAGTAATTAGCTAGCCTTATGAAGTTACTTGCACCATATGACAAATATATAGTAGGATATATAATTGTTAATCACCATATTTATTATTTTAAAATTGATTTGATACAATCTTATGAATGATATTATTATATTTCGAATATCATAAACCAAACACGTCATGTAGTGTTCTTTCATATAATCTTAGAATCATTACGATCATAGATCTAATTCTAGTTTCTTAAAAATTAGAGTAAAAAAATAATATAATATTTTACTAATTGATATAAATGTATTAAATTAAACCATAATAAGGTTTAACATGTTTCATAATGGTTACTTGATAGTATCCAAAAGGGCCATAATATTTTAGAATGGTTACCTAAACCTGTCTTAGTATCCAATTATTAAAAAAAGAAAAAAATACAAATTTTATCCACTTATAGGATGAATACACCATTGTAATTTTCTCATAAAAATGATATTTTTAATATTTATTTAAAATTTTTGAAAAAAAAAATCCTATATAAAATTATTTTTCACCTGCAGCCCAAAAAAAATATTTTTTCACTCTTGTGAAAATTTACTATTATGATTGTCATGTGGAGTTTATAGTTTTAACATATAATTTTAGTTAAAATTTTGTGGTACACTAAAACCCATACAATAAATGTTTTTCACATCTATGTTAATTAAATCCATGACACAAAACATTAAGTAACTTTGAGTTTAAATCCAATCTCAATGCCACTCCTAACTCATAGAATTGAATGATCAACTATATAGAATAAATTCACAAAATATAATGATATCCAATGAACTTAATGAAAATTTTTATAAATGTGGATCTATATCTTGAATGAAACCTTGTGGAACCAAATTAGACTTTCAAAAAATTTCATGGTATAAAAATAACTAATTGTATTTACCCTATTGAATAGTATTTAAACTTGTACAATACATTGTGGGTAAACAAGGTGCCCATTACATCATTTCACTTAGAAAAGGAATATGTCTAGTGGTACCAATGATATCATAAATATCATGCATAACCCATTTAATAGTAATTTTTTAAAATATTTTTGTTTTGTTTTGTCCTAATGCTTATGACTATTTCATATGAGCCTTAATTTAAATATGACAAACTGTAATGGTTCAAAAATATCAATCTAGATTTGAAAATTTTTCTAAGCAAACCAAATATTTAAATGATGATTTTTATATATTTGTTTCATTATTTTCCTTGAATATATAATTTATGTTGATGTCAAGATTTTGAAACCATAGAAAATGATGGAAATGTTAGGATTAGCCAAGATTGTAGAACATAAGATCACCTCCCAACACCAATCTTATAACTTTAGTTATTTCAAGACATAAAATACCATGACTAGTCACAAAACCTCCTCAAAACTTTAATCCCACTAAATTCATTATGGAGGCATAAATTCATGTTTGTCATGAAAAAGAGTTATGCTATAATCATGATATAAAATGGTTTATAAGACACAAGTGCATTGGATAATAGTAGTATTAATTAGATTTTGATTCATCCCTAGATGTTAAATATTAGGAAGATGATAAGTATTTTGATGCTAAATAATCTAATTTCAATTAACAAAGCACTATGGAGTCACACCTTAAATTTTTTTTGCATGTCTTGGTTGGGTAACCACTTTTATACTACGAAAGTAAGGGGTATTTTAAGAAACATCCCTTCATCATTTTCATTGACTCTAGTAGTAAACATAATTTGATTAGTTCTATGCTATCCAAATAGGATGACTTCTATGTTTATCCTTATTCATTTTTTGAATTCTTGATATAAAATAGAGTAACATTGCATTGTTAGGAAAACTAATATGACATTTTAATTTCAATAAGGGATCATAATTTTAAATTAGACATGTTTTTTCTTCATCTAGGAGGTTTTTAAATACTTTTATGATCACAGTGGCTATAGAAACTAGGCCTTATCTTATGAAACTTCTCATATTTATAGATGCAATTCATGGATAAAGACCAAAAACACACATTAAGGATCCTCACACGAGTCTCTATAAGTTTTATTGGCTCTCATTACATGGAAACATTTCTTAAAATTGGATCTTTTGGGATTGTTACTAATCTTTGAACCATTCAATTTAGTTATTTTTTTGATTTCAACCACCCAAAAAAATTACAATACCTATTGTGAAAGCATGCAATTATTTTTGTGGAATCTAGAAGGTTACCCCCATAGTGGATTAAATATCATGTTATTAAACTAATTCCATGAAGTGTACCTCTAGATAATCACCCATATGAGTACCCATTATTGCATAAGAATGAAATATTAAAAATGGTTCAATAATTGTTGCAAGTTGAAATCATCAGGATCAACATCAATCCTTAATCTTCTCATGTATTTTTGGTAGAGAAAAAATATGGCCCTGGTGCCTCTACATTGACTTCCATTATGATTTCATAATATGACACATCATATCCATGTAATAACCTTCTCTTTTTCTCATATATCCTCCCTTTAAAAAGATTTAGATGTCAATTTTAGGAATCATAGCTGATTTAAAGTAGAATATGGTATATTTATTTTAGTTATGCTTTCATAGTCATTATTACTCACTTTTTAAACTAGTTTATAACATATGTGCGGAAAAAGATGTTAATTTTACATATTCATGTCAAGATGAGATAATAAAACAAAAAAAATATGTTTTGAATATCCAATTGATATACCGAGGAGAATTTTTGAATAATTCATATCTCTATAAATGACATGATATCTTTCCTTATATTTTTGCTTAACTCTAGAGATTACTAGCTTGACTCTAGAGGTCACTAGTCTATCTATAGAGGTCACTAATCTAGCTTTGTGAATTTATATCTTGACTCCATAGGTTTATAAAATTCTAATACAACTATTATAAATATATGAATATGAATTTAAAAATATCTTGAGCTAATTTTGGAAATCTTTATTGTTTGCTATAAATAGTACTTTCTAAAAAAGAATGTCTCACTCATAGTCAAAGTACTTAGTGTCCCTCTTAAGTACGGTTTTGAGTTCTTTGAGCATTTTGATAGTAAAATATGATTAAGAGGTTATAATAATTGTATAAATTTACCTCAATAATGGAATTAAAATATAAGATTATACAAGATCTAATATCTAATGTTTTCCATCTTTATCTCCTATAAAAGTGGTGAGGATGATATAATCTAATAAAAAGATATTGGTTAAGGTTGTTATATTGTTAAGTCATATTTTGGAAGTTTTTATAAAATTTTGTATTATACATAAATATTTATTATTAAATTAATAGGGTATAGTTGAATATAGTTTGATTTTGAGATCATTATTGTAGTAGAACAATATCAATTTATGTAACTTGCTTTGCAGTTAATGATAATTTGAAGTTGAACATTTTTAGATTTTCATAACTATTTGTATCCCCATTATAGAGGAGCAAGGCCCCACTCATTATAAGGAATAAGGATTAATTTGGTATTTCTAGATTAATTATATTTTACAAGTATGTTTTTAGTATTATTCATTAAAAAAATTACTCAAAATATTGTTGTAGTTAACCTAAAAGATTGTATGTTTATTTTCAATCATCATCATTTTCAAAAATTCATTTCAAAATTAATTATGAATTTTATCATTTGAATTGATTTAGTTAAACTTTCATTTGTATAAATTTCCATTTCAAGAAAGAGTGATTTTAATTTCCAATAATTTCATTAAGAGTGTATTTTTAATTACAATAATTTACAATTATACAAAATGTGAATTACTTTCAAAAAATTATATTAAAGTGTGAATTAATTTTAGTAGTTTAATTCCAAACTTTTAATTTAGTTTATTCAAGCAATTTATTTCCATTATAAAATACTATTATCCAACACTTTTTATAGCCTTTGAATGTTAGGATTGATATGAAATAATTTGAACGAACTTGATTTAATGAAGAGGAAAAAAAGACCCTCATAATTTTTAGAACCATTTTTAGGGAAAATTTATAAGTGTCATTATGGTTTAAATTGGCCAAATTTGATAGCTAATAGTGTCCCTTTATTTAAACATAAGAATTTAGATGTATGAATATACACAAAGATTCAAAAAAAATATTCATTCCTGAAACCCCCCAAAATAAAGCCACAAGAAACACATAATTAAAAATTAAAGTTGGTAAAAAGAATCCTTAAGAAATTAATTATAATCCATTGATGAAGATCCAAAAAATTTAAATAAAAATCACAATTATCATTGCCTAAAACTTGGTATTGTTCCCCATAAGTAGGTGCATATTTTCATATAAATAAATTCAAGATAAAGAACATTGTAAACCAAAGTTTTAAATCCAAATAAAGTATCATCCTAGCCTTTTATAATGAGTCTGCACTAGCTAGTAAAACCATGTATAATGTCTATTATGAGGACATTAGAGAAAATGTTTATAACATATTTAATCCACTAGGTAGGGATGCACAAACTAGACCTCTTCCCCCATGGAGAACCTTTATGTATACTCTTATTCTATATCTAAATGAGAATACACCTATGAAAAACATTTAAAAATGAATAATACATATGTTTAGGGTTATGTAAATAAAATATCTTGACCAATTATTTTTTGAACTCAAGTTACTATGCCAAACATATGACTATAAGAGTGATAATAAGAAACTAAAACTTTTTCCATCCACACCTAAAGATTCATCCATGAGATGGTTTATGGGATTGAAACTAAAATCCATCCATAGATGGGATGAAATTTAAACTAAATTCATATTTAAATATCAATATTATTTTAGGGTAAGAGATATGAGAGAATAAATCTTCCAAATGAAGCAAAAATAATATTAAAACATAGAGGATTATCTTGATTAATTTTCTTCATCTATATACAATGTGGATATGGGTTAGGTGAGGAAATATGTAAGACTATACTTTTGAAAGGATTATATAATTATTATAGAGAATATATTATGCTTATGGGAAAATAAGATGTGAACAAACTCAATCTCAGTGATATTGTTGAACTATGTAGAAACTACTCATGAACGAGAGCTGAGGTTAGAAAATCAAAATCAAGAAAAGGGCCTAGTGAGGGGGGATAGCGAGGTAAGATTACTCATGTAATAGTTTAAAAACCTCAAGACATACATCTTGGTACAATTTAATACTAGATTATATAGACTACAACTAAAAGCTAAAGTTATTACTAAATCTTTATCCATATACTTCCCAAGATGTAGAGATAAACATGCCCTTCATGACAATCCTCTTGATAAAATAAAGATGTGTGGATTTTTGATAATGATAATGATACCAAAAATATTAATCTATTTACTATCCTCAATAATTTTCTTAATCAAAATACTGAATCAGAGGAGGATCTCAATTATATCTCATCGATATAGGGAAATAACTTTTCCTATAATCAATTTCCAAGTCAATTTTCTCCCAATGCTCATACAAATCCATGGGCTATTCCTCCCCCTAAAAATAATGGGTCCCATAATCCTAGACTCAAAAGGGGTGGATACCTCAATAGCCATATATATCTTAGCATAACTAAAAACCATGGGTGCCTGAGAAAAATTAACAACCATAGATACCTCAGTGAATATTCAATCTACAAAAATGTTTCCCACCTCAATAATAGGCCTTATTTTTTAGTCATTCCAATGTTCCCTAAAAAATAAAAATAGATAGGTAAGTCAATATTATTTTTTTACACAACTTTTGTCTCACCCAAATAATAATATGAAAGAATATCCTATCTATAATGTGAAACAAGAAGGAACTATAGAGATAAATTCTATAAACTATAATAATGTCCAATTAAGGTCATAAATAAAATTTCAAATATTTCCCCATTAATCATTATAGAAATAACTGACTAAAATAAATAACTTCCTTATAAGCAAGTAAGGGGAACTGGAAAACTCCAATATAACATTCATCCCATTATCTTATCACTAATACAATTTATGGAAAGACTCAAAGAAACATCACGTAAGTATGATTTTTAATTAGTTCAAGAAATAATAAGGTTGAATACTAATATGCATCTACTACAACCCATAATATATATTCCTTAGCTTAGCATAATCATTAATAGACTATGTGTTGAAACTCTAAGAATAAATAACATTTGTCCAAAGACCATAAAAGTAGATGGTAATCTAGTTAACCTTACAACTTGGAAAGTTATCTTATGAAAATATTGGGATCCTTAGATTCCTATGATCATAGTTTCAATTAAAAAAACCGTAATGTATTAGTTAATCTAGGTGTTTCCATGAATTTGATGACCTTTGATACACATAAATCACTATCTCTATTTGTGGTAAAACCAACATCCACAATACTAAAAATGGTTGATCAATTAATTATCAAACCAAACTAGGTTATAGAATATTTTTTAATCATAGTATAATCATGGGAATACCATGCATAATCTATTGTACTCCAACCAAAAACTAAGAAGCTATGATATCCATTGCTTCTAGGAAGACCATAGCTTGCCGCAGTAGTTTCTCTTATAAATTACTGGTCAGGAGACATGATTATCTCAAATGGATTAAAATATAATAAAAATTCCCTATATCTACATACAAAACTATCCATAGAATCCCATGATCATGTTTGGGTATATGATCTAGATAAAAAATAATAATGTTTCTTATTTATAAATGGTTAAAGTGAAAAATCATGAAAATGAATTGTAAGAATAATAGGATAAATGAGTAGTCTGACTATGGAGGATAATAGTCTAGATTTATATTTCAACACACTAGCTCTATATATATCAATGAAAATCTAGAGATACTCATAATTAATGCATAGTTCAATCATCTATTCAATAAAGTATATTCAATTAAGCACAAAGAAGTCAAAGAACTTTTTTGATAGATCAAATTTGTGTGCCCCTTGGTTGGATTCATCTCTGAAAGAGAAAATTTATTTAAGAATATTATAAATTTACATATGTTTCAACTTCAGCCTTTCCCATTAAACTCTCTAATGAGTGGATTTATCAAACTCAATTTTGTCTAGTTAGACACAAAAAAAAAAAAAAAAATACAACTAAAACAATTAATGAATATTAATAATTGGTTGACTAATTATCAATAAACAAAATTATTTGATATACTATAATCATATACAAAAGAATTTTTTTGGGAGTGTATTTAATTGAAATGGGTTCATCCTAATTCATGTACTCACCCTATTTTATAGAGAATTTAAGACATAACAAATAACCTAAAAGAAGGATAAATTTTACATTAAGAGACATGGTCCAAATTAAAATTGAAAAATTGGTGTATCCCTTAATGATATTACCTAATAATAATATAAAATTGAGGATCTGTGTAGATTAGATGGAACTCAATAAAACATCAATGAAATTTTATTTTCCATTTCCCTTCATTGATCAAGTCCTATAAAATCTAGCTAGAAAAATAATTTTCTTCCTAGATGGATTTAGTGTCAAATAAGAGTATCCCATGAAGATTAAGATAGACACACCTTAAAATTTCCCTAAGGAACTTTTGCATACATTTTTTTTCATTTTGGGTTGTGTAATGCACCATCTACCCTCCAAATATTAGTCCTTTCTATTTTTGTATACCTAACCAATGAATCTATAGAGGTATATATGGATGAATTTACTATGCATGATAAAAAAAATTATGAAGCTTTACAAAATATAGAAAAAGTGTTGACTAGGTGTGAACAACATCATTTGTATTTGAGCCATGAAAAATGTTTAATGATGGTAGATCAAGGTATTGTCCTAGGCCATCATATTTCAGCTAATAGCATACAAGTATATCCTAAAAATATTTAACTCAACTCACTCTTTCCTTCACCTAGGAACAAAACTTATATTAAAATATTTCTAGGACATATAGGGTATTATAGACATGTCATTGAGTATTTTAGAAAAAAATCAGCACCCATGTTATATTTTATCACCAAGGATTGTTAATTTGTATGGTCTGAAAAATGTCACCAAGTTTTATAAAATATAAAAGAAAATTTGATATCTTCTCCAATAATTATTGGACCTAAGTAGAAAAAACCTTTCCATATTCATACAAATTCTTCTAATACTATAGTGATATTAGTTATTGGATATAAATATGAGAGATGTAATATGTATGTTATCTATTACATTATGAAAACATTAAATCCCACTGAAAGGAACTATAAAACTACTAAAAAATAATTCCTTGTCATTTATGATATAATTACCAGATATAAATTAGCTGTGTATAAATATCATTCAACTATAGAATACCTAGTGAATAAACCAATAGCATGTGGGAGAATCATTCAATGGTTACTAATTTTAGAGGAATTTGACATAATAATCATTGATAATTTAGGAAAATTCAATGTGATTTCTGAATTTATATTAAGATTGAATGTTTTAAGAGAAGATGAACCAATAGAAAATAATTTTTTAGATGAGAAATTGTTCATATTTTTATCACACTCACCTTGGTTTACTGATATGGCTAATTATCTAGCTATATGGAAATTTTCTTATAATTTTACTTGTAAACAAAACAAACATTTAATTGTAGATAGTGATAAATATAAATGGATTAATGTAATATTATTTAAAATTAGACCTAACATTGTGTTTCAAAGGTGAGTATATAAAAATGATATTTATGACATCCTAAGATGTTTTCATGATGAACTAGGAGGAGGAATCTATTGAACCAAAAGAACCATTCATAAAATCCTAGGAGCTAGAAAATTTTGGCCTTAACTTCAAAATAATGTGAATAAATATGTATGGTAGTATGGTGTATGTCAAATTATGGGTATACTCACATTCTCTAATGAAATTCCTCTCCATCCTCAAGTGATCTTAGGGCCTTTTGAGAAATGGGGACTAGATTTAATTGGTCTCATTAATAAAATTTCACAAGGAAAAAAATACTTCCTATTGTGAACTACTATGTCCCTAAATGGGTTTAAGTATAATCTCTATGATTTCATCTTGAATATAAAATTATTGACTACTTATATGGCTTCAGCACTTTAGATCACCTAGAATGAGTATTTCATATGAAGGACCTCATTTTGCATCTAACATGATACAATAAATCATATAGAATTATAAAATCATCCATAATAATTCATCCCCTTACCATCCTCAAGTTAATGGTCAAGTTGAAGTTACAAATATATGTTTGGATAACATCATGACAAAGATAATAGACATCTACTGAATAGATTGGGCACAAAACTTATAGAAGTAGTATGGGCCTAAAACATCACTTAAAATTCCACCATATTTTTTTTCCATATGAGTTAGTTTATGGGAAAAATACATTACTTATAATAGATTTTGAAATTTAGACACTTAAGATAATAATGGAATTAGGCATTGATTCAACAAAAGCATAAATGGAGAGGATCCTACAATTAAATGAACTAGATGAAATGAGACATGAATCAGTGAAACAAATGGAACTCATTCAACATAAAACAACATAATGGAATGACCATCACATCAAATCAAGGATGCAAAAATGGATATTAGGCCTTATTATTCAACTCAATATATCAACACTTCAAAGGTAAACTTCATACCTGATGGTTAGACCCCTACCAAGCTGTGAAAATATTTGACAATGGATTTTTGTAGCTACTTCCAATTGATGGAAATAGGAAAAATATTTTGGTGAATGGACATATACTAATTTTATATCACCAAGATCCTAGTAAAGAAGATTTTTTCAAACATATACATTCACAGGAAAACCTTATCTATATGGAATAAAATCTTTCTTTTATTATATAAAAATAATAAAATATGGTTCCAAGTGAAGGAAGATGGTTGAAAAACAATAAATAGAAGCCCAATCCCCACCCCTCCAATAAAAAAATATTAAAAAAAATAGCAAATGCTATGTTTTTAAACAACATGCAGTGAAAGTACCTATGGACTAGCCTTTTCACTTTGTTTTTCCATCATAATAGGATGTGGTAAAGAATAAATAAAATAAAATAATAAGTAAACTAAGTTATTCATTTCAGTTATTATGATTAAAATTAACTTTGGGTTTTTGACATTGTAATTCATAATCAACTTTGCTAAGGGGGGAAATGAAGGGTGGAAGGGGGTCAAGGGTATTTTATAAGAATATTTATTCTATTATACCCCATGGATATAAAAATAAAATTATAATAAAACTTGTGACATTAAGTTATTTTGATGTGATGTAAAAAATGATACTTATTATACCCTACAACACACACCACATTTTATAGAAAAACAAATAGGGACCGAAAATTGATTGATCATTCTCTTAAGATCTTTTGAAAAGGAAGTCTATGATATAAAATTTTGGGGAATATTTAATTCAAACAATATAATATAACATTTGAGAAATCCATTTGTTTGTTTTGGGTTCGAGTTATTTTCTTAAACATAATCCACAAGTTTTCTGTTATTTATAGGGTGTTCTCAAGACTAAAAGGATTGAAGATATGCCTAAGATGCATTATGTGCTTTATTATTCACCTTTTATTTGCTTTAAATTATTGAATAAATATTCCTAGTAATTATTGTATAGTGCTAATGGAGCTAATGTGTTGTTGCATTTAGTGGGTGGTTGTCCTTTTATGCCTTAAATAAAATGCTTTGAACTTAGGCATTTCCCAAACAATCTTGGGGCCTATCCTTGACACACAATAAAATTTAACTCACATAAGCATCAAGATAAAATGAATAATGCACCATCCCATTATCCCAGAGGTGACATCATTATAGACATATGTACGAAGCACCTTGATAAGGCAAAGTAGAGAGATATTTTCACTTTTCATCATCCCACTTGCCTAGATACCTAGATGCCCATGTATATCATATGAAGATTAAAACATTAGTGAGATATTATCACTTGTCATCATATCATTATCTTGAAAACTCATAGGCCCATGCATAATTTAAAAATCTCAAATTTTCAATGGAGCAGTGAGATCTTTCCACTTATCATCATCCCACTAGTCCCAATCACTCATATGCCCATGTACAGCATACAAAGTTCAAATTATAATTGAAATAGTGATATATTTCCACTTTTCATCATCCCATTTTCTTGATAGCCTACAGGCCCATGTATAATGTATGAATCTTAACATCTCAATAGAGAAATGAGATCTTTCCACTTGTCATCATTCCACTAGCCTAGTGACTTGGACATAATATCAATTGAATTACTTATATGAAAGTATAGTAACAAGTATCATCCATATGTCACCATCTCACCATTTCATGACCTAAAGGAGTAAAGTATAAATAAATTATGCCTCTACTACCTGCAAAATAGTGATAGGTAGTGTCTGATAGACACATAAAAAAATAATAAAGACACTAAGATCAAGTTTCAAAGAGTGTAAAAGAGACATTTGTCATATTAAATTGACTAAGCATCCCTTAACTCATGAAAAGGACACATATCACTGGAGTGTTCTAGAATTTGGTTTTATAAAATTTCAAATGAAAGACTAAATAATGAAAGTCATTATTGCACTTAATTCTCATGAACTAGAAAATAAATGCATTTTCTTCTCATATCCAACACAACTAAACCAATATATTTCAAATTGCCATTTTTAATCTAGTTACATTGCCACCAATCTATCTAGAGCATTTCAAACTTAGAGCCCAATTGCATATTATGAATCTAAAAATCCATTAAGATAAATATTTTTTTAGCTTTTCATAGAGATAAGATTTTACAAAAAACACCAATGGCTTCTACATATCACATCCCAATTCCCTCTATGTACTTAATTCCAAGTGTAGAGGAATTCATAGATATGATATTTGATTTAGTAACTTTGAGCAATGAATTGAAACACTATTCATAAATTTGGGACAAGATCAAATCATTTAATCCTTACCAAGTAGAGGATAAACATTCTTTCTTCATGGAGATATCTACTAATGACTTGATAGCAATTAATGTAGTTAGTCTCCATAATGTAGCAAAAAAACCAAAGGTAATTCCCTACATTGACTTAATATATGAATTATTATTTCATTGGAATGTTAAAAAAAATATATTATATTTTAGATTAATCAAAACATGATTAACATAAATTAGTCAAAGTGTCTTCAAAAATATTTATAAGCTTCACATGCCTAACATGACCTACAAATAGTAAATGGTGAATACATTGCTTTAGAGAATAATGTTAGTAAGTTGCAAAAATAGGCTAGCAACCCAAGAAACTTTTGATTGCAAGTAACTATATATATTATTCACATCATCACCTTCAAGCTAGGTGTTATAATTTAAATTTCCCTATTAAATAAGATATTTGATCACTTAACCATTGCTTACGTCAATGAGGTATGGGTCCCATTGATAGATATGATTTTGACTTCTATAAAAATTATATCCCTAGGATAAATTATTATTTCTAATCTAATTTTAAAGCTAACCAATCTTGTGAGTTCTTTAGATGGGAATTTCTTCTATATGATGTGCTATGTGGAGGAAGAAATAAATGTAAATATATGTGCATCTCATGATCAACCCTAGTGACCATCCACTGAGTACCTTGAGAATAAGGTGTGTGATGAGTTCAACATTATTCATATTCATAGGTTTAGGAAGAATATATAGAAGGTAATTGAGACACTTTATCCCATAGTGTATCAATCCATCTATGGGAAGAATATGCCAAAGATTTTAGATCTTATAAATAATAATATTAGAGATAGGTGACTATTGGATATATCCTAAGCATACTATGATCAATAATGAGGGTATAAAGGCATGATAATTACTCCTCCCAAGGATTATGTTAGATAAGATGATTGAGCATGAAATTCATTCCTAGTTAGTTGATAGCATTTGCATTGATATGAAAAAGGTAAATCAAGGAGTGTTCCATCCCAACCCCTTAACATTAGATAAATACAGTATGAAAGGTTTGAGTACTTATCAATTACTTGGAAAATCAAGACTTGTTATGGGTTCAAACAAGGACCTTTCAAGCATTGAGATCCAAGAGGGAATGTCAGAGGACACCTCAATAAATATGAGAAATAATTATGGACATCAATCATATGAGCACAATAAAATATTCATCAATGATGAAAATGAACCTAAGGTGGCCATCTATATGTATAAAGCTAAAATGTCTATGATAATAACAAAACCAATCCAATATGATCTCACCATTATAAAAGAGGATTCCAAGTGGATTAAAAAGTAATAATGGATTTCTAAACCCATTCATGGAACTCATCCTTAAGTAGAAGAGCAAGCATAAGGATAAGTTGACCCATCTCGGTAAACTCATATTGAATAAGTAAATGGAATTCTTTCTACCTCTTAGGTATATACATCTTTTACAACTTATGCACAACATAAATTTTAGGAGGAAAGGCCTTCAAGTCCTAGGGGAGAAAATAATATGTTATGTATGTTTCCCCTACCTCCACTAACTATTGAAGAGAAGGTAAATCTTACCTCTTTTTTGTCTTAGGTTCCTATTATTTCCTCTCCTTTTATGACCTCAATAACAATGCCACCTTATACTAGGTAGCCTCTATCACCACTTGTCATTCCATCATTGATTCCTACCATTCCAATTTTAGTATCACTTTCTATCACTTATGCATCTCCATCTTCCATTTCCCTTTCAACTAGGATACCATCTACCACTACCAAAATAATTTTTACCTATATAAGGAATCATAAGTCCCCACCTATTTCTCCCAAAAATATTGAACTAAAGCATTAAATTACATAAACCCCAAAATAGAGTGGGGACACAAGGAAATTATTACGGAGAATAGACCCTTTTAAGGTATATGATAATGAGGAAGAAGAAATAAAGATGGATAATGAAATAGAGTGGATATTTAGGATAGAAACTTAGGCCTCTCATTCCATAATTGAGACTATTGAATCTCACCTGAAATATGAGTGGATGTCTGAGAAAAGTAATCAATTGGGGGAAATATAATTAATGGCTTAACCCAAATAAGTTAGTAGGGAAGATAGTAGTTTAGTTTCTACCAAGTCATTTCTAGACAAAGAAGAAAATATAGGTGGAGAGGCATAATCATAACTATAGACTAAATTCTAGGGGCCACACCCATGTAAAACCATAGGTTATCCACCTTAAACAACTATACTAATTAGTGATAATACTCCTCCTAGGATTATAAGTTATAGCATTCCACATTATTTAACTATTGTGTTAATTTATACAATTATTGCTAGTATAATCAATTCTTTAGATTATTTACATTCATTGATCTCAATAACTAAGCCTTTAGTTTTTATTGCATCACTAGTATTACCCATTTTTAAAAACATAGCTCATCTTAATGCTATAGTGATAATGACTACCATAATTACAAATGTTAGGATCACCTATAGTTATATTACCAACTATTTAAAAAAATTGTTGAGTACACTGATGACCTATTCATTTTTGATAGAACCAATCCTCAAAACCATGGGCCTAACTCCAAAGTGAATTTTGAAAACTTAGTGTCAAATTCTATTTTTTCCATAGTGGCCACTCCCCTTAATATGACCACCTAGATAGGGATTCCAATTATTCAAGCTCCCTAATCAGATTCCACGGTGGTTTCTATCACCGAGGAGATTGGAAAAGATATTTTTAATCACCAATACACCACTTCAAAAATAGGTTACTATCTAGAGGAATATCATTCCTCCTTTTCTTCTAATAAGGACATCATCTCCTAGAGTTATTCTACCTCCTCTTCAACCCCATTTAGTTACTAAATGATATGGGATAGCATAATCATCCCATCTAGCTCTTTCTGTACCATAAATATAATAATAAGTTTCCTTGAATGTCCCCTCATGTATTAGGAAACTATAGTATGAGGAGACATGTAGGTAGTATTTGGTCATCTATGAGCAATCCATAATAGATTTACACTTTGATAGGAAAATAAGAACTTTAAGAAAGGTTAAAATGAAGATTATGATTGTTAAGGGTAAATAATTGGGAAAACAATAGAGAGAAAACATCTTCTCTTTAAAAAATTAAGATAAACCCTTTAGATCCTAACAATATCAGAGAAGATCCTTACTATTTTTTGGATGCCATAAGAGGAGTTATTAAGGGAATGTTCAAGATTTTTTACCAGGATATCCAAAGGTAGTAAGAGATACCCATAATTCAAGTTCCTAAGGAGATTATTTATCATTTTCAAGGGGTAGCCAAAATCTATTTGATGTAATTTGTACAATAAGATGTGGGAAATCCATTTCTCATCTTAAGTGGTGAGATGTTCTCCAGCTATTTGATAATATGAAATAGATTGATGGAAATTTGGTTTTTATTATCCAATAAACTAGAAATAGGACTTATACCCACTTAAACAGAATAACTAGTATTTAAGTAGTATGGACACAACATTACATTACTATAAAAAAAATATAACCTATTGGAATGCCATCTAGAGATGTAGACCTTAGTGAATCAGTTTAAAAATAAATAAGGTGGTGTAATTTCCATTTTAATTAAATTGAGGACAATTTAGGTAATGAATCCATAAGGTTAATTGATGTCAAACCCCATTTTTGATAGTCACTTGTGGGAAACATTGGATAGTTTTAGAGCAAAGATTGAAGGCAAAATATATAAGACCACAAATGGAATAATGTAATTGGTAAATTTTGCAAGAAACAAGAACATTATAACTTTATCACTATATGTTGAGGTTAAAGCTACATTGAGAATTCATAATAAAATAATGGACAAGATTCCATAGTTATTCAATAAATATTTACTCAATTTTGAGACTATAGAAGTTTATTTTAAATCAAGTCATGTTATTCATCTATAAAAGGATGCAAAAAATCATGTAACCATGGTGGTGGAAGATTCTTCAAATCCTACATAGAGATATCAGCTTCCAAGATACACATTGGTGCACATAGAGACTAGGAATGCCTTGTTTAAGATATAATCACTAAGAAGGGGGTTGAATAAATGATTAAAAAAAATCAATTTCAATTCCAATATTTAAACCTCTTAACCATTCAACATAATCATTCGTGAAGCATATGAACCATTCACTACAATGAACAAAGAAAAACATGTAAGATCAATGCACATAACATGTGAATTATGTGGGAAACCCTCATGAAGGATAAAACCCATTATCAAGTATGAAAACACATGGAATAAAATCCTATAATATATCACAAACAAGAGACTTTAGTGAATAACCCACTTTACAAGGAGAACCAACCCCTAAACATAGACAAGCACCCATATGCCCTCAATGGTGAGCACCAACACAAATCCTTTTTATATCAACACCTCAATAAATTTTATTTCCTTCCAATTTTATGGTTAAATTATGAATAAAAACTCTCTTCAACCCTTCATACTTTATCAATCCTTCACACACAAATAATACATCCAAAATAACCTTTCGGATCACTCTACACTTTATTTTATCATCCTCAATCATCAACCCTATAAAACATAATTACAAAATAAAAACATGACCACTAGGTCACACATATATCCATCACATTTATCTACTCTTCAATCCATCCACCAAACTTACTCACACTTCACTTTTCTTCACTCATTAAATCTAGAAACCTTCATCTTTGATTTTATTCTTTATTGAGTCTACATGATCAACACCTTCTTGGTTGGCCATAAGACATTAATTAACCCTTAAGTATTATATCTTACTTATAAAAAATATCAAAAAAACATGCATAGGTATACCATATCTTTGATACATCACCCTTAAGTAGTAACACTATTCAATTAGGCCCAATTAGACCTTTTAGGTCTATGGAGACCTATTCATCCTTTTAACATTTCACCAAGAAAACATAGAAACATAATACAATTTAAAATCACATATTTCCATGTAAATTGACCCTTTAGACATCATAAGGTGATTAAATTCATCACTACACACATTTGCATATGCAAAACTTATCAATCATTTTCCTTATACATGAAAACATCATGAACAAACAAACAATCAACTTCCAAGCAATAGTTCATACAAAATATGGATTGTTAAAACCTCAAAAATCCATATATATGATCCTATGGGAGTATAAAACATTATCTAATAGATAATTCACTATTAAAAATACAAACACCATCAATAAAAGCTCAAACATCCTTCTTGGGTCACTGACAAAATAAAGTCAAACCCTTAGTCAATTTTGAACCATAATAAATGCAATTGTACAACTATTAAAACCTCCTAATCAATTTTACTAGATTTCCCTTGAAGTTATATAACAATTTTGTTGTTAATCCATCATAAAATTCATTCATAATCAAAATTTATAGGCAAAACATTACAAACTAGTTTTCCTTTGTAAATTCAAATATTTGAATTTCAATAGTCACTAAAAAATGCAAATTTGACCATGGAAAATGATGTAATCAACTTGGGAGAGAAAAGTTTCACTATCATAACTTTTTATAGACATAATTTAAATGTATTAAATTTTAATCACATGTTATAGGCACAAAATTGAATAGACCCATTTCACCACTTTCTTTTGACACCGTCACATGTGTGAATGTCGATGCCATCAATCTACTTACTTAGGAAACTCTATGAAGATGACTAGGATAACATATACCTTTATAAGATGAATAAAATTTATTAATTTAAATCCCAAAAGTATGATAATAACTTGTTACACCCCATATGACCCCCTAAGTATGGTCAACACATCATCAACATCCATTATCTTGCCTAACCAAGCAAACACTACAAGGTCCATGCATGATCACTAGGGCACACTTTGTCATTGACATAATATCATACTTGACACATAATTAAAACTCTTGAACAAATTATATAAATCATTGACAATATCTCAATAATCTTCCTATTTGTTATTGATGTCAACACTTATAAACACTGACATAAAGCCTATGCACATATTGTTTCTCCCTATACAAACACTTTCTCCCCCTTTAACAAAATGACAAAGTGGGACTACATAATAATCCTAAGGAATTTTAAATTTTTTAAAAGATAAAATTAATAAGGGACATCCTCTGAGATATTATATAAACTCCCCTATCACTGTGCATACCATTTCTTACTATGACTACATCAAACCTACTCATTGACAACACTTTTCTTTAACCATGCATTTATATATGAAGAAGTAATGAAAAATATCAATAAAATTATAGTTATAACACCTTAATAAAACCTATAATAAATACCCCTAAGTCATCTTTACTTAGGAACCCCTTGATCACCTTCAAACCATCTCCAACCATGATGAAACTTCATAGTTGTCTTCAAATTTTCTCTCACAAGCCAAATCCATGATCACCAATAGATGTTCAAGAAATTTTTAAAAAATTAAATATAATAAAAAAAACTCATATGATAACAATAATACCTTTGTATTTCAGATAAAATTAACAAAAATTCCATTTGAATCACCTAGCCTTGTCTAAAGGCCCAGTAACCCTACCTAAACATTGCAGAGCCCATAACTTTTTATGTAAATATATTCATGAATATAAAATTATATATTTGATTCACACTAATATTCCCCCTCATTCATGCCAATTTTCATCATCCATCTCTTCCTCTGCACCATATCTCCTTCACAAATTGACCTATCAATTAACCCTCCTTTTACATAAATGCTCAACCATAGAATAAAACATACACTTTTAAATTAGTTTAAAGTACTTTTTCAGCACCCATTTCAACATTTAAATATATTAAATATTCTCAAACCTCAACTCCTTTGGGAAGGTCATTAACCCACATGGGCTAAAACACTAGGGCATCAAAGAGAAATGTGGTCAACTAACCATCTTCTGAGTCAACACCATCTCCTAAAAATTATCTCACACTTGTAGAGAATAAAATAACAATACTATAGACCAATTATTTATGTATGAATCCTTGGGGAACCCATAGAACCATGAACGTGGTTTTTTCCTACTTACCCTTAAGCAAAAACTGACATACTTGAGAGCCATCAAAAAAATTTAACTTGCCCTCAAGATGACCTTCAAAGCCTAAAATCACCCATATATCATACTTTTATGAGGTTAAAACACCTTTAGAATCCACAAATTCACCTTGAACACTCACCAATATTCATTTGACACTTGGAAAGCTCATGAGTATGTCTATAAACCTTGTGTATACCCCTATCACTATGTCAAAACACATTTAACCAATCTGTGTGATAAATATCACATATTTAAGGAAATTTTTGAATTTGGACACATCAAATCCAATTGGCATCAACCCTTGGTTATCCTCATATATCTTAGAAACACTAATTTTACATGATGAGCTCTCACTAGGTAGTGAACACTAAGCAAAATGGTCAAATTAAATAAATGGTCATGAATGGTTATTTTGACCAACTTATCACATCTGAACCCATGGAATACACTTTTAAAATTCATCTCCACACTCCAAATCAATATTACCTTCATTATTCATGATTTGACCAACTAAACTAAGATTTAAAGATTGACTAAAACTTGCCTTTAGGACCAATGTCCCTGAATAGATTGTTTGAATTTTTTCATCACTAACCTCTAGAGAAAGCTCATTAACTTGTTTATCCCCCTTAATCAATGACATTATATGATAGATACAAGGTTTAAAAACATAATATCATAAATTTTATACCATAAAGGTATTGGTCTTAAATGTTAATCAATAACTCTTCATACCTTTGTACTAATTATAGCTTCTTATACATCACCTAGAGCACACACACTTGCTTCTACATATGAAATATGTCTCCTAATAATCATAGGTAGAGATACCCACTTGTCATAGAGAGAATAAAGATCACAAAAATTATAATACTCTTATATCTCAATTCTCTCACTTGGCTTATAGTCCTGCCTCATCATCAAATTGACTTTAAATGAGTCCTTAACTTTATTCTTTCCTTTAGACTTGGAATCTTGCTTGATTCTTTTGTATACTTGGGTAGATAAGACTTGATCTTTGAAATTTGAACTTGTAGCCTATTCTATCATGAAAAAAATCCATTTTGAACCTATTTTTCATTCACTTCCTTAGGTCTCCATTCATTATGGCTCCTTCTCTTCATGTTAGGATTGGCAGTCTTTTAAGTAGAATTTTGTCCATTATTATATAACATTCATATGTGACCTCTCTCTTGAAATTTTAAAGAATTTAATTTTATCTAATTATACATACCCTGTGTATGGTCTACATGATTATTCCTTAATGTTTAATTATCCCATTCATGCACATGATCATTTGATTTCTTGATGAATGCATTGCAAGACTTTGCAATATGACCAATCCCTTGACACATGTAGTACAAGATGTCATTATTTCCTTGTGGAATAATTGACTATCTTGATTTATGATATTCCTCATTCTTGTCATTATATTACTCATAATTCTATGTGAAACTCTTACTTGACCAAACTAATGACAAGAACAATAGTAACCATTTAAGGATTTACCATACCTTATTACATTAGTTTGATTGATTTGATTTTAACTTTTATGTCTTTTGAAGTTGTCCTTATTATTCATATTGACGTTCTTTTTATCTTTACTAGCACTCTCCTTAACATAATTAGTCTTCTAATCTATAATCATTTTCTTCTCAATTATATTATCCTTTTGAACATCTTCATGGAACCTTAGGCCTGAATTTTCATTTGAGACCTTTTGATTTCTTAATAGGTCATTAATATAAACTATACTTTTCTCAAATTTATAATATGTTTCAATCTTTCTCATAGATTTATCTAGTTTCATCTGCAAAGATTCCATCTCTGATTTATATTTGAAACATTCTTCCTCCTTACTCTTTGCCTCTTTAGGAAGGGTGCAAACTTGAGTTTCAAGATGTTTAGTGATCTCATCATGCTATTTGACTTAATTTCTTAATCTATCTTTAAATAACCCAATTTGGTCGTCATAGGTATTCATCAAGGATGCTTATTTTCTTTTCTTGCCTTGTAGAAGCTTTAACTCTTCCACGGTACTCAAATATTTGTATTAAAGAGTGAATTTCTCATCTTATTCCTCTAAGATATCTCCACTAAATATATCTCTACCTAAATAACATTCACCTTCATCATCCTCAAGAGCCATGAACATTTTTTCATTATTCTCATCATGAGATGAATCATCACTATCTAATGTGTTTCCATCTTCTTCAGTAGATGAGTTACTATCTTCTTCATGGTAAAGACTCTTATTGACTTTGTATGAATCCTTTTCATTTCTCCTATTGAATAACTTTTTATACTTGTTATTACCTTAATATTTCTTGTGCTCATCCTCATGAGATTCCTTAACATATTCCTATATTCATACTTGCCTCTATCTAGGCACTTAGTTACAAAATGACCAACTTTACCATTTGAAAATAAATTAAAAGGAAGCTTCCCTTCATATTTACTTGATCCTAGATTTAATTTTATTACAATCATGTATTCAAATTTATCTTCATTAGGATCAAAGTCTTTAAGACTTACATTCTCTTCCTTCCTTTGTCTCCTTGATCACCTTCAAGGTTACTTTCTTATTTGGTGGTTTGTCCTCATTGACTCTCATCTCATAATCAGTAATAATTTCATGAAATTCATCCATATTCATCTTGGTGAGATCATGAATTTATTCTATATTATTAAATTTTTAATCAAACTTGAGGATGAGAGACGTTAATACTTTTTTACTATGGTAGCTTCTTCAATCTCCTCTTCAAGATGTCTAATCATGTTCACCACCTCATCAAGCCTTATAAGACAAGATTCCACACTATCTTCATCCTTAATTTTGAGGCCCTCAAATTTTCTTAGCCAAGTTAACCTTTGAATCCCTTTCATATATGATCTATAATTTATCCCAAATTTCATTTTCATAGTTTTAATGGATTAGCTTAGTGAACCTATCCTATGATAGGCCACAAATGATAGCATTCATATATTTAGAATTATTCTCACTCAACTTCTTATCAACTACACTACTTGGAGGAGTAGGGGGTCTAGAATTCCCATCCATAAGAGATTATCAAATGTCAAAACCTTGAGACATGATGTAGGTCTTCATCCTTTCACTTCAAAAAGCATAGTTAGATACATTGAATAGTTTTACTTAATTATTAGAAAAACCACCTTGCATTTTATGATTACTAATTGTACCTTAGATCACCTTCAAGTGGTTAAGCTTTCAAAGAAGGTGTGATACTAATACCAATTATGAGAGGTACAATCACTAAGAAGGGGGTGAATTAGTGATGCAAGTAAATAAAATTCAATTATAATCATTAAAACTCTTAGCCATTCAACATAACCATTCATGAAACATATAAACTATTCATTACAATGAATAAATAAAAATAAGCAAGATCAAAACACATAACACATGAATTATATTGGAAACCCTCATGAGGGATAAAACCTACTCTCAAGCTTATAAACACATGGACTAAAGTCTTATAAGAGATCATAAATTAGACACTTTAGTGAAGCACCCACTTCGTAAGGAGCACCAACCCCTAATCATCAAAAAACACCCACTTTCCCTATATGTTGAGTAACCACATAACACCTTTTGATATCAACACCTCCAATACTCTGATTTCCTTCCAATCTAATGGATAAATAGTGAATAACAACTATCTTCAACCCTTCACACTTTCTCAAGCCTTCATACACAAGCAATGCATCCAAAACAAACTTTTGGGTCACTCTACACCTTTTTTCTCACCCTTAATCATCAACCCTAGAAAACACTATTACAACATCAGAAACATGACCACTAAGTCACACACATATCCCTCACACTACTCTTCTCTTCAATCCATCCACCAAGATTACTCACACTTCACTTTTATTCTCTCATTCACTCTAGAAACCTTCATCTTTGATTTTTTCTTTATAGAGTCTACATGATCACCACCTTCATAGGCCACCCATATCTTTGATATAACACCCCTAAGTAGTATTACCTTTTATTTAGACATAAGTAGCCCTTTCAGGTCCATGGAGATCTATTCATCCTTTTAACAGTTTACCTAACAAAAAAATAGAAACATGAGACCAATTAAAATCATATGGATCCATGAAACATGACCTGTAATAGATCCTCAAGTTATTACATTCATCACTGCACCCATTGACATATGAAAAACCTATCAGTCACTTGCCTTATACATGAAAACATCATGAATGAATGAATATTCAACTTCCAAGCAATGGTTCATACTAAATATGGATTGCTCAAACCTCCAAAATAAATATAGATTATCCTAAAGGAGTATAAAACATTCTCCAATATATAATATACTATGAAACATCCAAACACCATCAATAAAAAGTCAAACATCTTTCTTGAGTCACTTGCCAAAGAAAGTCAAACTGCCAATCAAATTTGAACCATAATAAATGCAATTGTATGATAATTCAAACATCAAAATCAACTTTCATAGATCTCCCTCGAAGGTATATACAAATTTTATTTTTAATCGATCATCAAATTCATCCATCATCAAATGTTATAGTTAAAACATTGCTGACTAGTTTTAGTTTGTAAATTCAAATATTTTAATTTCAACGTTCACTAAAAAATGCAAATTTGACCAAGGAAAATGATGAAATCAACTTAGGAGAGTAAATTTGCATGATTATAACTTTTGATATAAATCATGTCAAGGTATTATATTTTAAAAACATGTTATAGGCACAAAATTTAATAGACCCATGTGACCACTTTCTTTTGAACCTTCACATGTGCAAATTTTGATGTCATCAATATACATACTTAGGAAACTCTACCAAGATGACTAAGATAACCTAGACCTTCACAAGGCTACTAAGATGCATTCATTTCCCTTCAAAATGTACAAAAATTAATCCTTACACCCTATATGACCCATTAAACATGGTCAACACATCATCAACATCCATCATCTTACCTAACCAAACAAACATTATAAGGTCCATGCATGATCACTAAGGCACACTTTGTGATTGACCTAATAGCATAATTGACAACACATGAACACTATTAGCCACTTTGGAGACATCATTGATAATACCTAATCATTCCTATGTACCACTTATAACTACAACATATAGTTCACTTCCATTTCCAACATCTATTCCACCTAAAACATTAGTTGTAAATTCATTAGTGTCTGTATTAGTGTCTACATCATCTATATTATAATTATAGTTCTTCTAATCATGACAAAGAAACACTAGATAAATATAAATATTTGTTATTTTATTCTAAATAAGTTGTAATGTTAGTTCCTAACTTAAGGGTCTTACATGTATATAGTATATTTTTAGACAAATAATTATATTTTAGGCAATCAATTTGGTGTATCCACCTTTTGCATGAAATTGGGTGCAAGTCATACTATGGATGTATTTATTTATACAATACTTAAATAAATTAGGATTTCCCCATCCTAAGATTATATATACTTGTAATATCTTAGTCCCAAAGGGATGAGAATTTTGGCTATTGAGATTAATAGGAAATTTTGAGAATCTCTACTTGAATTAATCTTTATGTACAAATCTTTATTCTTATCAAAAATTTTGGATTGTATGATATATTTTATAATTTTGGTATTTTATTTATTTTTTGGTGTATGATTTATCCTTTAGTATAGTTATTAAATTTAATCTATAGTTGATTTAAATTCTATTTTCATTCTAATTATAATCCCCTTTTTTAGATATGTAAGAATATTCTAAAAAATATGGTAACCTTAAATTTTGCATGTTTAAATTTATTATGTTTTATTTCCATTTTAATGAAAAATATGTTTAATTTTTATTGTGCTATAGTATCTATCATCAAATATTGGTCTTTGATTCCTTGTGTTACACTGTTTCAAGTGCTAGTATTAAAAACATTTCATCTTGTGTGGTCCACAAGCCTATTTTTAGACCTTCTTTTCCCTCTTTTTAAGTTTATTTGAGAATATTTTCCACTTTAGTTAAAATTATCATCCTTCTATCCACTCTAAGTAGATTTAGGTTTATCCATAGCCAACCCATTCATGGTATAAAATCTATATCACTCATCATTATTCCACCAATAGTTTTTTTATAAAATAAAAAAACCCGATAACTCATGACTTAGAATGAAATCTATCAATGATTATAAATTATTAGATGAAACCTAATAAAGGTTTATATGGTGTGCATAAAATTCACATCAATATGCACTTAATATGGTGATAAAAGGAGATTATAAACCTTTTCCTCCATTTCATTGGAAAAAAAAACACTTGAGTTGTAATGGAAGCAAATAAAAGGTTAACAAGGTCTACCTTAGATAAAAACTTGTTATTACCACCTTTGAAAACCCATAGAAAAGATATCTATGATGAAGGATTAAGGATAAACCGTTGAGCACAATCATTATCTCTATGAAGACACATTCATCTTCTATTAATCTCAATGGATCAATCACAACATCCCCTTTAATATCCTACCTAGCTAAGACTATTTGCTATCAATGTTCCTGGAGTTATCCATGATTTACCTAGAAACCTAGAGAAGTATTTGAATTCCTTTTTTCCCTCAAGAGGGACGAGTATATAAGAGAATATCAAGGCCTTCAAAACCAGTTTGGGAATATTGAATGTCACCGAAAGATGTGGCTTACAAAATATTTCCTTTCACATTACAAGATGTAGCCTATGACTTGTTTCAAAATATCCTGAGGGTTTAATTACAACCTAGATCCATTTCCAAGATACCTTTTTATCACAATTTATCTAGGTCACTATGGCATGTGTTGTTTATCAACATTTTTCAAGTATGAAGTGAGAATCCAATGAGTGAATCTGAGCCTTTGATGTTAGATTTCAAAATATGTATAGAAGGCTTAAAACCTCTTACCAACATAGAAAATAACACCCTAGACCCCATGACCATGGTTTATCTATATATTTTTCCAATGTTGGTATACAACCCTTGGATTATGTTGAAGATATCGACATAACTCATTAATTAATTCTTAGGCATAGTCTTTGGCCCCACTCAATCTTGGTCCTATTTTCCTAGCCAAATTGTAAGTGTAAACCAAAATACTATAGCACAAAAGCCCTAGTGTACACCCTTATGCCTTTAACATGTTTCACCAAACCAACACCTTAGTTTCTTAAACAAATTTGTACCTATGTCAAACTAGCAAAACCAAAGTCCTTGGTTTATTAATATTGCCTAAATTTTAGCCAAATTCCAATTCAAGGTGTAAAATGATTTATTAAACCAAACATAATATAGCCCAAAACTATACCCTAGTGTACACCAAAAATTATGACATTAACACATGTTCTTACCATGTACATAAATATAATATCTATAGTTTGATTAAATAAATTTATACAAGAAGGTATGTCATCAACTAGCAAAACCATCTATTACCGAGGATGATAATTAAATAAAGGAGAATGTAAACAAGATCATGACTAAATGCTTGGAAAGGAATAATTAATGAAAACAACCTATACATATCTATGTGTTGATAGTGAATTGAAAAATATGCACATCTACTTGTCATATAAACCATGTGTGAAACAAACCATCAATATATTGTTAATGAAATATCTATTTGGTTAGCTTTAGAAGCATGGTTTTCTATTGAGTGATGAATGATCAAATACATTAAATAGGTATATGGCCACCAATTTATCACACATGTGGTTACCCTATAAAGGGCTACCAAACTAGATTTTATTGGACCATGAGATGAAAAAAGAACACCTAATTATGGATTACAATACCATCAATGATATAGTATAATTTATGTCATCCCATGTTGGTCTGTTTACATTTACAATTGGATAAAACATGCATTACATGAATAATAATTTGAAGGTCCTTCTTAGTTATGGACCCTTCAATTTTATGGATATTTATCAAAATAAGACTTTAGGGTTGGTATAGACCTCACATATCCAAATCCTATTTTATTATAAATTACAATTCCCCTACACAAACAATTGAATTGAGTATGAAGCTATAATCATAAGCCTATATTTTTCATTAATGCAAAACTTCAAGTAGCTAAAGATATTCAAAAAAATTAAATTAGTTTTTTACCAGATCCAAAACAAATACCAATATAAACTTAATTATTTTAATAAGTACAAGAACCAATATTGGGACCTAATTTATTCTTTTGAAGTATTGAACATCGTAACAATCCCAAAATAGAGGAACTAGACAATGGATTTAGTAGTGGTCTTGACAACTAATCTAGGACAACTTCAAAACTAAAAAATGAAAAAGTTCTAAATGGATTTTGTTCTATGTCCTTATGTCCCTTATAATGTGTATAACTTCCAAATATTCTAGGATGATCAACAAATCATGTAACTCCTAAACAATTTTGGATCTTTTGAAGCCTAGATAAAAGATGAAGGAGAGGTCTAACTGATGTAGATTAAGGACATGGGAGAAGATGTTATTTTTTAACTAAAATAGAAATACATCCCTTTAGGCATTCTCTATTTAGAATGAAATTTTGATGTGTATCCACAAGCTTAGAAGCAAAATCATCCCAAATCCATTGAATCTAATTTTGTTAGATAAAACCTAAGAATTGACTAACATCCCCAGTTGGGTAATGTAGGTTTGAGTTGTAAATCAAGTAAAATCAAAGGCTGAAGGGATTAATTTTTGAGTATAAATATTATGTTTCATGTACATATGATGACTTAAAAATATTTGACCCTAGGGTGATTACTCATACCATTCCCTTAAAACCATAGCATACGCTTTTTAGGTAAAGACAAAGGCTGTTGAATACAATCCTAGAGCCTATCATTGAAACTAAATTACATAATATACTAAATTCCAAAAATATTTTCCCAATTAGGCACTTGACCTAGGTATACAATCTCATACTAGATATAAATAATAATAGATAAATTAGGCTCTTTTTTAATTTCAAGAACCTAAATATAGCCTTAGAGAAAGACAACTACCCTCTACCTTGGTTGGATGAGGTAATTCAAATAATGAGTGGGTCTTAGATTTTGTATTTTTTTTATAGATCTTCAAACACAATCAAGTGCTTATTAAAGCAAAATATAGGATGAAGACTGAATTCACTACCAAGTGAGGAAATATCACATATAAAAGGATGTCATTTAGCCTAATTAATGTGGGAGATACCTTCCAAAGTGTAATGTATTTTTACTTCCATGGATTGGTGGGGAAGTGTATCATAATTTACATGGATGAATTTATTATTTTTTCAAAATTATTAGTTGATCAAATAGATCTTATTCATAAGCGCTTGATAGATGCAAAAGATATGGGGTCTTTCTAAACTCAAAGAAAATAACCTTTTGGGTTACTAAACAAAAGATAAAGGGTCATATCATTACCAAGGATGAGATCTCCATTGATTAAGGATGGTTCCAAGATATCTCCAATTTGACTCCACCAAACATCAAAAAATAGTTGAAGTCTTTTAGCAAGGTTAACTTTGTAAGAAATTTTATTTTTGGTTTTGTAGAGATTGTCAAGCCATTAAAAATTATGCTAAAACAAGATGCCAAGATTGAATGGACAACCAAGGCCAAGAAATATTTTTAGGACATCAATTTTTCAATTATCTAAGATCTAATTATTATTAGTCTTAAATTTAATAGAGAATTTTGTTTTTATTTTTTTTACCTTAGAACATATTGTTGTTGTAGTACTTATATAAAAAGTGAAAGACAATGAGCATCCCATTACCTTCATAATCACTAATTTTAAGGATGCAAATTTTAAATACTCCATGATTGATAAATAATTATATGCCTTGATTAAATATTTCAATAAATTTAGGGATTATATCCTGAGGAACAAGATATTTACATCATCAATGATCAAGCTTTTATGCTCATGCTAGTCTGAATGAGTTAGGAAGAGGATAGGGAAGTGGATGTCCAAACTTTAAGAGTTTGACCTTGAGATAAAACTAGTTAAAATGGTAATAGGCTAGGGAATCATCTAGCTAATGGCCAATATTGATACACATATCAACATTGAATAAATCCATGAAACTCAAGTAACTAGGGGTGAATTTTACTCATATATCATACATTACCTACTCATAGTTACAATTCTCCTAGAACTAAAGAGAGAGAAAATATGATCATTTAGGCCCAAATCATCTCATTTCATAATAAAAAAGGGAGTTATATACAAAAATAAATATGAGGCATCTATCTAGGATGTATTTCAAAATAAGAGGTTGATGATATCTTAGATAGCTTACATTAGAATATTGTTAGCGGGCATATTTTGGGTAACACTACAACTCATAAGATTATGAGGATGCGATATTACTATCCTACAATCTTTAAGGACTCACATAACCATGTCAAGACCTACCATGAGTCCCAAGTAGTTGGGAAGAGATAAGTAAATCATACCATGCATTTAAAATTGATCATCGAAGGACACCCTTTTTCCTAATGGGGCCTCAATTTATCATGGTGATGAACCTAAAATATTTAGTAGGACACAAGTTTTTACTTATAGCTACTAATTATTGTACTAGGTTGACAAACTATGTAGCTATTAAAAATTACAAATCAATCAATGTTATCAATTTTATATAATAAAACATATTAACTAGGTTTGGCACTTTGATTTCCTTAGTTTGTGACAATGGCCTAGCTTTTCAATCCTCTAAATTTATAGAATGGGTGAATGATAATAAAATAACAATTAATTTATCTTTGAACTACTACCCATAATAAAATAGAGTGGTTTAGTTTACTAATAAGAATAATGGATGTCATTAATAAACCCATTCAAGACTTACCAAGAGAGTGATGCCTATTATTTAAGTATACACTATGGGTAGATAGAACCAAGAACAAGCAATCCCTCAAGGCTTCTCCTTTTTAATTGGTTTATGGAAAGTAACCCATCTTTCCCATTACTATTAAGATACCAAGTAACCAATTCATGCATGTTTACATGGTAGAAGTCAAAAGAGCTCAATCCAAACTACTCAAGATAATATAGTTAGAGGATTAAATAACTTAATCACTACATAGCTTCAATAAACACTAGGATTTTTTCAAGTAATAATTTGAAAATAGATCCAAGATCAAAGGCTTCATGATTTGGGGCTTAGTTATTCTCTAGGATAAAACACATGAAGGAAAGGGACAATATGACAAGTTCACTCCTTTATGGATTAGACCATATTAGGCATTAGAAATCCTTGGCAAAAATAACTTTTGGTTGAAGGACCTCCAAGGTCCTTGTATTTCCAATCAATGGATAGTTTTTGAAGCACTACTTCATGGATACTCTAACTAGAGATGCATCACAGTAAAGTATAATTGGATATTTATATTAATAATAGATTAGGTTTCCCATTTTCTAGAATAGTTTCCATACTTTCTAAATTTTATTTTCATTAGGTTAGTTGTTTTACTTTTAATAGATGAGTTGTTATGATTTTTAGATTAACTCTAAATTACAAAATAGGCTCACCAATTTCTTATGCTAAAAATATAAAAATATGTTAAATGTAAGGGGATGAGGTATAAGGAAACATAATTTATTTTCACATGAATTCACTCTAACAATGTTATTATCTAGGATTAAGGTATGCATTATGAGTAAACTAATTTTTACTTGGGCTGAATGGGTTTACATAATATTTGGGATTTACTCTAATATAATCATGGAAATTTACAAAGACTTTCTATTTCAAAATATTAATTTCACTATCTCATGATAAAACATGGATGAAAGATAAGAAAAATTTAGATGGATGCACACTAGAAGGGATGTATTGATAAAAATAAATTTTATTATACCTACACCTAGTCAATGGTGGTTCCTAACCCTTATTTTACATATGTTTCAAAAAAATCATACAAACTAATAGGAGATGGGTGATCCAAGTAACCTATGTCAGGGCGATGGACACTTGGTTGGAATCAGAACAAGGCTTTGAGTGGCACTATAGGTATCTTTGTCAAGGATATGAATTCTTGGCTAAAAGTAAATTAATGCCCAATATTTCTTAACTATTTCATTGTAAAATATGAAGTCAAAATGAAACCTAAAGTGTTTATTCATAACTCTAGTAAAACTTTCATAACTTATGGAATTGATTTCACTAGATCAAACACATAAATCCAAGAAATGGAAAGGGTTAATATGTTTCATGAGGAAATAGGAGTTTGTTCCAAATTTTGGTTTGATTTTTTCTCTATTTCCTAGAGATGATGTTTTATTATGATACATTACTAAAATTATGGGTTCTCAAAATACAAAGGAGTGTTTTCCCCTATGAGTCACCATTTATTAAGCCCTATCACACACATGCCATTTCATTTTTTAAAAAATAGGGACCTAATATTTATTGAACACAATCTTAAGGTATTTTAAAATTTAAGTCTATGATAAAAAATTACGAGGAATCTATAATGAAACTGATTTTATATAATTCTTGAGAAATTTGTTTGGTTATTTCAAGTTTGAGTTATTTTATTAAAAATAATATGCTGGTGTTTCATTATTTTTAGAGTGTTCCCAAGAGTAAAATGATCAAAGTTATGCCTAATCTACATTACATTATTTACTATTCTCCTTTGATTTAATTTAAATTCTTATATGCATGTTCTTACTTATGATTTTATAGTGCTAACAAAGTTGATGTGTTGTTGCATTTAGTGGGTGGTTGTCCTTTTGTGTCTTAAGTAGAATGCTTCACACTTAGGTATTTTCTATACAATCTGAGAGCCTATCCTTAACACATGAAAACATTATGCTCACCTGAACATTAAGCTAAAAGGAAAAAAATCCCCATATTACTAACCCATAAGTGACATCATTATATACATATCTATGGAAGACCTCGAGAAGGTAGAGTAGTGAGATCTTTCCACTTATCATCATCCTACTAGCCTGATGACCTAGAGGCCCATGCATCATGTATGAATATCAATTTATCAATGCAATCTTGTCATTTGTGATAATATTTATATTCCCAACAAACTAAAGTCCAATTTATAGTGTATGAATCTCAACTTCTTAATGGATCAATGATATCTTATCACTTATGACCATCATGTTAGTCCCAATGACTAGGAGGCCCATGTATAGTGTATAAATCTGAACTTATCAATAGAGTAGTAATATATTACCACTTTTGATCATCCTACTATACTAGCATCCCAAAGGCCCATGCATAACATACAAAGCTTAACTTCTCATCATAGAAGTGACTCTTTCCATTTGTCATCATCCTACTTGTATAAAATATCTCAAGAAAGTAGAGTAACATAGTCCATGCATGTGTCACCATCTATCCATTTTATTTCCTAAAGGATAAAAGTATAAATAAATTACACTTATGCCAACTTTGGAATAGTGATATATATATATATATATATATATATATATAAATATTATTTATTAAAATATGACATATGTTTCTTTTCCACTCTTTAGAACTTGATCTTGGTATATTTTTAATTTATTTGTGTGTCTATTAGAGACGTGTATATATATATATATATATATATATATATATATATATATATATATACACACACACACACACACACGTCTCTAATAGACACACAAATAAATTAAAAATACACCAAGATCAAGTTCTAAAGAGTGGAAAAGAAACATACGTCATATTTTAATAAATAATCTTCCAAGAACTCCTGAAAAGGTCCACATGGAGTTGGAATGTGCAAAATTTAATATTAAAAAATTCAAATTAAAAACTAAAGAGTGAAAATTATTATTTCACTTAATTTACATGAATTGGAAAATTAATGCATTTAATTCTTTTAGATAACACAACCAAAGTAATATATTTATAATTCTAATTTTTAGACTAGTTACATTGCCACAAACCTATCTAGATCATTATAAACTCATATCCTAGGTGCATACTATTAATCTAAAATTCCATTAAAAACAATAATTTATGACATTTTAATAGATCCTAGAGTTTACAAAAAACACCAAGTCTTCTTCATATCATATCCCAATTCCCTCTACATACTCCATTATAGGTGTAGAGGAATTCATATATAAAACATTTGATTAAATAGATTTGAATCAAATTTAAACACAATTAATAGATTTGTGACAAGTCCAAATCAATTAAGCCTTATATATCAGAGGATAAACTTTCCCTCTTCAAGCAAAGATATACTGATGACCTGATAACAATGTATCCATAATGCAAGTCCTAGGGAAATAACTAATATATTATCTATATGGTGATTTCTATCACCAAATAGGCTGGAAAGCCTAAATTTTTCATTGATACATCATTTTATAATTAGGTTACTAGTTTAAGGAAGCTCATTCCTCCTTTTCATATAATAGCGACATGATATAGCATAGCTATGCTACCTCCTTTGCCACCCAATTCAGTTACTCAATTAGCTAGGCCAGTAAAATCATCTTAACAAGTTTAACTTGCAACACAAATAAAACATCAAGTGTCCTTAAACTTCCCCTCTTGGATAAGAAAATTATAGTAGGAGGAGGAGATAGGTAAGTATATATAGTCATCCACAAGTAACCCATAGTCAAGTTCCACTTTGATAGGCAAACAATCACCTTAATAAAGGTAAAAAAGAAGACTATGATTGCTAAAGGTTAGAAAGAAGAGCTAGATCAAAGAGAAGACATCTTATCTTTAACCAAAATAGGGAAGATAAATCCTTCAAACACTGACATGATTAGAGAAGATCCTTATAGTTTTTTGGATGCAATAGGATTTATTAAGGAAATGTTTAAGAGTTTGAACTAGGATAATCAAAGGTAGCTAGAGATACACATAATTCAGGATCTTATGGAGATTTTTGATCATTTATAAGGGGTATCCATGATGTTACTTAATGTAATTGGAGTAATAAGAGATACAAAATCCACTTCTCATCCTAATTGGGGAGATGGTTTCCAACTATTTAATAAAATTAAATGCATTGATGTTAATTTGAGTTTTATTAGACATACACCTAAAAATAGGGCTTATATCTACTTGAATCTAATAAGTGATATTATATCAATGTGGGCATAACATTACATTACTTTGAAAAGAAACAACCTATTAGAATGGAATCAGGAGAAGTAGACCCTAGTGCAGTAATTCACATATCAAGAAGGTGGCATGATCTCCATTTCAACTTAATTTATGGTATTTTAGGTAATAATTCTATAGGGGTAATTGGTTCAAAATCCCATTTTTTATAATATGTTGTACTTAGAATTGGATAGTTGAAGAGTAGATATTAAAGGCACAGTCTACAAGACCATAGATGAAATAATGTAGTTGTTAAATATTTCAAGGGATAAGACCATTGGGATTGAATAACTCTATGTTAAGGTTAAGGTTTTATTGAAGATTCACAATAAACTAATTGACAAGCTTCCTCAATTATTGAAGAAATATTTGATAAGTTTTGACACTATAGACACCAACTTGCAATAAGCTCATGATCTCCATCTCAAAAAGGAGGCAAAAAAGCATATGACCACAACAATATGATTTGCTTAAAATCCTACATAGAGTCCTAGTTCTTACATTAAGTTCACATCTTCCAAAATACACATTAGCGCATATACAAGTTGGGACTACCTATGTCCCACTTCCAATTATAACACAGTTCATTTCTAGGGACAATGTCTATTCTACCTAAAAATTTAGTTTTAACTTTAGTTTATTCCACATTCACATCCATAATAGTTGTGTTATAATTTGAGTTCTTCTAGTAGTGTCATAATAATACTAGCTAATTATAAATATTTGTTTGCATGTTACAAATAAGTTGGAAAATTAGTTCCTAACTTAAGTTGGCTTGCATGTATATATAATTTTTTAGACAAATAATTCTATTTTAGGCAATCAATATGGTGCATGCACCTTTTGCATGAAATTGGATGCAAGTCCTAGTTTTGGATGTATGTCTTTATATAATAATTTAAGAGATGAGGTGATCCCTATCCCAATTTTATATATACTTGTAACCTCTCAGTGCCAAATGGAGGAGAATTTTGGCTATTGAGATTAATAGGAAATTTTGAAAATTTCTATTTGAATTAGTCTTTATGTGACAATATTGACTTTTCTCTAATTATGTGTATTTTATGAGATGTTATCGTAGACACCTAAAACTAGCCACCAATAACCTCTAACTAGAGTTCAGACCAATTTCTACCAAAATGTACAATTTGGGATAAAAACATTAAATTGTGCTAAAAGCTTTGAACCTATCATATACAAGTGTCAATTTTAGCTAATGTATCCCTAAATAGGGAAATTAATTTTATGAGATATCCAAATTTGATTAGATAATTTTGATTCAAAATAATGATTTCACACTTGGGTGCTTTGGATTGCTCTTTTCTATCAAATTTCTAGTACGAGACACATGCCTTTGTTATTTTGTGTTGGAAGCATCCTAAATGGAATAGTAGTTCCAACACATCTAACATCTCATGGTAATTCCAATTCAGTCTAATTTTGATCTAATAATATAACATTTTGACTAGTTTAATTTATTTTTACATCAATTGCCAAGATTTTCACCAAATTTGATAAATCATGGTTAAGGCTAATTAATTTGAATCAAGATCTGAAGTGAATTTTCTATGGAAATTGTTAAATATTTCATTAATGGAAATTGATATTGAATAACTACATCATCTAAGAAATCATTTTTTATGAAGGCATCCCTAGGCCATAAGTGTAACAAATACTTGATTAAGCCCTCCCATACCACTTTAATGCCTCTCTGTCCCAAATACTTATGAGGGCATTTACTGATTTTGGCTTCCAAAATTGAATAGAATCTTAGCCACACATCTCAATCTTAAGATAGATGGTTCAAGTTCATTCTAGTCATTTATTAAAATATATAAATACAAGTCCTCAAAACCATAATTTTAAGCTGGGATAGTGTAAATTTATAATGCTTAAATGATTTCAAAAGCCATTTAGTATAGTGTTATCATTCCCAATTATTGAACCAAGCCAAATCCATCCAAATCCAAAGGTTCCAAGGAGAGAAGGAGCCAAATAAATCCATTGATGAAAACTCTTTAATGCACAAGCTGAGCAAGCCACTCTAGAAACCATTTGGAAGCTCCAAAGAAGGTGAAGGAAGGTTTCTTTCATGTTTTAGTTATTACTTTCATATGTATGTTTGTTACCAAGATACTCTTAATATCTAGGCCTAGATATGTAATGTTGGTTAGTGTGTTATTTTCATTTTGATTTAATTTTTAACTAACACTTGATCTAACCCCCTCTCTTGATTCAAATTCTTAATTCACATAATGGCACAGCTAGTGGGATGGTAGCCCCACAAATTTGATCAAATAGCTCCTACAAGCAACCTACTAACCATTTTCATGCAAGATCTTGGAGTGTGGGAGTAAAATAAGTGAAAATTGAAGTAAAATTTCATTTATTGGAAGTCATAGTTTTGTCACTATGGAGTTACAATATTATCCTCTAGACCACAATCCTGCAACTAACATAGTCATGGTTTTGTCTTTTAGTCATGATATTGCATCTTAACTATGTTTTTAGACTAATATTTTCTCTATCTTTAGGTCAAGTTATGATATTGTAATACCTCTACTAAATATTATAGATATTTCAATACCGTGACTTGACAATCATGATATTATAATACTATAATTTTACAAGTTTTTATATTGTTGGTTTTAGTCATGGTATTATAGTTAAACTGCTAGCAGTCAGCCTCGGTAGTTGGGGTTAAGTGATAATATCACAACTCTCTAAGTTTTATGTTTGCTCTTTTAGTTATGATATTGTCTATTAGAGTAGTAGTATTATCAATTTCTATTGACTAACTCATGAGTTATGATATTGTGTTAACTAGTCATGGTTTTACAGAGTTGCGGTATTGGATTGTGGAGTTGCAGGATTGCAATATGTGAACCTAAGAGCTCTATTTGTAAAGTTAATTATTTCATTTGAAAAAGTGCTTCAAGGATAAACAAAAATATGACCATTTATTTTTAGGTCCTATTTAAAAAGTAACAAATCATGCTTAATTATGTCTTTTTAAACTTCTTTTGCAATGCTTAAAAATAATTACAAATCTTTCATTCAGCGCTTAAATAAATTTTCAGGGTATTTACTTGAATATTTTTTTCATTTTTATTTTAAAGTTTTACAACTTAAGGCCAAGGGGACAAAGAACACCACCAAAACTTTCATTTAGTGTTTTAAAATTGAACTCACTTCAAAGTTTTTACAAGTTGTTTATCATTGTCTGTTTAATTATAATTTGTTTGAGAAAAAATAAAGTTGTGCGTTTATGTTCTCCCATGTCCCCTATAGGGAACTTGTGGGATCAAAAGTTCCATCTTCATTACAATTTGACTTAATCCAAAGGTATAAAATAGATGTTGTGAAGGATCTCCCCAAGACCCTAATATCTTGGGTAATCTAGAAACAACCATAAAGTTCTTTTACTTGGTTTTTATTTCATTGCATCTTGGCTTATGAGGGGGAATTCATCACCTCCCATAGGTTTTATAGAGAATATTTGACCCAATATTTCATCTCCTAACATTATCTTCAACCCCTCTCCATGGGGGGTATAGAAATTAGGATCCCCTTACTACGATGATGGATTGAGTGGTTAAACCATCTTTTCTAGTAGAGGCTAATCCCAAGATGTTTGAGCATATTAGACATCACACTACACTGATTGAGTAATGGATGTAGTGGTTGTAAAAAGAGAAAGACCATTTTATAACAAGCCATATGATATAGACCCAAATGACATGTGATTATTTTGTATTCTAACATGAAATTCATATTCATTTGATCCATCTAGACGTTTGAAAACTTGTTACTTTAGTTAACCCCACTTTACCACACCTTATTAGTTTAGGGCTTAAGAAAATTAATTAGTTGATTTGTATTTATCTTAGATTACTTGGTTTTGTTTGGAGTCAAAACTATTTATTAACAAAAGGTTAAATAACCAAACACATTGTCCACCATTTTCTTAAACAAGGAGGTGTTATGCTACCCAAGTGAAAACCATTTTTTCATTATTCAAACATTTATCATAAACTTTGTGCCACATCTTCCATTTTTTCATAATTATGTTACCTATTTGAGTCTAGACCATTTGCCCAATTTTATTAAGTCCTTAATTAATAATTTAAAATTCAAAATTACACCTTTAGAAGTTCATAAGGTTTATGTGTTAAGTGGGTTCACCATTTACACTAAACATGAAGGAACTTAAGTTTAATTTCCAATTTGAATTGAGGTTCATTGTTAGACTCAATCATTATTATCATTTGGTATGACTCAAATCATCTTATGTATCACTCATGTTTTGATTCCTCGGATACATTTTGTACTACCCATTCTATTGCACCATTTGTCTTGAGTCTATATGATACAAACACTTTTTGCCTTAGATATTTGTAAAAAATTTGAGTGTGTGTGCCATTTAAATTGAGGGAAGTAGTGTTATGTAGCCAAAATCATTTTAAACCATTTTTCCTTAAAGTATTGAATCAAGCATTTATCACACCTTTTGATAATTTTAGCATTGTTATTCTACTCAAATTATTTTGAAACTTGTTTCATAGGCCTATTTGCATAGAGTCCAAGTTTTTCCAAATTTCCAATCATTTTGAGTACACTTTGTGAGCCTTTATCTAGTACAGTTATTCCATTCATTTTAGTCTAGTTTCTTGGTCAAAATAATCAAGTTTGTGTTATTATTAGGGAGAAAATAAAATCTCTCCAAATGCCTTTTATTTGATACCTCATACCCATTAATCAAGTTTATATCTAAGAGTCAAATGCCTAGTTTTTTTAGAAGTGTTTTAAATATGTTAGATTAAATCTATAATATTTGTCTCAAGTATATATTTTTATGCCATTTGGCCAAAAGTAATATCATGTACCATTATTTGAGCCTAGATTTTAATATTGATTTTGGCCAAAAGACCTAGAAACTTTTCTTTTTTCCTAGATTAAACTCATTTGAAACACTTTGATCCTAGAATCTGGCATTTTGATTTTGAGTCCATCTACTTGACCTTTTTAATGTGAGACATGTAATGTTAGACATTTGAAATTAGATTATTTTTCACAAATCATTGAATCAATATTTTTAGATATACATATCCATCTGTTTTCTCTATTTGATAACATAATAGATAAAAATGTAATGGTAAAAAACATAGCATTAAAAATATAGTATGATAAAAACATCAAGAGGGACAAAAATAGTGAGGAAAAATGTAGCGGTATTGGTAATGTCACAAAAATGTCATGAAGAGCATAATTGGGACATTTTAGTGATTATCACATTGTTTATTTGTTGTCTAGTTCATTTTGGTGATAATAGTTAACATTTCATGTTGGAAAAGTAATGAACAAAATTTACAAGCAAAATAATATAAGAAAATGTGATTTCATGAGTTTGGAAATTTAGTTAAAAGTTGTGTCATATTCTATGTGAGTGCATCCTTTAATATGTTTTGTTCCTACAAATTTTTATCCTTGCTACATGTTTTTGTTGCTAGATTTTTCCTCGCTACATTTTTCATGCTACATTTTTAACTGCTACATTTTTGTTCGCTAATTTTTAGTAGGATTCCATATTTTTTACTAAGTTAGACTAAGTTTGAACCTCTTTTTAGACATCACTTTTTTAGAGTTTCTATAACTCTACTCATTTTGGTTTTAAACCATTTACTATGGATCCCAACATGTCTTCCTACACTCGTAGTGGCCTTATGTACTATATGGGATTTAGTAATGTAATTGCACAAGAAATGGTTCAAGACCCCTATATATATAATGTTGCTTATGAGATGGATCCTTATCCATCTTATAACACTCAAATAAGGACACAAAATCTAGACCCATTGGCTCAATATTTAGTTAAAACACCTCCATACTCAAAGTAGGATCAAGCACAAATGGAGTAGTACCTAGTTACGATACCTATAGTTGAAAAGCCATTTACTTAATAGTTGTACTATGTTACTACACCATCCATGTATGATCCTTATTTATTTGAGCATCACTTAGTAGAAAATAAAGATGAGATTTTGGTTATAGATATATAAGTAGGGGTTAAGGTTTTAGTGGAATTCCCCCATGAGAATTTGTCTAGTATAGTAAGAATACCTCACAACATACTATATAGTCAATAGGATTCTTCTAGAAACAATTTAGGTCTATTCCAGACAACATATCATGGGACCCTAGTATGCTTGTCAAATATAAGGACCTCATGGAGGAGCTACTTTGTACAAATACCAGAGAGTATACCAAACCTACTTGAATGTAGAGTGTGATTTTAATCAGATGACCATGTCAAATAGGCCTCTCATAGATTTAGTTCCTTCAATAGGAGTGTTAATAGAATTGATAGTTAAATAAAATTAGGGTGTAGACCCACTTTGCACAAAACACCTTAGTCAACAACTTGTTTCATATGTCAACCATCGAAGAAGTGTCTTCTACTTCTATGTAGAGTACTGATCAAAATATAGTGGATAATGTGAAAGCAATGTCCAATCCAAATCAAAAGTGATTTAAGTACACACACAAATAGTCCATAAACAAGTTTACCTTTAGTTAACACCATGAGTGGTTCTCCAAATCAAGGAGTAAGAGTTTCTATGTCTTGACCTCAACTATCTACTACCACTTTTAATCCTCAACTAGCCACTTCTTCAAGTGCTCAACCAATAGGGTTAGGTGGATAGCCAACAACAAAATGAGATAAATCCTACTCCTCCCCAATGGGTGATGAGTAATGTTTAACAACAATAGGCACAATCAAACATACCAACATAGTAGAGGTAGAACATATTTTCACCTCAATAGGGGGCAACCAATATTCCACCTGATCAAGTAGCAATGAACATACCTCTTTCCTCACTGACCAATATACTAATTCAAAGATAAATGATGTCTAATCAAAAAAATATGACTATTGGTTAGTAATAAATGTTGAATATCCAAAATTCATCCATTTCTCAAATTGGATTATCATAATAAAGAGGTTCTAATGTTATTCAAATATTGATCAAGAAACTTTTGCCTTTTGTGTATAACGTGCCACTAGTTCAAAGATAGGGTCTTGTTTCATAAGTCCCCAAATAGAAAGGTTCTACTAGTTGGAAATAGGTCCCTATTTAACCCCAATATGCATACTATAACCATAATCCTCCATCCCAACCTCAAAACCCTAAAACTCAAGCCCACATATCTAATCCAAACCATAATATAACATCGTAGTATTTGCAGTTCCAACAATCGAACCCTGATCCGTGTATGCATATTCTTAGTCCATTCTAAAACCAAACCAACATACCAAAAAAATACCTCCATCATACCCAGGTCAAAGTGTTCCACTTGTGACTACTCAACCATCTACCTAGGCCAATTTTCCACCTCAAACCAATGTTCCCTCTAGTTTCCTAGCCCAAGAAATACAATAGATGAAGGATATAATTTTTTCCATCAAAGATAGGGAAGAAACCAAAAAATTTAAGTTAGATGATGTGTTTTATTCTCCATTTAACATGGAGTACTTGTAGATACCATTTCCTCTAGGATATGAACCACTAAAATTTGAAAAATACAAGGGGAAAGGTGACCCCAAGGCTCATTTGACCAAGTTCTTTGTTGCATGCTAGCGAGTAGCATATAGTGACATATATCTTCTATTTTTGTTCTCAAGGAGTCTAGCAGGATAATCCTTGAAGTATTTTTTAAAGTTTCTTAAGAATTTAGTATCAAATTTTGATTATCTTTTAGATAAGTTTGTGCAACACTTTTCATATAATCTTGAGCATGAGATTCCATTGGTCTACTTAATGCAAGCTAAGTAAAGGTCTGATGAAATTTTTGAAAATTATTTACAAGGATGGAGAGCCCTTACAAGCTGATTCACCCACAGTTTACTAGATAAATAGTTATCCATTATGTTTACCAAATTTTTTCATAGTGATATATATTATCATCTGTAACTCTAGTGTGTGCATACCTTTAAAGAGATCATTGAGAAAGGTTTTCTAATCAATAAATCCTTTTATTAATAAATGGATCATCAAGATTACTTCATTAAATCATAATAAAGGTACTAATCAATGAAATGGCCAAAAATTACATCAATTCCAAATTCAAGCATCACAACTAGCATAGGAAAATAAAAATGATAGACCAAAACAAATTCAATCACAACAAAAATGTTATTGGAAATGGAGTAATATAGTTGAGACATGTCCAAATGGTGGAAACATATCCTCAAGCCATGTATAATGTATAAATTACTCCTAAACCATAACTTTTTTAATAGGTATAATAGCCTAGGCCCACACAATAAATGCAGTAGCCTTTGCCATTACAAACCCCTCCTCTAAGGAGAATCGTGCATAATCATCACATTTTTAGTGACCTTGGAAAACCTATTAAACCTATATTTTTCAATCTTTTTGTCACTAATCTAATTAGGTAGTCTATATTAAAACATTATCTTGAGGGAATTCCTTATCTTGATTACTACAACCAAAATGAATTCTATGAATATCATCAGGTTAATGGACATAATTTACACCATTGTGTGAAAATAAAACATTTTATTCAAAATATGTTGAAGAATAGGGAGATACCATTAGATGGTGGTGATTCCACTTCCAATTAGACCCTTGAAATATATCAAAACCCCTTTCCCTAACATAAAAACCAATGAAATTAAAAACACCAGCAATAATGGCTAGTTTAACACAAATAATAACAATCTTAAAAACCAAAGCTGAACCAATAGAATCACCAACAACAAAACCAAAAATGTCCAAACAATGGATAGAACCAAAGTAAGAATGGAAAAAACTAGTAGACATACCATGTAGTTTCACATGACTACAATAGGGTTGTAGTTCATATTAAATGAGGTCATCTTAACACCATCTCCATCAATCCAAGACCAAATACCAATTAATCAAGACATTTACTAAATAATGAAAATCTACCAACTCAAATTGATAATCCTTCCTCAACCTAGGACCGCATACAGGCATACCAACAAGTAGGGATTACTAATTTTATACCCTATACTAATAACTCATCATTTCCTCATGACCATGTATAAATGCAATAACAACTTAGGGTTATCCTATATGGTACCACACCATCACCATCATTTGTTAGAAATAATGGTCATGTGGTTAATCCTAATTGTGTAATCATAACTTAAAGGTTGAATATTACCATCCCATGCCCACAACCATCTACCACTTTGTCCATCATCCAACCAACCATTATACCTTTGAATAAGCCATTTAACATAGACTAAGAAAATAAGTTTGAAATTATGGAACAATTACAAAATATGCCATCATAGATCTTGATTTTATATTTTTGTATACGTTAACAATTCAAACAAACATCTTAAATGAGTTAATTATCCAATCCAGTATTTCAAGTGACATATCCCTTGACAAATTCTAAGATTTGGTTGGACACCTAGTTCCATCCTAGCAAGTCACTTTCAACCAAAGTGATATGTCATCCCTTAGACCACTGCATAACAATCCATTGTACATTAAAGTTTGCATAAAGTGGCACAAAATGAAATGTGTCCTTGTAGACAATGGATCAAGTTTTAAAATAATGTCTCTAAAGCTCATCAAGCTTCTTAGGTACATGATGATAGATCTTTAATTAGAGATAATAACCATCAAATATTACGATAATGAAGAATGAAAATTACAAGGCACTATATGTTTACTAGTTATCCTTGAATACTTGACCCATGATACACTTTGTCATGTGCTAGGTCTAGATTTGTCATACAATATGCTTTTGGGTATACCTTGGTTACATGAAATTTGTGCATTCCCATCAATTTTGTAGCAATGTATCATGTTCTCCTATTCAGGGATGGAAGTTTGTATACTAAGATATTTACATCCATACGAGCATTGTAAATACCTAGAAGCCAAGTTTAAGAGCTATAACTATCATTTTGGCATGAATCTAGTGGCCAAACAATATAAGGGAAAGTTAATACTCCTTGATTTTATAAAAGATAAATTCATTGATCCTAATACCCATGATTCCATTTCCCACATGCCACCTCTTTATATGTCCAATCATTATACCATCTCACCTAATGGTACAAGAGAGTATTTTACCCATGATACCTTTCACATTGTAAACCTTCCATAAAACCCAAAGTCCTTTGGAAGACCTAAATCCAAGCCACTTCATATATAATGGAAACAAAAAGGCAAAGGTAAAAAGTATAGTCCAAGAACCATCACATTTATACCAACATATAGCCTAGAAAAGGACCCTTTCAAAGGAGATGAATCTTGGTTATACAATGATAAGCAAGAAAAATGTTACAAGAATACAAAGTATTATATTACCAATATGGATCATGAAGAATCAACACTATAAATGAGGAGGCCTTAGATCAAATCAATAAGGAACACTTTATCTAATTTCCATGACCAAATATAAAGGGCCTTATAGACTTGGATTTAAACCACCTGGGGTGACCCTATGTACCTTAATCATGTTCCATATCCATCAACTAGTGATGATGATGATAATAGTGAAGAAGAGTCTGATCATAGCCTTTCTGATGACCTATCCAAGACCAACCTATTTAATCCTAATTCCATTTGTATCCTTAGACCAATCATTCATCACAACCCATTGCCATTGTATTATCCTTAACTAATAGATTGTGACTAATAAGAACCCAATGTGCTGATTAATGAGTTCTAAAATGATGAGGATTTTTATGATTTTATTAGCCTTAGAGACAATGTTCCATTGGGGGACCATAAATAGGGTTCTCAGTCAAGCTGGATCCTAAAGTATATTTTAGAGAGTAGATGAACACCCTTAGCTAAAAGCAAATAATTAAAACATTGAGGTCCTAAAGTGAGAACCTCTTTAAGGCACTTTTAGACGAGGAAAAAAGTAAAGAAAAAGGCTAGTCTAGTAGTGAAAACCTATTTTAGGTACCATTAGATGGGGGTGTTCATCCTTCTTAAAACATAGCTTAGGGTACCACCAACAACAAACTTGCCTTTGAGTCTGAGTTCAATTTTGAAGAATAATAAGCTTTTGATCAAACCATTTAAGATTTTATAATAGTTTTTATTACATGGCAAAATATCCCATTATGGGTCTTTGATTCATCATGCCTAGGGGAACTCAAAGAGCCAATCCTAAAAAAGGACTCTAATGTTGCTAATCAGTTCAAATCATTACCCACTATTCTTAAAGACAGTTCAACCTTTCTAGTGGAAGATACAATAGAGGTAAACATTAGGTCCCTAGATGACCAAAAATGGATTAATATAGGCACATCCATTAATAAAAAAGAGTGTGAAGTCCTTACAGTCCTTTTGAGGGAATTTATTGACATTTTTGAATGGGAAATTTTGACATGCCAATTTTAGACCCTACCTTGGTTATACACCACCTTATGATCAATCCTGATGCAAAACCAATAAAATAAAAGTTGCATCCTTGAATTTTTGTATTAGTGAAGAAAGTGTTTTAAAAAATCTTGGAATTAAGATGCATTTTATCGATTGACTATTTAGAGTGGATCTCCAATGTTGTGCCAGCTAGAAAAAAATAGAATGAATTATAATCTATACTAATTTCCATGATATAAAAAAATCTTGCCATAAGGTTGATTTCCATTTTCTAAACATTGACATGATCATCTACTCCATAACAAGTTATGAAATGCTTTCATTAATGTATATATTTTTAGGGTACAACCAAATTAGGATAACACTAAAAACCCAACACAAAATAGTGTTTACCACTCCATGGGGAACATTCTATTATCAGGTTATGTTGTTTGGTATTAAAAATGTAGGTTCCACCTATCAAAGAGTCATGACTATCATATTTCATGATATGTTGCATGACATTGTTTAAGACTATGTCAATGATATTCTTAGCAAATCAAAGACCAGGGTTAATTATCCAGTAGTGCTGTGTAGAATATTTGAAAGACTATGTGAGTACAAAGTCAAACTTAATCCTAAAAAGTGTGTCTTTAGAGACACTTAAATAAAATTTATTAGCTTCATTGTGTCTTTTTGAGGCATTGAATTTTATCCATCCAAAGTCCAAACCATAATAGAGATACCACCATCGACTAATTTGAAGTAGTTCCATAGTTTATAGGGCAAGATATAGTCTATTTGATGCTTCATATCATTATTGGCTGATAACTATCATCATTTTATGATTATTTTAAATAAGGGAGTCACATTTCACTAGGATGATCACTACTAGATAGCTTTTTAGCAACTAAAAGACTATCTAGTGAATCCACCTATTTTTTTGCCTCCTATGCCAGGGAAACCCTTCTTGTTGTATCTATCTATTACTAACATTTCCATGGAGGAAATTTTAGCTCAACACAATGATAATGTTAAATATTATGTCATATACTATTTAATTTATATATTAGTCATCTATGAACATAATTATATTCCCATTGAAAAAGCTTATTTAGTCATGTTCTTCGTAGCTCAAAAAATATGACATTGCATGTTTAATAATAAGACCATGGTTATTTCAAAAGTACATTCACTCAAGTATCTATTATCTAAAATATCTTTACAAGGCTATATGTCTAAATGGATCATGTTTCTTAGTGAGTTTGACATCGATTATGTCAACCAAAAATCCATTAAGGGGTATGTTCTTGCACATCAAGTCGAGTACCCCTTGATGATATAGAGCCATTGACATTCCAATTTTATAATGAATACATAATCACAATCATTGACACACCTATTGAGGAGTATTAATAGAATTTATATTCTATGTGTCATTAATATCATATGGATGAGGGGTAGGCCTTTTATTTATTAAACTATAGGGGGATCTAATCCCTAAATCATTCATGATCAACTTTCCTTGTACCAACAAAATGGATAAATGTGAATCACTTGTTTTAGTACTTTGAAAATTGGTAGAATGGGACATACCTCATCTCAAGGTTTATGGTGATTCTTAGTTAATCATCAATCAAGTTATAGACCACTTTCAGACCAAATATGACAAGATAATTATATTTAAGGCCATGGTTGACACTTTCAAATATTAGATTACTGACATTTAGTTTGAGCATATACCAAGGGCAAATAATAGAACCACATATGTTATGGCTACTATTGGATCTCTAATTTGACAAATGGACACAACTAAAGAGTATTAGTTCCTTGTTGAGATTTTTCTAGTGCCAGCTCATGAACCTTCAACTATCATGATGATTTGTGATATTGTTTTTTCTATCTCTGTCTTGTATTAAAAAATTTACAAATACCTCCACAACCAAATTATAACACCTAACATATCCTAGAATTAATATAAATACTTCATCCACCAAACCACTAATTATACCTTACTTAGATCAACCTTTTACGACTATAGTTTTGATGGAACTCTTCTTCATTATTTAAATTTGATATAATCTACATTATAATTCAAGTAATTTTATGGAGTATGTTGATCCCACACTAGTGGCGTAGTCCTATCCAAAAATATCCTATGTATTAGTTATTACTGTCTCATAATGGACATAGATGTAGTTGCATATGTGAATAAGTGTGACAAGTGTCAATGACATGCCAATATGATTCATGCCCTAGTCAAGACTCTAAAACTAATGTTGACACCATGGCCATTTACTACATGGGGACTTGACCTCATTGGAAATATAAATGCTACCTCATTCAATGGCTATAAACATATCCTTACCACCACCAAATATTTCATTAAGTGGGTTGAATATATACCCCTCACTTACATGACTAGAAAGGTTTAACGTTATGTTATCCCTTTTGACATTATATACGATAATAGAAGATAATTTAAAAATAAGGATGCAGAGAAGATATGTACTAAATATAACATCATAAAATATTTATCCATGACATATTACCATAAAGGTAATGGTCAAGATGAAGCATCAAACAAAACAATTTTCAACATTCTTAAAATGATTGTCAATGATGGTAGTCATGATTGGCACCTTTAAATATTTCACACCCTTTGGGCATACCATACCAAACACTATACACCCACACAATCACTTTTTATGTTACTAAGGGCATTATTCCCATTGAGGTAGAGTTTCCTTCTCTATGCATCTCTTTCAAGCATCTCCTAGATGACAATGACTATTGATTAAATCACCTGGAAGGGCTAAAATTACTTGATGAGAAATGCATGGATACGGTAAATAATCTCCAAACCTATCAAAATTGAATTTGATGCCACTAAAATTGGTGCATAAAACATTTAAAATTTGAACTTGGTGATCTTGTCCTTAAATATAACCAAAAGAATATCAAGATCAAAAAGAAGCATAAAGGCAAGTTCAAACCTAACTAGGTTGGTCCTTTCATCATTATGATAAATTATGGAATAGGATCATATAGTCTTACCACACTAGAAAAAAATTTAATTGATGAACTAATGAACATTACCCACCTTAAGTGGTACTACGCTTGAGTGATTTGGTATATTATATATAAGGACCATTTCAAGTTGTATCATTTTATCAATCTTCTTCTTTGTACTATACCATTTTACCATCCTATCATCCTACAAATATATCACTTTTTCCTATCTCATATCCATTATACCATACCTTTCCCATTAAAATAGTTGATTTTATCCCTCCCTACCCATCCCTATGACCTTGGTTTTATTACATTTGGTTCCATCACCATTTTAGCAAGAGGATTCAAATCTAGTTTCAGTAGTCATTTCACACATTCTAGATAAAGATAGTATTTTGGAATAGTAAGATAGTAGTTTGGTAGTTGCATCCTTAATTTCTCATTCCATTCTCTATACCAAGTGCACCTATTTATAACCTCTAATGGGAAAATTAGTGTCCCACCAATATTTTTACTAATTATAATGGCTTATGGGTAAATTAGTATCATTGACCTATGTCATTCTATCCTAGTTATAACCGCCTATGGCCAAACTAGGGGAGACATTTATTTATCATGTTTTAACATACCAACAAGCCATTTCCTATGTTGTACTATGCCTTTATACTAATTTCACATTTTTTTTTTGAATTGATTACTACACTAATCAGATTCCTCTAGTATAAGGAAGAACTATAATGACTTGAGGTCCCATCTTGGGACTATGTAGGTAGTGATTGATATTTTTTGAGTTTAGCTCAATCACCCTAATCCACACTCTCACCATTTTTTGAGCAACCTAAGCCACACTCTCACTATTTATGAGTGACCTAAGCCATTTTATCTCTATTTTGTGAGTAACCTGAGACATGATCTCTCTATTTTGCAAGCAACCTAAGAAATTTTCTTATCATTTTGTGAGCTTGGATAGTTTAGTGTCTCATCATTCTCGATTGAGTTGAGATACTCCAAAATCCCAAAAATAGTAAAAAATCAATTTAAAAAAAATGAAAAACATTGACCACTTCTTTGCCTTAAGGATTCTAGGAACCCTCACTAAGTCACAAGAAAATCACTTATCACTTAGTTTCCAAATCCTTTTTGACATTTTATCTCATGCACTTGCCATTTTTCAAAACCATTTTTATTCTTCTATCAAATCTATTATGTTTGTTTTTCATTAGTTATAATTTTCTTCTCATTTGCTGGGAAAACTACGTTTGGCTTGAAGTTTTTGTTGGATATTACATCCATATAACTATGTAGGTAGAATCCACTTGCCTAGCACATATGGAGATAGCTCAGCTACCCGCTTCCTTTTCTTTTATTCCCCCTCCCCCCCCATCTTATCTATTTGTTAAGTTTTTCCCTATTTTCTATGGGCAATATTCATCACATTATTTATACTAACATTAAGACTACCTATTATTTGTTTATTTTTTTGTTTGTTTGTTTGTTGTTTGTGTGCCTATTTCTTTGCTTTCAACATTATTTCCTTGATTTAGTATATGTGCATTCATTGGGTGATTTTTTGTTCATTTATACTTAAATCCATCCACATTCATATGTATACATTACCATCATGGATTTTATCATTGGTGCATTTTTTTCCCTTATATATTAGATTTTGGGAGTTAGTCCTTATGCATTTGTTAGCCCAATCCTCATGGTGTTCTATCATGATGCCTACCATACAATGCTAAAATAAAAATCATCTTCAAATAGTCTACTCAGCAATGGCAGTATCAACATATCCTTCACACCATCATTAACACCATCCCAATCATATCCCAAATAGAGTAATTAACCATAAAAGAATTTCAACCTTTGTTAGTTTGGACAAGCATCTCCCTAGTAGTAGGTTGTTCCAATTCATCATTACTCTCTATGTCAATTTATCGTCATCATTATCCAATCAATCAAGTTTTCCATAATCAGGTTCTAATGATTATAACCACCTATGGGGAAATCATTGTACACCATTCCACCTGTATTTCTCAATGATTATAACCACCTTTGGGAAAATAATTATGTTTTCACTAAATTTACTTTATTTTTTCCAAAATAGAGGCATGTTATTATCTTGTTTGTTTATCCTAACTAGGGTATCTCCATCTTCTGAATGATTATAACAACCTTTGGGCTAATCATTATGTTATCATACTATGTTACCACTATCAGGGTACAATGCTTATAACTACCTTTATCCAAACCATTTTACACCATCTCACTTGCATTCTTAGTGATTTTGACTAATTTTTAAAACTCATTATGTTCTCACCCCATAATCTTCCTTTCTTTGGTCCCCTCATTTCACTTCTTTATTTTGAGGGACCATTTGTTGACTTACTTGTGCTAATCATTCCCTCGAGGGGGCATCATAAACTTCATCCATTATCATTGAAGTTGTAGGAATACATGACATTTTATTTTTTCAAGAAGACATTAATCTGTTTATAGCTTTTAATTCCTTCCAAAATAAGGGTAAACTATAGACACCTAAAATTGGCCACTAATAACTTCCAACAAGACTTCAAACCAATTAACAAGACTTCAAACCAATTTATACCAAAATGCACAATTTGGGCTAAAAACACAAAAATGCCCTAAAATATTTGAATCTATCATATACAAGTGCTGATTTTATCAAATTTATCCCTAAATGGGGAAATTCATTATATGATATAGCTATCTTTGATCAAATAATTTTGAGTCAAAATGATGATTTCGCATCTAGGTACTCTAGATTGCTCTTTTCTATTAATTTCCAGCATGAGACACATGCCTTTGTTATTTTGTGTCAGCAAAATCCTAAATGGGATAAAGGTTCCAATTCATATAACATCACATCATAATTCTAATCTAATTAAATTTTGAGCCAATACTACAACATTTTGACCAGTTTGATTAATTTGTGCACCAATTCCCAAGATTTGCACCAAAATTGATAAATCATGTTTAAGGCTAATTAATTTGAATCAAGAGATTAAGTCAATTTTACATGTAACCTAAGTCAATTTTAAAAGGAACCTATTGAATATTTCATTAATGGAAATTGATATTGAATAACTGCATCATCTAAGACATCATTTTTTTGGGAAGGCATCCCTAGCCCATAAATACAATAAATATTTGATTAAGCCCTCCCATACCTCTTTAATGCCTCTCTATCCTAAATGTTTATGAGGGAATTTATTGATTTTGGCCTCTAAAATTGAATGTATTCTTAGCCACACATCTCAATTTTGAGATGGATGGTTTAGGTTCATTCTGATCATTTGCAAAAATCTATAAATATAAGGCCTCATAAACATAATTTTTAGCTAGGATAGTGTAAAATTATAATGATTAAATGCATTCAAAATCCATTTATTATAGTTCTATCATACACATTTTTTTAACCAAGACAAATCCATCATAAGACAAAGTTTCTAAGGAGAGAAGGAGCCAAAGAAATCCATTTTTGAAGACTCTTTGATACACAAGCTAAACAAGCCACTCTAAGAACCATTTGGAAGCTCCAATAAAGGTGAAGGAAGGTTTTAATTGTTTTAGTTGTTGCTTTCATATGTATGTTTGTCACCAAGATCCCCCTAATGTCTAGGCCTAGATATTGTCATACTTTTTAGTATGTTATTTTCATTTTTAATTTCATTTTTAACTAACACTTGATCTAACCTCCTCTCTTGAGTCAAATTCCTAGTTCACAGTTATATCATTATGGTATTTATTTCTTTTTTGGTGCATGAGTTATATTTTAAAATAGTTATCACTTTAATCTATAACTAGTTTGAATGTATTTTTGATGATAATTATAATCCCCTTTTGTAGATGTGCAAGAGAAATATGAAAAATGTGGAAACATTTAATTTTACATGTTTAAGTTTATTGTGTGTTATTTCCATTTTATTCCTAAAAGTTTTTGGGTGTTCGTGTGCTACAATAGCTATAAGCAAATATCAGTCTTTGATTCCTTTTAATACCTTAGTTCAAGTTCTAGTATTGAAAGGTTATCATCTTTGGTTGTCTATAGGCCTCTTTTCTACACTTATTTTCCTTATTTTTTGATTTTATTTGAGAATCCTTCCCAATTTAGTTAAAATCATCATCTTTACATCCTCTCTAAGTAGATTTAGTTTCATCTATAACCAATTTAATCATGGTAGAAATTTTTTATCACTCACTACTATTCCACAAATAAGTTGATATAAAATAAAAAACACTATAACTCATGCCTTGAAATGAAATCACCAATCCTAAAATGTTAGAGGCAATCTCACAAAGGTCTCATATTTGTTCAAAAACCACACCAAAATTATTCAATGTAAATAAGGTATAATAATTAAGCACATATAAAATATAATGATTCAAGGATAGTTTCCATTTTTCACATGTATGTGAGATGGTAATTAAACACAAAATACTCAAAATATATTCACACACCCAAAATAATTTCCATACAACTATATAAACATCAAATTTATTGAAAGTGATAAAGCGACTAGTTATCTCAAGAGCCAAACCAATATTTATTGTTTTTACATTTGTTGTTCACTTATTGAGTGCATACTCTTTCTCAATTAGTGTTTTACATGTCATCTCCCTCATTATTTTGTTTTTTCCCTCAAGAGATTCAAATAATACTTCACAAAGCTTTGTCCTTGTTACTTAGAAACCATGGGCCAAAATAAGAATTTCAATCTAAAATTTACAAAGTTATTGTTATAGGATGAATTAGTGCCAAAATTCTTCTGTAAAATGGGTGGTTATAATTTTTGAATAATGTATATGGTTATGATGAATAAATGGTGGAATAATTCATTTTTAATCTTGAGATGGATCACTCCAAGCTGAGAGGAATAATTTTTTTATAGGTGACATTATTACTAGTAATATTTATGTTATTTTATGTAATACCATGCTCATAATTAGAAAACCTTCTTATAGATACTTAATATAGGTCTTTCATGAATAATTGGAACAAACCATGTAATTAACTTTCAATCTAAAATAAAAACTAGGGTCACTAAGATAGAGTTTTCCAAATCCATACAATATTATTGCCTTTTGGGTGATAAAATACCTCAACTTGTTAGAATTATTTATTGAGTTGGGCGGGTGGGGGGGATGAATCAATAGACAACAATTTTCATTCAATTCTAAAACTCATTCCATGAAATATTCATTTGCTTAAGATCAAATAGTGTATAGAGAAAGAACAAAATAAGAACATAAGAGATTTATGTGGGAAACCATCTTAGGGGATAAAACCCACTAAACCAAGCACATGGAATACTATCTTGTAATTAAAATATTCAATTTAGACTAACACAAACTGATCAAGGAATACCCGCCTCTTAATTCAGTCAAGCACCCACTTGACCTTTAATTAGCACCAACTAACAAGAAGGCTACAACCCCCTAGATGATAAAGAACAAAATAAATCACCTAAAAAATGATATATACCTCTGATCTAATGTCTGATAAACTTGATGATTTAATTCTCTTTCTTTCACTCTGCACCCTTCAATCTCTCTCAAACAGCCTCTAGGGTTCACTTGTTTAATATGCCTCTTCTAGGCTCATTAGGTCTAAAAACCTATGTGTTTACTTATATAAACTTGATCAAATAAGAGTGGCTAATATTATTAACCCTATTAGTATCCTTAATGACCTGATACTTATGTTTCAAAGGTTTTATCCTTCGCTTAATTCCACTTCTTCTCAACCAATCCAAATAGGTCTTTTAGGCCTTACCATTATACCTTACTCTTCATCCAACCCATCTTGATCGGCCAAGATAATTATTAGGCTTGTTTTAAAATATGAATATATAAACATGAAATTTACATGGGTGAGACAATCCACTCCATAGGTTGGTCATTATCCTTAAGACCCAAATCCTCCATTAGGCCTAGTTAAGACTTAAAACAAATAAGCCTTCACACCCACATGTTACACTTGTGACCCCTTCTACCACCTTATACCTTTACCAAGATATGAAACACATAAAAAATACATAAAATATACTATTTATCACTCCCACATAGGTCCATTCCACCTATAACACTAACTCACCACTTAAACCAAGTCATTTTAGCCTACTCACCATTAGGCCTATAAACACAAAAAAAGTTTATCATATAGAAATGGAGCATATAAACACTTTTCTCAAGAAAAAAACTAAACCAATTGAATTAATATATCATAAATTACCTTATAAACATCAAAAAACTCATGTTTTTCTTCAAATATACTAATAACCCTTCCAACTCACTTCTGTAAAGTGATCACTCAAAAACTATATGTGGCACAAAAACATAGTCATGAACAAGTTCATCTTTAGTAATTTAAAATTAACTTACATAAATTAAAATCTATATTAATATATCATATTATTATTATTATATACCATCATATACTTTATATTTCTCTTATTCTAGAAACATTCATTGGTCTTACAGACCAATCTCTCATGTCTCTATCTCACAGTCTTAACACAATCTACCAAGCCATTTTGGCTTCCTCATCTCACCACCTTAACCTATATTTAAAAATTAAAAAAATATTTAATAGATAAATTAGGTTTCTAAAAACATAAATATTTCCATTATATTAATCACCTCTTATCATAAATCCACAAACACTTCATTTTCCTTAGGATGCCTATAGCAATTATCTTGACTCAAAACATAGTCATGGTGAACATGACTCCTAAAAATTGTGAAGAGACTTATTGTATATTAAAATAAATTAATTTGGTCCTTAAAAATCCTTATAACATTTTCAATCACAAACATTTAGAGTTATAATTTCATATATGGATCATATAGATCATCTAATGAGACATACTCCTTCACTATCCTCATTACTCAAAAAAGACATCTTGAAAGTACCTTCTTGCCTATGTATGGTAACCAAAAAAACTTAAAGCTTAAGGTAAAATTATTAATATGTCTCAAAAAAATATCTTAAACCATTGGGGCCATCCTTACTCACCTAGAAATATTTCGTAAACACTTATTCATTCTGACTGGATTTTTCTCACTATTTCCATTATTTGGCAATTTAGCAATAGGTCAACTTGATTGATCAAAATGATATAAATAGTGATTATTTATTTGAAAAATAACTCGATGTACCCCAAAAATTATTCTCTACCTTCAATATCCTTCAAATTTAATGTGTTCACTTAGTCAACTCTTCTTGTAGCATCAAATTCTTTAGAAATAAGTACTTTCTTATACTTCTATTTATTATGATAACACACCATTACCGCTTTGAGATAATTGGAGGATTCATTTACATGATCTAATCATAAAAATTAAATTTCCAATTGATTATAGCTGCTAATATTTCATATCTTTCTAATCACTCCACTATGAAGGTTTATAAGAGAGTTTTGACCAATTTACATTCTTAACAAATGTTCATAAAGCTTTGTACCTAAAAATATTTAAAAATTATTAAGAAACCTTTTTAGTTCCATATTCAATCTCTCCTAAAAGTCTTAGATCACCATGGAGAGTCTACATGTGCCAACAAGCATCAAAACTTTTTTTTCAAGATCTCAACTCTTCATTATGTATTCATATGAGACCTTCTAACATTGTTTCTTGCTCAGTCTTCCACTTCAAGACCTAAAACTTGGAAACACATTTTACCCACCCTATTACACCTCCATCCATGATTAGATGACTATGTAGATAAACCTGAGAGTATATATCAAATTTTTCATTAATGGCAAAGGGGGCAGAAGGATAATAAGAGGTTTCCATCAATGATAAAGGGGGCTATTATTGGAAAATGTTGTCATTGATGTCAAAGGTAATGACAAAGTAGTGATTGATGTTTGGATACATATGAGATAATGTGAGCATTAATTGACATTTTTCATGTTGTTTTTATAATTTTGATGTTTTTAAAAGTAAAGGATATAAGACAAAGTATTTGAATAGTGGTCTGATGGTCTTCTCATAGATCTTGTGTAGTGGCATAAGTTTGGTAGCCTAGTGTGTTGAGTAGGTTAAGGCTAGGGAGTAAAACTCTTGGTAGCTATGGATCATGGAATGAAGGTGTATGATATTTTTTAATGTGTTAAGATAATTTGAAAAGGTTTAATGGTGTTTTCTTGATCAAGGTATGGTATGTAATTCTCAAATTTAATATACATAAAGATCTAGTGAGGTCCAAATCCTAGGGGCTATGACCATTTATCAATATGATAGAGAACATTGTAATCATGTATGAAGATGTCGATACATTGGGTCAAAACACATGACTTGGTTTGATTAATTCATCATAAAAGCTTATTGAGTTCATATTTGTAAAAAACTTATCCACATATAAATCATGACTATAACATCTTTCAAATATGTTCCCCCTCACATCATGCACATCTTTCAAGTTTTACTTAATACATCATTAACATATATTGAGCTTGTTACTATTAATACTCTATGTACCTCATCATAGCTCAGACCATCTCTTTGAATAACATTTAGTTATACTTGGTCTTTGAATACACTTAAATTTAGTTATTTTCAACACTAATAACCTTTAACCAATGAAATGAAGCTCTTTTGATATATAGCTACTAGGTTCTTTAGACTTTGAACAAGCTTTGGAATATTTCACTCATTTCCTCACCTTTGGTATGCACCATTAGACCTCTAAAATCCTTCTTGTAAACATGATAACATGTTTACAAGCATGGTAAGAACCTTACCAAATCATATTTTTCTTGTGGAACAACTCAACCTCATATTTAATGACAAATAGACAACTCTGCATGCCTCAATATTTGACCTCTTCATACAAATAATACCCAGCCTGATAGATCAAAATAATAAACATCTTCATATCATTGTGAACACTCATGATACTTGAAACATGTCATTACAACCTTCTAAGACCTTATGAGGTTACCAAAACAAGTGAACTCATCTTACATGATCCTAAGATCACATTCAACCTCTTAGACCAATTCATCTCTACATGATACTCTTCAAAAGGACTTTAATGAATGATTTTGCATACATAATCAATACCCTACTTGATGATACAAAACTTTGTTATCTTCAAAACACTAACAATTTTCATGTCATTTAAAATATGACATTACATCCCTTCATGACCATATGAGTTCATCAAGACATCACTTCACATCATTGGCATACCTTAAAGATCACTCTACAAGAACTTTAGTATACTCTTGATCTAATATAGTCATCTTGAACATAACCTTGAACTCAAACATGCAATAGAAACATGAGAACAACTATAGGAACTTGTCACATAATGCATCTTAGAAATCACTGAGCTATATTGGCTATATAACAGTCATATACCTTGTGAAACATTCACCTCAAGGTTTACAAACACTAATCCCTCATATAATTATCTTACCTATTTTGATCTTGTTCATCAACTCTAAGCTCAATCTTGTCACAAACAGAGCACCTACAAGAACCATATGACCTAGGGGTCATCTCCAAACACTTATATCAACCAACTTTAAGTTAATAGAAACACCAAACAACTCTGTAAGTCAATATTATTGTGTTATTTACAATACCTTCACATATAAACACCTTTCAAGATGAATTTATTTCATAAACACATGTTTTAAGACTTATCCAATCCAAAGGAATAAGCATCAGTGAGTTAAGAATAATATCCAATCATTAGAACATAAAAATAGGATCATTTACCAAGTTATAATCCACTTTCAACCTTCTTGTGTTCACTAAGAGAAAACCTAGTCAACTTTAGTCAACTTTCATATGTAATAAATGAACTTGTACAGACTATCATATCATACCACCACTTGGAGTGTATTCTACATGGAGTCAATAACAACTTTGATTTTTACTACAACAAGATTTGAGAATTGTAATGGATTTTATAAGAAAATTACTACTCTCAAGTATCTTTCTCGTACACCCATCATCTAAATTTCAAATTCCAATGGTTGTAAATTTGAACTCTCAACAGTTATTTTTAGAGGATTAAGATTGAGGTCCTCTAGTATGTCACAAGCAATAAGAGAAACATTGAAGCCATAAAATTAGAAATAGACAACTCCTCATGGAATAAAATTTTTAGGATCTCAGATTGGTACATTCAAAAACACCTCCTGATTTTCTTGACCAAGGTTGACCTATGTAAGAACAAATAATAAATTCTCAAACAAGCTGACTTTTCCATACCTAAATGACATCCTATTATGGTCTACCTTGTTTAGGATACTCTATTGCATTTTTTATTTTTCTAAAGGATACTTTGATATTTTAAAACCTTCTCAATGTATATAGGAATGTCTCACAGCATCCTCCATGCTTTCCAAGACTCATTGCATACAAACACCAAACATATTTATAACCTCTTTTTTATGCAAACAAGACTTTTCTCATAGTCAAGACACCAACACTCCATGAATTCATGTGACATTAATAGCTCCTCTATTGGATATTGTAAACTTAAAGTTTTTACTCTTAACAATTAGAAATAGGAAAATATGCTCATACCTTTGTATTTTAAGAAGATTCAAATAGACCTCAATTAAGTCTCGTAATATAGGCTTCTAATCAAACCATTACCTATCTTTCTTTTACCATGTTAGCTAATCAAGTAAACCATATTCAATAAGCTCTATCATTCAACTTAGGTTTGATCTTTGACTTAGCTTAATTATAGTTTCTTTAACCTTGCTAACACCATCATGCAGACTCTTATGCAGACCTCAACCATGATCTTCACAAAATTATCCATCACTACAAATAAGATGAAAATTGTCCTTATCACTCTTCAAGTTACTTAGGATCACATGTAGAATGTTAAACCTCCTCTAAAGGTATTAATCTAATACCAATTGTTGTAATTATATACTAAGAGGGTGGGGTGAATCAATAGATAATAATGTTCATTCAATTCCAAAACTCATTCCGTGAAACATACATTTACTTAAGATTAAATAGTGAATAGAGAAATAAATAAATAAGCACAACACAAGAGAGCACAAGAAATTTATGTGGGAAACCCTCTTGGGGGATAAAAACCACTAAACCAAGCACATTAACTAATATCCTATAATGAAAAGATTCAATTTACACCATCACCAACTGATCAAGGAGCACCCACCCCTTAATTTTGTCAATCACCCACTTGACCTTTAGATATCACCAACTAGAAAGGATGATACAGCCCCATAGATAATCAAGCACCAAATCAATCACCATCAAGCTTATCTTCACCTATGACATAATGTTTGACACACCTGATTATGGACTTTACTTGTTTTCACTCTTCACCCTTTAATCTCTCTCAAGCAGCCTCTAGGGCCCACTTACTCAATATACCTCTTCTAGGCTCATTAGGTCTAATGACCTATATGTTCACTTGAATCAAATTGATCAGATAATCATGATTAATATTCTTCAAACCCTCATGGTCCTCAAAGACATTCTCTATATCTTTCAAATTATTTTTCTTTATCTTAAGTCTATTTCTTCTCAACCAGTCCAACTAAGACTATTAGGCCTTACCTTTATACCTTACTCTTCATCTAACACATCTTGGTTAGAAAAGATAATTATCACACTTATTTTAAACTAGGAATATTTATACACACATTACATGCGTGAGATAATCCACTCCATAGGTTGGCCATTTTCTTTAAGACCTAAATCATCCATTAGGCCTAGTTAAGACCTAAAGCAAATAAGCCTTCACACCCATACATTACACTCATGACCTATTAGAACATATTATAAATTTAAAAATAGATGGAACACAAAAAAAATAAATTAAATATACTCTTTTTCACATATTTCCATGCCACCTTTAGAACTCTAACTCACCACTTGAACCAAGCCATTCTAGCATACTCACCATTAGGCCTAGAGATAAAAAAAATGTTTATCATAAAAAAATGAAGCATATAAAAAAAAATTATCAAACAACATACTCAAAAAATTACATTAAAAGATTTTAAAAGACCTTATAAACATCACTAAACTCATTTATTTCTTCAAATCTCCTAAGAACCCTTCCAACTCACTTCTTTAAACTGATCACTTAACAACTATTTGTAGCACAAAAGCATAGTCATGAACAAGTTCACTTTTAGTACTTTAAAAGGAAATTAAATTAATTAAAATAAATATTAATATATCCTATTATGTATTATATACCTTCTTCCAATTTATATTTTTCTTTTTATATCAACATTCATTGGTCTTACAGACCAATCTCTTAGGTCTATATCTCACTAGTCTTAACATAGTTTGCCAAGCCATTTTGGCTTCCTCATATCACAAAATTAAGATATATTTGTATATTTTAAAAAAATTTAATATATTAAATATGTTTCATAAAACATAAATATATCCATTAGATTCATTTCCTCTTGTCATAATATGTCAAACACTTCACTTTCCTCAGCATGCCTATAACTGTCATCTTGACTCAAAACATAGTCACGGTGAACATGACTCATAACACTTGTGTACATAATTCCTTGATATTAAAATTAATTTATGTGTTCCTTAAAAATCATTAAAAATTTCCAATCACAAACATATATATGTATAATGTCATGTATGGTACATATAGATCGTTTTATGAGATATATTCCTTCATTGTCCTCATTACTCAGACAAGTCATCTTGAAAGCACCTTCTTTACTATGTATGTGAACTAAAAACACTTAAAACATAATGTAAAATGAGTAATATGTCTCAATAAAATATCTCAAACCATTGGCTCCATCCATACTCACCTGTAACTCTTTCCTAAACACTTATTCCCTCTGACTGGCTTTTTCTCACTATTTTCATCTATTTTAGAAATTTAATGATAGTGTCAACTTGATTGACAAAAATTATTTAAAATGTGACATATTTATTATCCAAACCAACTCCATTTACTTCAATAATTAGTCTTGGCCTTTAATATCCATCAACTTCCATATGTTGACTTGGTCAAGTATTCCTGTAGCATCAAATTCTTTAGAAACACACACTTATTTATACCTTCTACTTACTACCCTGACACACCATTTACACCTTGGGATGCCTGGATGAGTCATATACATTATCCAATAATAAAAATTTACTTGAAAATCAATTATGGGTAATAACCTTTCATATATTTCCAATCACTCCACTACGAGGGTTTATAATAGGGTTTTGACCAGTTTACATTCTTACCGAATGATTATAAAGATTTGTACCTAAAACCACTAAAAAAATCTTGGAAAATTTTATTAGGTCCATATTAAATATATTCCAAAAGGCTCAATTCACCACACAAAGTATACATGTGCCAACAATCATCAAAACATTCTTCTCAAGCTCTTAACTCTTCATTCTGTATGCATAAGAGACCTTTCAACATTGTTTCTTACTTTGTCTTCCACTTCAGGACCTAAAACTTGGTCAAAAACTTTGACCCACCCTGTTACACCTCAATATATGCTTATATGTGCTCTATCATCTTGAAAACTCACTTTTATCCTCCATTTAAACCTCACTAAATCTCGATGCATATTAGGTATAAAATTTCATGCCATACCTTGAACAAGAAACCACCTTGAAACCTCTTATAATTATCTCACCACATTAGAGAGATATCATACACCTTCATGCCATGTTCCATAGATACCAAAATTCTACTCCCTAGCCTCAACCTACTCAACACACTAGGCTACCAAGCTTATGCCACTACACAAGATCTATGAGAAGACCACTAGACCATTGTTCACATACTTTGTCTTCTCCCATTGACTTAAAATAACATTAACATGCTATAAATAACATGACAAATCTCAAGCAATCCTCACCTTAGCTCATATGTATCCAAACATCAATTACCACTTTGTCATTACCTTTTACATCAATGACAACAATTTCTAACATAAATATGTTGGTCAATATGGTTACATGTTGGGTGATTCCATGATAATATTAAGTCACTTAAAACATTGGGAATTAGAGCCTAAATGAAAATTTAACCCTTCCCAATTCCTTTATGGTGCCATCAATTTAATGTCATAAAACTATGTACAAAGAGTATAGTGTATTAAACACCATTGGTTGGTCTAATTAATATGCCAATATAATTTTTTGGAAAAGGTATAAGGAGAGACCAAATGGAATGCATTTTTAGAATGAAATAAAAATAATAAACCTCATTCTTAGAGAATGGTAAAATTTCCTTGCCTCTCCCCAATGTCTGATCTTCAAGATGTATAAATAGATGAAGAGCTAACTGTAGAAACATCTTAAAATAAAATAATAAAGAAATTTAGGTCACCATAGGGTCATGTTAGGAGACAAAAATTGTAGTAGAGGCCATCTCAATTTGAAATTTTCTAAAAATGAGGAAGTGGATATAGAGATACCTAAGCATATGCCTTTAAGAAGTGTTAATAAGAGGCCTCCAAGAGAGAAATGTAGATCTAATAAATTTCAAAAGATGAAGTTTATCCTCCCTAAATAATATGAGTTTTATAAGACTTAGAATGTTATAGAGATTATAAGTATCCTCAATCAATCAATACATATTGATGAGACTCAAAAATCATCAACATTTTAGGAACTTATAGTCATCGTAGAAGAAGAAAACCCTATAGACATGATTGAGAATACTTTAGGTATAGAAAAAATTGCATACATACTTAAAATAAAATAATTTATAATCATAAAATAAATGGAATAGACTTCAAATATATTCTTAGAACTGTTGGGAAAGGTAAAATCTATAAGTTAAACCTTGTAATAGTATATTCACCCTTATTCATCTAGACTTATTATAGAAAAAGGAAAGGAACTAATGATATAAGAGGATAATTAAGCTAATAATCTTAATGAAGAAAAATAAATTATTGTAGTCAGTGCCATTTTCAAGGCTTGAACCAATAATTAGGTTACAATAAGAAGAGATCTCCTTTTTGTAGTAGTTACTCCAAGGTAAGGAGGAAAACATTATTAATTTTCAGCTAGAATAAATTGATTGATAAATTAAGATAAGTATAAGTAAGATCATTATTACCATTACCCATTATCCAATTCAAAAGAAATGTACAATCTTATTATTTTACACCAACATAATTACTACCTGGAAAGATAAATATAAATCCTTGAAAGAGACTAAGAATAAAAAATTCTAAAAAAAGGAACTCCAAGACATGTAAAAATATGGGAATAAGAATGAGACCATATTTTAGGAGGAATTTTAGATTGGGAACAAGTTTATTTCTTATAGGAGGTATACTTCTAGATACAATCTTTTTCTTCAGGAGCAATTTTATAGATAGTAGTTACTAAGGATATCATTTGGATTGCCCTGTGAATTTCAAGATGACAAATAATTATTAGAGGATTAATTCTCAGGATCTCTTAACTAATGGAACCTTTTATGTGAATTATTCTTACATAAATATTTTCTAGGGAAGATCACATATTTTATGATCAATTTGTTTGTAGGGGATGTTCAAATCATAGCCTAAATTTACAACCTAAAAAATCAAAATTTTCTGGAGGAAATAACTAGAGATTTTTTTATTAGTTGAAAAATATAGGGGTTGTGATGAGACATGATTTTAAAAATATAGATACAATCATTACACATTTTAAAAGTCTATCATATACCGTAGGGTTTAAGAAACATTTAACTAAGCAACTTATTTCAATGTGCCACAAATTTTGAATAATTTAATTATAAAGTTTTTATAACAACTCTAGATTTATGCAATAAGATATGGGACACATTGAATATTCCCTTGAAAAAGAGAGAATACATCCCTCCTACAAAATTGATCTAGTACTTTAGGAGTGTCAGGGTTGTGATAGAAAATATTAGATTGGCATGAGGTATAGACCCTCAATTATATTAGAACCTATTCCCTTATGTATAAATTAATCAGCACAAAGACTTGATTAGTTTTAGAGATGCAGAAACAGGGTCAACACACTTAACAGTAATATAAATTTCAATTAGATGAAGTAAGACTCTTATTATCAATATTATGACATTAACCAATTATTGGAAAAAAAGACACTAAATAATAATGAAAAAGGAAGTAGCTTACAAGGTGGCTTGCAATAAATTAACTATGGGAGGGATGACAAGGCGATAATATGACTCATCATATCCAATTAATAACCTTATTTTTTCCTCATCTACCCTTACTTAAAATTGATTTAGATGTCAAAATTAGGATGCATAGTTGTTTTAAAGTAGAATATGGGATATTTATCTTATTTATTGTTTGAAATTCATTGCTACTCACTTTGTCAACTAAGTTATAACATATATGTTGTAAAATGTGTCAATTTTGAATATATAAGTCAAGATGTGGTAATAAAACACAAATAAATTTGTTTTTAACATAAAATTTATCAAATGAGGAGTAGATTTGAAGACTTTGTAGCCAAAGAGGACCATATGAAATTTTTCCTTCAAGTTTTAGATTAGTTTCAAAGGTTACTATCCTAGATCCAAAGATCAAAAGTATAGCTCTTAAGTTCATAGATTGACTCCAAAGGCTTCTATAATGATAATACACATGATGTGAATATATGGAGACCAATTCTAGAATGTCTTGAGATATTTTTTGAAAGCTTTATTGTATTCTAAAATTATAACTTTCTAAAAATAGATGTTTTCATTCATAGTAAAGGTATTTATAGTCCCTATAAAGTATCATTATGAGTAGTTTGAGACTTTTGATATTAAACTATGAGTAAGTAGTTATAACTATTAGAAAAAGTTATCTAACTCATAGCAAAAAAATTGAAAATTTTGTAATATCTAATATTTAGCATTTTCAACAAATTCTCTTAGAAAAGTAGGAAGGTCACAAGTTTTAAATACCAATATATTTTTTAATGTTTTTGGATTGTTAATTCATATTTTTAAGTTTATTTTAAAACATTTTAATATAATTACAATTTTATGTAATAAGGAATATGGTAGATTTGAATTAAGATTAATTTTGAGATAATTGTTATATTAAAAGAATATCCTTGATATTAAGATTTTTTTCACTTAATTTGAGATCAATGATAATTTTAAGTTGAAAATTTTGATAGTTTCATAATTATTTGTATCCCCATTGCAACAGAGGATCAAGGTCCTAGTCATTCAAAGGAAGAAGGAATAATTTTGTATTTATAGATTAATAGTATTTTTCAAGTGTGTTTTTTAGTATTATATGTTGAAAATCTTTTTCAAAATCGTTTTTTAACCTACATGAATATGCATGTGTATTTTTAATCACTATTATTTTCAAAAATTTCCACTCATATTCATCATGAGTTGTATTATTTTAATCTATTTAGTTAAAATTTCAAACTTCTAGTAATTTACATTTCAAGCAAGAGTGGTTTTCATGTCAATTACTTAGATTAAGATTGTGGTTTCAATGACAATCAATTTCCAATTCTAAAAAAGTGTAATTTAATTTCAATAAAATTATATTAAAGTGTAAATTTATTTCATTATTTGAATTCCAAGGTTTTAAGTTAGTTTATTAAAATAATTTACTTACATTAGTAAAGAATGTTAGCCAAACCCTTTCATATCCTCTTGTATACATCCTTTAAACACTACCTGAAATGATATGACATCAAATAAACTTAGTTGATTAAATTAAGAGAAAAAAAATTACCCTAATCATTCCACAATCTCAAAAAAATAACTATTAAGGACAAGTTTCCCATTTTGGTGTTTGATGAGTGGTTAGATGAGTTTCATGGAGTTCACTTTTGATCCAATGTCTAATTATGACCAAGATATCACCAGATATGATTCAAAGAAGATGATATTCCAAATATATCATTTTTGAACTCATGGCATGTCCATTATGAGTTTCTCATCATGATCTTTGGCCTTACCAATGCTCCATCAACATTTAAAGGCTTAATGAAAACAATACTTTTATGCCATTGATATGAAAATTCATACTAGTTTTTTTTTTAATGGCATTATTATCTCAATACATACATAAAGGAATATTTAATACATTTGGACCATTCCTTCCAACTCCTTGATAATAACCACTTATATTCCATATAGTCCAAGTTGTAATTTTTCCCAAAATAAAATTAAGTATTTTGGACACATCATCTTTGAGGAAGGGATCAAATTAGCTACTAAAAAAATGAGGCTATGAAAACTTGACCCAAAACCAAATAAATCAATATATTTCATGGGTTTTTTGGCATTATAAGTTATGATTTAATTATTTTATATGACTAAGTAATAAAATTCACTCAATTAATGTCAATTTTTATAAAGGAGCATTTTTATGGTCTATGATAGTATAAAAATCCTTCAAATTATCCAAGCATACAATGTACACTACACCTATTATGGCTATATCAAACATCTCCAAACCATTATTAGTCTAAATTTATGCCCATGTAGGAGGGTCTTCCCCTCACTTTCACTAGCAAAGCAATAACATTGAATAATTTATCTCATTTCACATATGAGAATGAGATGTTAGTTATACTTCATGTTGTTAACAAGTTATTCCCATACATATTCATGAGGCACTTTTATATTTTAAAAAATGATCACCATATCCCTAATTAATTCTAGAGTAAAGTGTATCTTCACCTAAGAAAAAAAACTGGTTAATAAAATTAATGGCATATGACTATGAGATTACCTACAATAAGGGTAAATAAAATATTTTTTTAGATGTGTTGTATTGTAAGTATGAAGAATATTAACCTTGTGCACATTATCCTTCACCATGATATTTTGGGTGAATTAGTAAAAATAATAATGGTCTCATGACACCCAAATTCCATAAATGATTCAGGAAGTAACCACTAACCCTAATCTCAACAAAATTATTCTTGGGATGGTAATTATGGTACTAGCACCATATTCAACATTGAGGTAGATAATTCTATTTGAGTTGCATGATTATCCATTATATCCCTACTTAGGTTTTTTTTTTTAAATATGGAAGGATCCATAAAAAAACTTATTATAAGGCATTAAACATTGATCAAATAGTTTTTGGTAGAGTGTGAAATTTGTCAACACATCAAATGGGAAATTATCTCCACCCCAGGATTACACCAAGCTTTACCTATTCTTAACTAATTACTATTGGCTATTTCCAAGGAATAAATGATTCTCATAGTAATGGATTAGTTCTCTAAGTATTCCCATTTTTGTTCCTTATCCATATTTTTAGTATCTCCACTCTTGTTCAAACCTTTCTTGATTAGAGCAACCAACTTAATGGGCTGCCTTACTCAATTTTGTGTGACCTTGACTCCACTTTTACTAACCAATTATTGAAGGAAAATTTACACCTATATGATACCCAAATTAAAATAAGTTCTACCTACCATCCATAATTTAATGGCAAAACATAAATTTTCAACAAATATAAGAAGACCTATTTGTGTTGGTTTTCTTCTAATCAATATATTTATTAGGTCAAATGATTACCAATGTATGAATAATGGTAAAACTCTACATACAATATTACCATAAATATTACCCCATATGAAGCCTCTTATAATCAACAACCACCTTATCTTCATGAATACCTTCTAGTAAACTCCAAGGTACATGTATTTGATGTCGCACTCTACACATATGCCATTATCCTTAAAAAATTCTAAGATAATATCAATTTATCATAGAACCACATGAAGTAACATGACAATAAAAACCACCCATAATGGGATTACATTATTGGTGATATGGTTATTATCTAGATCCAACCTTTTAAGTAGTCATGTTTGAATCCAAAAGATCATAAAAATCATGGAATAATTTTGTATGGTCCTTATCAAGTGCTTTCCAAGATTGGTATCACAACATGTGAGTTGGATCTTCCCTCTTCCTCTAAGATCCATAACATCTTCTACATCATTTTTTAATAAAGTCATTGGTCAACATGTTCAAACCCAAATGTCAATGTCATATCTTGAGAGTTAAGGCTTTATCCTCCTTCAGCTTGAATCCATCCTTGAAGGGTGCTCCCTATAGCTCCTAAATCATACTATCTCCAATATTTTGGTATAGTGTCATGGCATGCAATTGTAAGATGTAACATGGATCTCCTAATCTAAATATAGTAATAGTTTCCTCATCTAAAGCTTTTAGGACAAATATTTTTTAGTGAGAGGACATGATAGGACCTCTTCATCCTAACTATTCTATATTTTACTAGGTATTATTAATAAAATATCAAAAGCATATGCCTTGTAAGTCATTCCATTTTTTATTTGTAATTATTGCAAATTTATGGGAGGTTGTAGTTGTCTTGAGTAGACAAAATTAAAGAGAGGGATTAAGTAAGAATAAAATTCATTTATTGAATATTTTTAATGTATTTATGATCAAAGGAAGTTGAACCCTAAAAATTTACTATAATAGTTTGTATTGATATTATATATTTTTATTATAATATTGCTATTTTATTTCCATTCAAGTGAATATTGGTTGTTTTTAGGTTTTTATATTAAATTGTTTTCAAGATTGTTCATAACACTAAATTAGTCAACGAACTTCACTCATTATTTAATATTCATGATAAAATCACCCCATAAGTACAAAACTAGTTATATGAATTATACTTACATGACTATGCATCAATTTTGACATAAAATAGAATCCATACTCTATATAGAAGATGCACTACTTATTTTTTTTCTCATATCTTATTAATAAATAAATAAGGGGTAAAAATATATTATGATATCAATAAAAATATAAAATTTATAAATTATTGATAAAAGGACAAGCCACTAAAGATGAAAATATATTAGAATATTGAATCACATTTATATCCAATATATATGGGTCCATAAAATTTAAAAGAGGTAAAATTCAAGCTCAAAACTACTATCTGACACTCTTAGAACATATTGGTAGGGATTCACTCACCTCATGTATATAAATATGGGATTTAATTAATCCTAATTTGATGTAAAATGGTCACTACTTAGGGCACAATCACAAATCATAACATCAACAAGTCCATAAATATATTGATATAAGATGAAGACATTGATTAATTTTGTTGTCCATAAATTCTCATCCCTATCCTTTCAACATTAATTTTTTTTATTGGATAAGAAAATATAAAATAGAGGAGTATACAAAGATGCATAGATTGAATAAAACATAAAACAATAAAAGGTTTTAATTAATGCAGGAGGAAATACCATCAGAGCCTTTTCATTTTCAATAGCAATGTACCTAATATATGATAAAATTTAGTTTCCTTGAGGACTTGAAACTAGTTAATTTATGGGTTGTGATGAGATATATAATTTACTATGATTAAACTTTTTAATTTCACCTTTAGACCTATTATAACTAGTATATTCAAATATATGTGTTCCCTTTTGAAGTAATTTCTTCTAAATAAAACTTAATAAGTATGTTTTACATATATTTTATGTTTTATATTAAGATAATTTATTCATGAATAAAATATATCATTAATTATTATTTATGTTTATTTTTTATATCATTAATGTGGTAGTTTTGAATCCTAATCTAATTGTAGGTAAACAGCTACCCATATAAATTGTGTAGACTCAACCATAGTAACTGGGTATAATTACATGTAGTGACTAGGTGAGTATTTTATAGAAAAAATTAGGTATCCCATATGAATATGGTAAATATCCAATATTAATTTATAGAGCATTTTGATCCACCTATAGCAACTAAGCATCACCCATAATAATAGATGTGTATGCATACCTGGCAGTTAGATGTCAATTTTGAGAAAGTAACTTGTATGTTTTAAGGATTATGACAGTTATTTATCATGAGGAGAAATAAGGTTTAAATCCATATTATCTCATCATCATTCCTCCTTAACTATAAAATCCACCCTTGAATTTTTTTAATAAAGGGATACGTCATTTCTCCTTACTACCTAGTTTATGCTATTATCTTGTTATTAGTTTAAACTCTATTGTAATTATGTTACTAAATAAAGGCCTAAATTCTCTACTTAATATAAAATCAATAGTATAAAATTGGTATGTGGTGATATATAAAAAGTTATATAGATTATAAGGTTAAATTCACCATCATAATTCTAATAAATTTCTAATTTCACTATATTAATACTTTCATTACTATAGATTCATGGGTCTAACAAATGTGATTTAAAGTAATCCAACTATAGCAGAGGAAGGTATTGTAACAAAATTCCAACTGAGGTGAGTACCAATTAAGAGTAATTTTGGTTAATATCCTATTCATTAGTTTAGTTTCATTTTTAATTGTGTACATATATATCACTTTTAATAGAGTTGTCAAAAAATATGTTGTTTACATTTACATTTGATTATTTGGACAACCATTTCTATGTCTTAAATATTTAATTATATGTGGAAAGCTTCTAGACTATATTAGTATTTCGATTCCTATAATTCATTTTATTTCATGTTACTTTAAAACAATTTAATTCTTATAATTTACTTTCCATCCATTTAATTTATGCAAGTGTGTGTTATCATTCCTATTATTTCACATAGTCTATTTTTGCATATACAGTGAAAAATCCTTACAAATTAATAAATATGTATGTTGATAATTAAATGAAGGATCATATAGTCTAGGTGTTGGGTGGCTACTTCCTAAAGTAGATCCTCATAGGTTGTAGGATAAATCCTCAAGCTAACCTATAATAATTAAATAATATCTTCTCTATAGTACCCACACTTATCTAATGATATTAAATGATCTTCTCTATATTTTTCCATTGAGGGAATTATACTAACACATTGCTAGAACTCATCACCTATTTCTTAACACTACAGGTATAATTCACCCATGTGTCTGTTAATCTTACATTTTCTATATGAGGAAAACACATTATCTTCCCTACACCTAATAATATTGGGTGTATTTTATATGTTATATGTTTGTGTGCATGCACATGTATAAATGTGTGTGTGTTTGTGTTGGGTACTTTAAAATCCATATATTAACACATTGGGGCATTCATATGTCTCTCTTAACCATGTTTCATCTATAAATATTATTTATTTTTCCTCCCTACTACTATGGCCAACATGACCACTTTTCTCTGAAATGGGGGACCCTTATAAAAATTTCATGAACCAAAACATTAGAATTATCCCTTTTATTCTCAATGGTGATGCCTGCTCAAAACTTTAGAAGACACATCATGTTGATTTTATTCAAGTCATAACATACCTCCTTTTTAACTTTTCTAAAAATAACTTAGTCTTTTTTATCTTTTAGCATATCATGGTGCTAACCTTGTATGTTGATTTTCATAAGGAGATGTTCCCAGAGTCTAGTTCCCTTCCTAGAGTAATAAACTCATTATCTTCCATGGGAAAATTGAGTTATCCATGTCTGATAGATAAACTTTAATGAATTATTTTCATATCTTTCTTACTTAATAATTTTGTGAATCTTGTAGAGCCCAACCCAATGGGAATTTCCATGTCATTTGGATTTAAAAAGTCAAGTCCATTAGACCTATCATAGATGTCAAAGCTCAAGAGATCCTGGACTAATGGTAGATCACCATGTCATTCAGAGTTAGAAAGGCTAGTTTTCTAGATATGTTAAAGATGTCAGATCTTGGTAGAGTCTGACACAATGGGAGAGTGCCATGTCATTCAGAGTTAGAAATGAAAATCCTTTAGACCTGTCAAAGATGTTAGGGCCTAAGAAATCCCATCCCAATGGAATATCATGATATCATTTAGAGTCAGAAAGTCTAGTCACCTAGACATGTCATACATGTTAGAGTGTGGGAGAGCCTACCCCAATAAAAGATCAACACATTATTTAGATTAAAAATGGCTAGTCCCTTGGAATCATTAGAGATGTTAGAGACCAGGAGAGATTGGCCTAATAGAAAGCTACCACATCACTTAGTGTTAAGATGAGCTAGATATCAATTATGACTCAGGAAGCTTAGAATGAAGTATGAGGAGCTTAACCAAGGCTTGTTATGATGTGATACATGTCCTAGGGTGATATGTCATCTAGTCAAAGGTAATGACATGGAGTACGGATCATACCTAGGTATCAAATATAGACTAGTGACATGTATCAAAAATTAAAAATTGGATGAGGGGTCTCTAAAGGATATGACTATGTGCCTACCATGTTATGGTAATTAACAAATGAGAAGATAGACCTATTTGGATAGTTTGAAAACATCCCATTGTCATTTCTATTTTCGGGTAGAAATAGAGGAACATAAGTTCCAAATTCAATTATGTATTTAGAAATAAAGGTAGAAAATTTGACCACCAACCCAATTCAAATTTCCAACAAGTGAGACACCAAATACCATCGATGTATGAAGATATGTGAATATGTTTATAAAACCCAAAGGAGGCCCATTAATGATTACCATTGCTACCTTAGAATAAATATTGAACTCCCTAATTTAAAATTTACTCATAACCCATGTATCCCATGCTTTTAATGCCCAAAAACATCCTAATTTCCTATCTATACTAATGCAATGGATTTTATATCCTCTAACCTAAAGGTAGATCTAAATTATTAGGGCACCATTTTTCCTACTCTTTTAACCAAGTACAAGTACTACAATGACATATTTAAGGTAATTGATTTTTTCCTAAAGGGTTATATTGATGTTGATGACCAACTATCCAAGTATGAGGATTATCTTTGGTCATATAAAATATGTAAACTTCACATATATGCATCCAAATGATAGGCATTCCCTTGTGTAGACCTTATGGGTGACATCCTCTACAAGGCCATCTACATGTAGGTTATTGTTAATGATTTGGTGTGTTTACCCACTTCTTGTCACCAAAGTGTCTACATATCCAAATATTCCTTCAAGGCATATTACTCCCTCATGGAATTCTAATTCTCATACAATGCACTGACAATGTTGGTCTATATGAATGATCACTAGATCTATGACATCCTCCATGACTAGGCTGAGAACCTTAAATACAATTGGGTCAACAAAAAAATATCAATGCCTACATAGTCCACACCTTCCAAAATGATTTTCAAGTGGGAATGATCCTATTCAACCAGTTGTTTATATACTCAAACTACCAATATGTCAACAAGTTATGGGTGCCTCTACTACATATGATCCTAACTCACTTTGATACCTCATACCTTCATGGCTTGATCAACTTAAAGCTGGTAGATGTTATTATAGACACAAAAAATGGAAGTGAATTCTACATGATGAGATACCTACTCGACACCATCTATGGGACACTCTCATTCAACCAATTAATATTTCCTACATGGGTTCTTATTATCCCAATTTTCTATGTGGTATCCTACAAGATCTATGGAAACTAGTTTCAGCATCATGTCTAGAATGTTTGTGACTAATTCTACCTTTGGTGTACCAAGTATTCAGTGATGCTTCCATACCCCAAATCTAAAAGATAATTTTGGACTCCATCACAACCATTAAGGAATACTATCTATATAAAAATTGTGCAGTGGTATGAGTCACAAGCTTCCTCTAAGACCCCTATGCCTATCATATTATGTGTCTAACTATGTAGCAAAGAAAGACATCACCTATCTATTTTTGAATTATATATTTAGATTTTGCATACAACACCATTAGAAGTCATGCCTTCTACTCACAACCACCATTCAGGGGGAAATATATATGAACTTCCCTTCCATACAAAATATGGTAGCTGAGCAAGACTCCTTCATTTTTTTAAAATGTAAGATTCAATAGTGGGACCCTAAAGGGGTGATTCAATCCCACTTGGCACAATATTAAACTTTGATCAACATCAAATACAATCATCAAGATGATTAATATGATGAGATTTATTTGAATGTTGCTAATGACTAAGAAGTGTTATCTTGGATAACAACTTAGAGGAATAATAAAGGGAAGAAGTTTTTGGTAGGCTCCTTGTTAACACCTCCAACTTCTAATTATTTCATAAAATACCCAAATCTAACTACTTGAGTCATCTCCTATATAATCTTTCAGGTTATCTTACCACCTTCTCCTCATTGAGTTCTAACCCAAGCTCCTGATCTAAATCCTCTAATGGCCCTAACACCTCATGCTCTACCTATTCCTCCTATAGTGGCCCTAAAACCTTAATATATACCTCTAATTACCCTAGTTTACATATATCCTCAATATATACCTCTACCTCCTTTGATAGCACCAATGATGAGGCCGTATCAGAGTTGAGCATAGACTACATGGTTATAGGTTACCAAAATACAAGTAACTCAACCACCAACATTTAAACCTCTAATATTTGACATGATTAGTATATAAAGAGTGATTCCAAATAAAGGAAATAAAAAATAACCCATATAGGTTCCTCATCTCACTCCTCCATCTCATCCCATTTCCATTCCACCCCTTACTCCCACCATTTTCCAAATCAATATTCTGACACCCACTAGTTCACCTCCATCTCCCCCTTTATTTCCCATCTATATTTTACCCAAGCACCCTTCTCATTTACACTTATGAGTGTTCTCACTTACTCATTCCATTTAATCGACCCATCACACACCTTAGAATCCTCCTAATGCCTCCCTTATTCATGCCCTTAATAGTGTATGTGATTATAACTTTTAGGATCTTACTACCTATAATAAGGACTCTCTTGGTCCCAACTATAGTTAGATTAGTGATCACATATATGGTTTCAAATCCTTTGCCATCAACCCCTATAACCCCTTATATCACAGTCAGACCATCCACTATTACACCTATAGTTGACCTAAGGAAGAGGCTAATGAAGAAATAAAAACCAACACATCCTTCATTTGTAGCAAGAAGGCATTCATTTTTATCTCCACCTCCTATATAGGTATTGATTATTCCTATATCCATAGTAACAACAAACCAAATATTGGCTCCCTACCCCCTCTCTCCTTTACCCTAGGCCCGACATAGAATTTGCCTTCAACCATCTTATCTCATCCCTATTGTTACATAATCCATTCCCATGGGTAATCCTAACTCAGGTAAACTTAACCCAAGTACAATGATAAGCTCAAATGTTCCTATGGGCCTCCCATTTCATTTTCCCTCCTTTCACCCCCATTCCCCCTTTGCCTCTAATTCTTTCATATTTCACTCCTTCCTCTTTCTCTGTCTCTTCTCCACCTCATCCTCCACACTTCACCACCATTTTAGCCACACCTCCTACACCCCTAAAAACCCAAAGGATGGTATTTGGGTCATAAGAACAAAAAATTTATGTTTAGGGTGACCCAAATGTGGAATATACATTTGATAAAGCCTTTGGTAGCATTAAGATGATGCTTACTCAACGGTTCATTCAGGATGAGAACCCAGTGATATGATAGACCCATCAAGATCTATTTTCCCTCACCAATATGAGGATTGCTACTAGGGACTATAAGATGGTTAAGGATACATTATCCATATCCTAAGCTACCCATGAACTCTCCAAAAGAATCCTCAATCACATGTAGAGCCAAGTCTAGACTCTTGAGGCATAAAGGGAAAAGCATGTTCCCGATCATTAATTAGGTAGGTAAAGGACACCCTCATACTAATTTTATAAATCATTGGGAAATTAGTGGGGACTCAAGATAAGAATAATTTAATTATATAAGGGACACAAGCCTACATTAGGAGAATCATGGATATTGATGGGATGTGTTGGAAAATATAGGTAGTGGTTAATAAGGGGATGTTCTCAGATTTAAAGTTGATGCTAAGCTGAAAATTAGGGTTGTACCAAATGTATGTTGAAAACATGAGATTAGTGATAGAGGAGTGGCTAACCTTGGACCACACTACTATAAAACCCTTGGAAGAGGTTAGGAATAAGATATTGACCTACTTATAGGAAATAAACATATTCATGTTATCCACTTGAATGTAACTCTACATGATCAAGGGGAATTTAGAGTCGACCTAGGTAATTTGACCAATTTATGAGGGAAAAAGTGGTTAAGAAGAACAAGGAAGAAGGCCATGCAGTATTGGACCTACCAATTAGTCTATTATGAGCATCAACCAAGTCTAAGGAGTCTACGCCTCGATGAAAGAAGCTTTCTAAATCTCCTAGAGAGTGGTATATCAAGAAGAGGTGATCTTTAGGTAATCATCAATAAACTTGGTCAAGCTAGACAAAGAGTTCAATGTTGTGGCAATTGCACTATAATCTAGGAGTAGCCAGTTGAAGTAGTTGGGAACTAACCCCTCTTTATTTCCTTCACATGTTTAAAAGTGATCCCCATAGATTTTTTATAGGTTTTTTGGGATTATCTTTTGGTTCAATTTTTGAAATATGGTTATAACTACAATGAGTACCCATCATGGCCCAAGATGAGATCATCATGATTTTTTTAGGTGATCCCTATAGAGAGTATTGCATAAAATGATTAGTCAAACATTAGTCCAATAAATCAAAAGAATAATTCATAAGAGTAAACTAAATTAATCCTATTTATTCGTGTAGGAATTACAGTAATAGTAAGAAATAATTGAAACAAAGCAATATAATATTACCTTCCTAAGTGGACTCACCATAAAAATGTGGCTCAAAAACATTTTCTCCCATGATCAAGATTTATTGTCTTCAAGAAAAATGGCGGCAAACTCCTTCAATGTCTCAAGAACTCCTTGTAGAACCTAGGCTCATGATTTGGAATCACTAAACTAGCCTATCAATAAAGCTTGAAAATAAAAACAATGATCAAATGAAAAGGATTGTGTAGACAAATTAGCATTATAAATTTACATAAATCAACCTTGAAAATGATGTTCATGGCCTTATTTATAGATTATTGAGATTGATCGGGATCAACCATGACCATCCATCTCAATATTTATATGTGTGACCATGAATTAATCTAATTATATAATTAAATCCATAACTATACCTCATAAATATTTGGTATAGAGGGGAATTTATGAGGCATGGAGGGTCTTAATGAGGCATGGGAGACCCATAATCTTGATATTTTATGTATTTATGTCTTATCGATGCCACCCCATATGATGATGTCATTAGGTGATGTAGTTAATAAAAATCAATTTCCAAAAATAAATATTCAATGACTCTCATAGAAAATCCACTTAATATCTTTATTTGGATCAATTAGCCTTAAATAAAGTTAATCAACATTTATGCAATTATTTAGAAATTGGCTCTTGATTAATCAAAATGGTCAGAAAGTCATATTACTTGGTCATAATTTGACAAGGAGAAGAATTGGAAGATGAGGTTAGATTCATTGGAACCATATTCCCATTTAGGATGTACTCCAACACAAAAATAAAAAATCACATGTATTCATGCAAGAAATTTGATAAAAAAGAGAAATCCAAGGCACCCAAGTACAAAATTGGCATTTTGACTCGAAATGATCTGATCAAAGTTAGTTAGCCCATAAAATGGAATGCCCCATTCAGGGATACTTTGACCTAAATTGACACTTGTAAGTGATAATTTCAAACCATTTAGCGTGTTTTATATATTTTGACCTAAAATGTGCATTTGAGTGCAACTCAAGTAAGATTGACAATTTCAACACAAATGGTGTTAGGAGTTGGATGTCTACATTTTCCTCCTATTTGAGAAAGTGTAGTGAGACATTCAAGTAAAGAAACATATTTTCAAAGAAAAGAGTTGTCAAGAAGAAATTGGAAATGACCTAGGATTCCCCCTCAATAGGATATACTAGGATGAATGAGAATAATGGACTCTCAAAAAGAGAGGGATAATTAGAGCTTAACCTATGGAGTAAATCATATCTAAATGAGCTAATGCTTGAACATGTGATTACCATCAGTGATCAAAATATAATTAGAGGTATAATAGGCCCTAAATATAGGGGGGATAGGAAAGATACATTCCATAAATGTAACGAAAAGACTTTAAACGTATCCAATTTGAGAGTATAAGCTATGCGCTTACAACATTGATCAATCCTAAGATAAGTTACACACTAAAACATTGCGATCATGGGTAGTAGTGTGGAGAGCTTGGAATTAGAGGCAAAAAGAGAATGGTCTACTTCAAGAAGGGAAGAACCACTAGAATGGGGTCTTCAAAGAGAAGATAATATTAGGTACTTTAGTAGAGTAAATATGATCATGATAAAATAGTTTGCCCTAGTAGGGATAATTTTAATCATTTTATAAAGAATAAATAATGGTTTAACCCTGTAGAGCTAATTTGATTTTGAAAGTGTTTAGATGTTGTGCCCTAACATGGGAAATTGAAAATCAAAATAGCTCACAGATATAACCTAAAAGATAGGTTAAAGTGAGTGGGTGAAAATGTACATGTGATGGTGTAATGGCTTAGAAATTTAAATAAAACTAATAATATGAGAATATGTAAAGTGATGAAAGAGAGGAAAATAAGAATGAAAGATAGTTGAGATGACTCCAAATGTGTTGGATAAGTGGATGCTACTTTCATAGTTCCATGGACTCATGTTCTAACCTAAACTTTAGGCCAATGTAGTTCACCCAAGTTTGGGAGAGAATGAAATGAGGAATGACGAAAACTAACCAAGAATTTATTAGACTTAAAATTTATTTGAAGAGGTGCATGTCTAAGCATAGATTGAAGTGCTAAAATGTATGATTCCTAGATTCCTATTTTCATACTAGGAACCTAGATTATGCAAAGTGTTCTTGAGACTTTTTCATTAAAGTTGATGTTGATGTTAAGAATTTGAAACCTGAGCATAAAGTGATTGTTATAGAGAAATAAATTAGTTGTTATAATTATGAATAAATTAGAATGACATAATATTCTAATTACATTGAGCTGGTTTGAATGTGTATACCTATAATTAAGGATAATGCTAAAATAATGACCATATCCATAGTTACAACTATTTACATTTAAACAAAAAATCAAATAAAAAGAAAAGGATAAACATAAATGAACCTAACATGAAATTAGGATATGATAAATCAAGACTTAATTAGGAACATAAATGTTTAAAAATAAAAATTAAGAACATCTGAATGATATGAGACTAAGATATAAATAATCAATATCCATAAGGACCATCAAGACATTATTGAACACAAAAGAGAAAAGAAAAATCAAACAGAAAACAAGACACCAAAAACAATCAAATAAACAAAATGGTCCAAGAATAACTAAATAACATAAGATTAAGATATAAATAATGAATATCCATGTGAATCATCAAGATGTTTTGAAACACAAAAGAGATAAGAAAAAACATATAGGGAAACATGAGACCAAGATGAGACAAGAATTAATAAAATGAGAAAATGAGAAGAAATAAAAAGAGAGGTGCAAAATCACAACAAAACACAAAGAAAACTTAAATAAACACACAAAAACAAAAAAAACCAATTTAGTGCAGTTTAAAGATAAATGTTCATGCATGTGTGGTAGAGGCATGAATTTACACACAAACATAACAAATAATAATGACACAACAATTGTTACCTAATTAAAGAGGAACAATGACAGAAGAATTGGGGGAAGAGAAGAAAATAAAAGGGTTGGTCAAGTTGACTCTAGATGTATAAGACAAGTGGATGTTGCCTACATAGTTTTATGGATGCATGTTCCAACATGAACTTCAAACCAAATGTAATTCTCGTAAGAAATGGGATAGAAGAAAAAAATTGATCAGACCATTATGATTGATGTTATAAAATTAATGGAAGATATGACAAACAACTGAGAATGGTTTTGTAAACAATAAGCTGATGGGATGAGAAAAAATGATCTTGAAAAATTAAAAGTGCATTGGACAAGATAAACTAGTGTTTCTTTGCTTGAAAAATGGATATGTGGGATGAGAATGTAAAAATGTATAGAAGCATGAGATAATGTTTTTGTTCTTTTTTGGATAGTGTTTTGATGTTTTTGGTATTTTCAAAGTATTTCCAATGTTTTTGTGTTTTTGGGATAAAATATGCACAAGGTGAGACCATCTAGTCAAGGAGATGAACCTCTAAGAGTAAATATTCCAACAAAATAGCTAAGATGGCTACAATGGCCTATGCTCACAAATAAGTGAGAGTGAGGATCCTGATAAGACAAAAAATACCTACAAACAGTAGAAAATGTAATATAGAATAGTGTGCAGCATGAAGTAACTTCAAATTATCTATGTTCACTTATCTATAATAGTGTGGCAAAGGTCTTGACCTAAGAATATGTTCTTGTTCACTTGTCTATAGAAAAACCTAAAAAATGTTGTCCTGGCTGAACTGCTTTTTAGAACCGGTGCTAAAGATGGTCATAATGTTCATGAGACATAATTAGGATCGTAATTAGTCAAGGGATAAAAAGTGTTTATGATTATAACGTACCCAAGACATAAAAAACAATATGGTTTTTAATGATAAAAATCCAAGATAGGATGAAATCTATTCAGAGTGCCAATGATTTCAAAGCCTTCACTATCTAGAGTCATGAAGAGTGGACCAGGGTAGTATAAAATGTGTTCAGGGTAGGATAAAATGGTTAGATAAAATTACTTCAACATAATTTTCCACCAAGGCAAAGGTATTATAGATAATGGATCAAATTTGATCATGCATAAAACCTCTTAAGGTGTATGATGTTCATGGACTCTAGAAGTTCTTCACAATTAGGTTTAGCTAGTCGATATTCCCCTAATCCATAGTTCACCATGACAACATATGGTCCCAACCAATTAAGCTAAAACCTACCTTTGATTTTGTGTTCAACATTCATGTTCTTTTGTTTCTCTTTCAAAACCAATTCGCTAATATCAAACTCTTAAGGAAGAATGTGCTTGTTGTAGATTCTCCATAACCTATTCTAATAAGCCTACAAGTTTTCTAGGGCAGATAAATGCTTACCATCAAGAAGTTCTAGTTCTTGCAGGCAATATTGATAATGATGGTATCTCAATCTTGATCAAGATAATTCTTCAGTGCCAAAAACAAAGGAGTATGGAGTGGCTCCATTTGAGGTTTGATGATTGGTTCTATTAGCCCAAAGGGTAGGAAAGAATTACAAGAGCCAATTATGGCCAATGTCATTGAAAATATTATTTAAGATGGCTACAATGGTTTTATTCGATGCCTCAACTTCTCTATTGCCTTTTAGGTTATATGTAGTTGATTATTTATGATTGATCTTGAATTTTTCACAAATAAATTTCACTTTTTGGTTCATAAAGGATCTACCATTATTGGATATAATATAGATGGGATGCCATATCGACAAATGATATGGTAATGAATGAATTTAGCTACATCTTGGTAATATATGTGAGAGGAATAGACTCAATCAACTTGGTAAAGCACTTTATTGTAGTCAAAATGTGATTATGGCCATCTAAAGATGTTGGGTTAATTTTCTTGATGAGATGGAGACCCCATGTTGTGATCAGTTGTAGTGGTATAAAAGGTGCATCTATCAAGTTGCCATGCTACTGACAAGGAACACACTTTTTCACATAATTAAAATCATTGATCTCCATTTTGGGATAAGAATAACCTATTATGAGGAGCTTCTTTGCTAGGAATACACTATTGGTGTGGGCCCCACACATTCCTTCATGAACCTCCTTTAGTGTCAGCTTGGATTCTCCCAAGGATAAATAATTAAAAAAGAGTTACATCATAGCCTTTATGATAAAGCATGTTTCCAAGGAGAGTATAATGTGTTAAGTGATGAAGGAATAGTTTTTGTTGATTGTTGTAAAGGTTGGTGTGGAAGACATGACTATGGAAATAGTCATAAAAATATTCATACCGTGGTAGCTCAGGTGGTTGTTTAGGACCAATAATGGTGCATACCATCTTTGAATCTATTATAATATGTGTAGGCTAAAGAAGATTTTTAATCAGTTACTCGTACTCTTTAGCACTACCATCCATTTGAATTATAGAACCAATCATCACTATTGCATCATTGGATTTTTTGTTTAATTTTGGAACTTGTTCAAACTATAGGGATTTAAAATGTGTTTTGATGTTATTGATAATTTTATTGTAAGGAAAAATATTGTCATATATTATTTGATACTAATCAATGGTCTGATTGATGATTAACTATGAATTTCCATAGACCTTTAAGCTTTGAACATCCCACTATATAGCAAGGTGTAGCCCTGCAATCAATGCCCCATACTTAGCCATATTATTTATATAATGAAATTGTATATGGAATGCTTCAGGAATCAAATTCCCCTATGCTATGATCAGTAATATGCTAGTTCTATATCTATGGGATGTGAAGGATCCATTAAAATAGAGAATCCACTATTCAGTTTCTTGTGGTTATTATTCTATAATCATGATCTAATCATCTGGAAAGTCAAACTTGAGAGGTTGAGTTTCCTTAGTAAGCTTTTATATAGGTTGGTCAGTAATTACTTGCCTTTTGATTGCCTTTTGATTCTGGTACTCAATATCAAACTCACTTAGGAGCATACCCATCTAGCTATGCATCCTTGAAGAGCTACTTTAGACAAGAGGAACTTGAGAGGGTCCACCTTGGTGATGATAATAGTTTTGTTATTTAGCATATAATGTTACAATTTTTGAGTGATGAACACCATAATCCACCAATGTGTGGAGTAATTAATAAATATCATGTTCCTTACCATGATCATCATATTGGACAAAAAGTGCCCCCAGTGCATTTTTTGTGGTTGATATATAAAGAAGCAATGGCTTTGCTTGTGTTAGCAGTCTTAAGACTAGTGGATTGGCCAAGTATGTCCTATGATTTACAAATGCTATCTGATAATCTTCATCCCATTGAAATTTTATCCCTTTATTCAAAAGATGAGTAAATGGGTGGCACCTATCTTCCAATTGAGAAATGAACCTGCATATAGATTGGATATTTCCTTACAAGCTTCAAAATTGTTTAATATTGTTTGGTGGAGGCATTTGCATAATATTGTTGAATTTTTCAAGGTCAAATTCAATCCCTCATTATGATATAATGAAACCTAGTAATTTCCCTGATGTGACTCTGAAGACATTTCACAGGATTCAAGAAGACTTTATATTCATGAAACCTCTCAAATATTCTTCATAGAACATTAGGATGTCTAACTCTTGTTTAGGATTTTAGTAGTATATCATCAACATAGTCCTATACAATGTCATGCATAATGTTATGGAAGAATACATTCATTACATGTTGATATGTTATTCTAACATTTTTCAAGCCAAATGGCATGACTTGGTAACAGAATGTCACCAATGGAGTGGTGAATGAAGGCTTGTGTTTGTCTTTAGCGACTATCTTGATCTAATTATAACTAAAAAATCTATCCATTAAGGACAACATCTCATACCCAGTAGTTGAGTTGATGATCATGTCGATGTTGGGTAGAGGAAAATCATCTTTGGGAAATGTTTTGTTAATATCTTGAAAATTACTATAAAAATGTATAACTAGGGTATTTTTTTATCATTAGGTATATGTTGGAAGCCCATTAGAGTAATCCATTTGTCTAATAAAATTGTATCCTAAAAACTTTTCCAATTTGGCCTTAATTAAAAGGGTGATGCATGGATGCATCTTTCTCAATTTTTGCTTGATTGGTTTAGCATTGAGATGGACAACAAAGTGATGCATATCCAAATTAGAGTCCAAGCCTAGCATGCCAGAGTATGCCCATACAAATATGTCTATATAATCCTTAAGAATTGATATAATTTTTTCACATTATACTTCATTAAGGGAAGCTCCAAGGTAAACAATTTTGGGATCCTCTTAGGTTCCCAAGTTCACTTCTGTCATGTTTTTCACAAGGAGTGTGGATCCATATCCCATAATTGTAGGTAATGTATGATCATGATTATCTTCTTCTGCCACATATTTTTTTCTCTTCACAAAGATTTGGATAGTATGAAGAATCAAAATTTGCCATCTCAGGTAAAAGCCAAGTAGCAAAAACCTCTAGAAACTCAAGAGCAAGACACTTGAAAATTTGATGTTGTTTTAAAGAGATGCTTGTACTAGTTAGGAAAATTGGGATAGATGGACCTTCTATGTGTTGAGGGGATGAGTAAAGTTTATCACCTAGGAACACCTAAAATAGGTTTTCACTCAAAGGCTTGCCTTTTTCTTTATGTTTTCCCTAATTGATGAGCACCTCAAAGAGGTTTTCACCCAAATGTCTTGATGTTTTTTCTTTATTATGACCAAGAAATTTTGCTTGCTCTCCATAGTAAGCAGAAGGATCTAATGAAAAATAAAATCCCTACTTGTGATCACTAATGGGAAATCCATCTCATAGTCCCATGTATTCTTTAATTAATTCTTCATTTTGAAACACATTGAGGCATATGACCAAATTTTTATAGTCCCAATCTATGAGTTTAGGATGGAAAAGACATAGGGAACAATGAGCATTTGCTTTAGGATGAGAAGATCCAATGGTAAATATATAATGTCCTTCTTTAGGATTGGAATCACAATTAGGATAGGTTCTTTCTTTAGGATGGGAAGCTATAATATGCATTATGGTTAATATGGAATTTGAAGCAAATAGATCTGAGTTAGTATGCTCATCAAAAAGGCTATAATGGGACATTGTGTTGTTGTTAGGAGTCTCATCGCTAGTCAATTCATAATATTCACTATCAAAATTCATGAGTTCACCCTCTAATGGTTTAAATATAAAACCATGATTACAATTGACAACTCCAATTGAAAAGGGCTCTAAGATACCTTATGCTTACGGGCCAAGGCCTTTCCTTGTTTAGTCAAGATGATCCATTATTTAGTTAGGGATAAGATACTTTGGATTTTGAAAGTAATCATCAAGACCTTAAAAATATAGCCAATTTCCCTTGATAAAATCCTCTTTATCTTTATTTGTCATGATTATAGGTATAAAAACCATAGGTGGTTTTCACTATTTTTTCTTTAGTTGTCAAATCTAGTTGGGTCCATTAGGAGTCTAGGAAGGTTTAGGCTTACCAAATGATTTATGGAATTGAGGCAAATTTGAAATACAGAGGATGTATTTTAGATATTATTTTGGAAATACCCGCATCTTTCATAACAACTTGCTTTGCAAGCGCTGTAGGAAATAGATCAACCAAAGAAGAAGCTAGATCACTAGGGTTGATATAATTAGATGGAGATGGATGGGAAATGATGGATTTGTTTTTACTCAAAATGAATTTAGAAATTCGTAAATATTTATAATTATGAAACTTAACTTTAATATGTTTTTAATATTGATATGGCTACTGATCAATGGGAATAGTAACCTCGATCTCATCATGGGGAAACTTAAGGCACTAGTGAAGAGTGGATGGAACTATCTATACTTTAGGATCTAGGGATGACCAAGAATTATGTTATAAGGAAGTTTAATATATACAATATATAATAAATTTTGATTAAAATAGACCCAACCATGATTGGAAACTAAATTATACCCAAAGACTCTGTCTCAACGTTACCATAAGCCTTGATTATAATAGTTTCTAGTTGAATGTATTTATCCATGTAGCCCAATCATCATACCTATTTGAGAGATATGATGTTCAACCCTAAACCATTATCTATAATAACCTACTTTATTTTATGATATATAATTATTATCTAAATGTACAATGGGTTATTATGGCTTAGACAAAGAGTGGACATGTCGTTTTGGTCAAATGTGATTTGCTAAAATGAAGACAAATGTCCAACCAAGTTCTAGAACTGATCAGGATCTATATCATTAGGCATAGTATATTATTTCAAAAGGTTTTTCATAATAGTTATATGGAAATTTGTGCAAGTCTTTTATTCAATTGGTTTGTTAAACTATAAGGATTTTTTTATTATGGATTGGGCTAGTTTAGTCTTTACTAGCACAGTATTTGGCTTTGGAACCATCAACATAATTTTATCATTGGGTTTCATGGAAGAAGTGGGTGAATGATTCAAAAATCAGAATCTTTGGTTGAAATATAATTAAAGAAACCAGAATAAGACAATTCAAATAATGTTATCTCTGAGAAGAGATGTTTTATTGATAAAATTTGCAGACCCAAACATATGCTTATCTTTGAGAAGAGATGTCCAATTTACATTTCAGGTTACATATTCATTTATAAATTTTTTGAAGGTGAGGAGAGGATTTGTAAGGTCACCAATCTCTAGGGAGATGAATTGGTTTGACTTCCATGTTTTACAACAATACAGAATTCAAGGAATTACTATTTTTAGACTGCACTACTAAAATTGAAATTTATGGAAATTCCATTGGGTTTTCATGGGTAAAAATTCATAGATAATATCTCCATTCCATCTAAAAATTTTATCCTCTTTCTTATCTTTCTAATGGTTCAAACAGTGAGTCAATTGGAGCTACGGTGCAAAAGTTATGGCTCCTGGAAGTTCCATCATCAATTGGGGTAGACCCATCACCTGAATTGTCACCTAAATTATTACTCATATAATTCTTCCCTCCTTTATAATAAATTGTCCCCATTTCATTAATATTTGTCATCAAGTGTGGTAGTTTTACTTTGATTTGATTCCTAATGCAAACTTGGAATGGATTGTGATTTATGGAACTGTGCAGGGCTCAATTGTTCACCATTTCTATCTGACCATAAGTCTATGGATGGAAGGCCATGAAATTCTTAATCTTGGTATCTATTTGCTTCTATTGTTATGTTTTTTGTGTAGTCATGGCTGTAACATTAACCCTTTTAGATTTTTTTGGCTTTACCACAATGAGAACAAATTTCTTGGCACTAATCAGAGAGATAGATGTAGAAGTTGGTACCTCGAGTACCATATAGCACAATGTTCCAAGAGTGAGAATAATCCTTTGAATTATTGATTCATAGATGATGTGTCAATCATAAATGAATGGATGACCAAATATTACATCACAAACATCTAGATTGACCACATCACATAAGACCTCATCTTGGAAAGGTTTTATTGCATATGAGAGAATACATTGGTGGGTGACACAGAGGTTTCTCCCTGGACTCAACCATCTAATACTATATGGCTTTGGGTGAGGCTTCATGGATAGATTTGGGCTTTTCACAACATTGGCAGAGATTAAATTCTTTTGACTTCCACTATCAAGAATGAAATGCAGAGGCTTACCTTTCACCCATAATTTAGAGTGAAATAACCTTTTCTTATCATTTAGCCTCTCCTCATTTGTCTATGATGAAGCAACAATGGCTTCAGGCTTAATATCTATAATCTCTTCTTCAACCTATTTGACTGTAGGGTTTGTATGAGGTAGAGTAGTGGATGTTCAGGATTATGACTCAAAAAGTAGGGACTTGATGGCTTGACATTATTCTTTGGAGTGAGTTTCAGATTTGTGATAATCACACCACTTCCAAATATTTCCTTCCTTTTGCTTCTAATTTTAGCCTCGTGTTTGACCTTCTTTGTCACTTTTACATTTTGAAGGCTGAATCTTCATATTCATTCTTCAATGCTTCCACTCAATCTTTATTGTGAACTTGTATACTTTACCAAGGGTTTCTAAATTGAAGAGTTCTATTTCTCCTTGTATGTACCATTGTATTCCACTATAATATTTGAGAACCTTGTGTTTCTCACTTTCTTGGATGCCCAATCTCACAGATAGAGAATGAAAAATATTAGTGTAATCTTGAATAGACTATTTTTTACCTTGGCAAAGTTTTTGCCACTCTATATACTAATCATCATATGCTCCAATGGGATAGTATTATTCCTTTATAACTTCTATGAAATCATCTACACTGAATCTCTTTTTGTACACTTCCCACCAATTTTTGACAAGAAATGATGCTTTCAAAAGAGCAAAAGTGATCTTCTCTTTATCGATGAATTTATTTATTAAAAAAAAAGATGAAAATGGGTCCAAAAAATTTTCTACTATATTATCATTGATTTTTTCTTCAAATGTAGGGATATCAAAATTCAATTGAACCTTGAAGGGTGTTGGGGCACTGAAAGAATGTGGCGGTACAGATGAGGAGCCAGAATTTCCCATCAATATTTGTTGGAGAATTTGAGTGAATTTTTGTAGCATCTATGCTTTTTGATATTGGAGACCTTCATTCACCATTTCCTTGAAAGGATCAGATGTCTTAGTGTTGTCTGCCATTTGAAGTCATTTGGAGTGAATATGTGGATAGTCTGCTAGTTCTATTTTCCATGCAAGCTTCATGTAATCTGACCTCATCCTTGGGATCATAAACTTTAAAGAAAAGATACTCTAATACCATTGATCTAAAACTCAAAATATTTGGTTGAAAGATAGTTCAAGAAACTAGAACAAGACAATTCAAATAATGCTATCTCTGAGAAGAGATGTTTTATTGATAAAATTTGCAGACCCAAACATATGCTTATCTCTAAGAAGAGATGGCCAATTTCCATTTAAAGTTACATATTAATTTATACATGTTTTGAATATGGGGGGAGGATTTTTAAGGTCACCAATATCAAGGTATATGAATTGGTTTGACTTCCATGATTTACAACAATACAAAATTTGAGGAATTAATATTTTTAGAAACTTACTATTTTTAGACTGCACTACTAAAATTAAAATTTGGGGCACTTCCATTGGGTTTTATAGGGTCAAAATTCATTGAGAAAATATTTATTCCATATCACCAAGTTCTCCTCATTCTTATCTTTCCAATGGTTCAAACAGTGAGTCAATTAGAGCTATAGTGCAAATGTTACGGCTCCCAGAAGTTCTATCATCAATTGGGGTAGACCCGTCACCTAAATAGTCACTTGAATTGTTGCTTAGATTAGTGAAGGGCCCTAGATGGTGACTCACAATATTATAGTTGTGACTTCACAAAATATAGGTGACAAGGAGTCATTATAATTAGAAGAGGAAGGAAAAGGGCCTTGGATTATGACTCACACATGTCTAGTTATATTGCTATAATTTTGAGTCAATGAGGAGCTATTTTAATTAAAATAAGGTTACTATTTTTCAAGACTAGTAACCCATGAAAATGGATTCACAACATGATTATGCCGACTCGACATGGTATTACAAGGGGAAGAGGGTGTTAACCCTATAATGATGGGTCATGTGCTACTAAGAACATGATATTGTCCACATAGTTTCACAGTAATAGTGGTAATGTGGGTAGTATAAATGTACCCCACAATATTATTATAGTCATATATCATGTTGTTATAAGCCAAATTATTAATATGGCAATTATGATCCTAATTATGCTCATTATGATTATGACCCTAATGTTGGTTTTGATTCTACCTCTATCCTTGATTCTAACCTTGGTTTTTATTGTTTCTTGGTGGTGGTGGATTATGTCAAGGAAAGGGGTCCTTGTAGATCTCCATATCCTGATTAGGGGCCAAATTAATATGCAATTCACCATTTTAAATAAAGTCTTCAATAATGTGTCATAATTAAATGTAATGATACACACCATGACCAACAACATTATGGAAGTTGCACCATTTATTTTTTGTATCAATCTAGATTTCACTGATCTTGAGGAAATGGAATTGGTACTAGCCTTATAATCAAATTAATTATGATGAAATTTTTTAACACTATTTTAATTTGTTCTCCTAACTTGCTAAAGTCTCTAAAATTATTATGAAATGTCCTTTGTGGAGGTTGTCTCTACAAAGTAGCTGGTGGATTTGGGGGAGTTAATTATACATTTGGAGGAGGTGTAGCCTATACTATTTATACATGCCTTGTTTCATTCACCCCATTTCCAACCATGTTTTTGATTTTTTATAGAGCTCTTAGGCTTATCCTAAACAACCATTTGAACTAGTGACTGAGTCAGACTAGATGTTTGACCCTATGTGAAAATATTGATAAGGCCTTTATAAATAAGAGCCTTCTCAATCTATACTCCTTTGTCAATAATTTATTCAAATGAGTTATCATGAGATAACCATAGATTATTCATGAATTTAAGATGAAATTTTTATACAAATATATCGCCCAACTTTTGTTCTTTCAAGTTATGTTGAAAATGGCCTAACAATGTTCTCCACCTTTGTAGATATGCAACAAAACTTTCACCATCATGTTTTTTAGCTTTGCACAAGTCAACAATGCTTAGTTCATGTTCTATGTTATATAAGAAATGGTTAACAATTTTTTTTATAAGTTGTTCCAATCCACAACTGACCCATTTGGTAGTTTAAGCAACCAATCTAGATCTTATCCTTCTAAACTTTATGGAAATAGTCAAATTAAGTACTCACTATTATAAGTAACCTATTGACATAAGACAAAGAATGCCTATAGGTGCTTATGAGGATATCTCTTTCCTTTATACTTGTCAAATTTAGGTGCTTCAAAATGAGGTCAAAAGGGGTTTTGGAGAATAGATAAATCAAATGGATATGGACATATCTCACTAAATTTGTACTTTTTAACTCTATTATTCATCCCTAATCTTTGAACAATTTACTTCATAGAATTCCACTCTTGCATGTTTGGTGTATTTACAGATTGTATAACATCTTGTTGGGGTGGAATGTACCCCTAGTTTTGATGTTTTTGGGGTGGAAAGTACCCCTAATTTTGTTGTTTTTGGGGTAGAATGTGCCCCTAATTTTGTTACTATTGGGGTGGAATGTGCCCCTAATTTTGTTGGCATTGGGGTGGAATGTGCCCCTAATTTTTTTTAGATCTATAGGCAATGTATACCTTTTGATCCATGACTTGGTTCTCATTTTCTGTTTAAGTTGAGAAAATAGGCTCTTGGTTCTTGGATTTTAAATAATTCCTTGAATTCATATTTTTAGTATTTTGTTGATTTTGGGAAGTTTTGAGTTTGTTTACCAATTTTTTCATTGGTTGGAAAGAACTAGCCAAATTGTCTTGAGGGATTTCCTCAATTCAAATTGAATGTTTGGGTCTTTGATTTTGTAAATTAATAAGAGGTTCTTGTTGATTGAAGAATGTATGCTCTATGTCAAATGGAACATTTTGTAAGATCTCTTGTGACTTTGACTATTCGTTTAGGTTACCTTGATCCACTATGGTTATGTTCTCATCAAATGTTTATTGCTTACTTTTGATCACATTTCCTTATTCTTTAGAAGCATCATTATGAATTGAAGTGGCAACAAATGAGTCAGTTAAGTGTATGACAAGTTGATCCACATATCATTGACTTATTATCTTGATCTTAGCTAGAAAATATATATTTATGGGTTTTAACTCTATTTATATTTATTTTCCTTTGTTAGAAGAAATTAGTATGTCTATCTGTGCAAAATCTTTCTCTTATCATCATTTTTATCCTTCTCTAACTAAGGTATCCAATTGTTCTATAGGAAAATCTAAAGATAGTCAAACATATGACTCTATCAACCTAAGAAGTGCTCCATATTGATCCTGTTGGGGTTGATATTCATTGTAATCATCTTCAGATCCTAATATTATGGGGATGTAATCAAAAATAATGGGGTTGTCATGACCATCATAAAATTGATCATCCTCATAGCTAAGGCCATAAGAGGCCCCACTACAAGTGAACCTTTGAGTCATGTTTAAGGAGAGTATTTTTTGTGTTTGACTAGATCTGGATCAATGTTTTGCAAACATTCAAATGAGGTATGCTTTGGTTCTCTTCAAATGAATAACTAGGGTACCAAAGAGACTATAAGTGGAGTGTGGCTTAAAAATACACACAATTAGAATATTTGGTTCATGATTTTGCTCAACTTTTGGTAAAGTTGAAATCATATAGATTACAAAGGTAACTCAAATATATAATGTAAAAACTAGTACACCAAAGCCTAGATATTTATGATACACCTATATCATAAAATATAGTTTCAACTATGAGGAGTTGATCCTAGAAAATCAGAGAAAATATCTCTAGATTACGAAGAATATAATATAAACTAAACAGCTCAAGATGTAAAAACATGTGTGAATCACTAAGTACAAAGCTATGACCAAATGGGTAACACAATGTTTCCACATGGTTCTATTAAGATAAAATATGTTCTAGGACTTGAAGAATGAGTGATACACAAGATGACTTGAGTCTACCAAGATGACAATATGATTTTGAGTCTAATAAATGGCCCTCAATCCAAATGGAAAATTGAGCCCATGTTAGAACAAGTTTAGTGTGAAAATACCGAACCTAATTGAACACACCAACCCTTAAAAATTAGAAAGGTTCAATTTCAAATGTGAATTATAAATGAGGGAATCAAACAAATTGGGTAAATGATCTAGACTCAATTGGGAAACATAACTATGCCAAATTGGGTGACATGACACAAAGATTTTGATAAGAATTTGAACAATGAAAAGATTAATTTTCCAATTGGATAGAGTAATGGCTCCCTCACTCAAGAATTTGGAGGATAATGTGTTTTTTTTAATTTCATTGAGGTAAAAAGTAGTTTTAGACACAAATCAAGACCAAGTTAGATAATGACAAAAAACAATCATCTTAAGTCTAAACTGACAAGGTTGCATGATATTGTTGGAGTCCATCTATATACATCATTTGAGAGGATGTTTAAGTGTTCATCCAAAAGTAAATGTGTATTATATATTAGGGTTTTATACACCCCCCTTATCTCAAATGATAATATGGTGACATGGACCTTGAGGTTCACCTTACACTAATAATACTTTTGTGGCAAGTGTGGATTTGTATAAGATCTACCAATTTTTGAATGTTTAGATGGATCAATTGCCCAATGAATTTCATGTCACATTGTAAAAAAATGTACCTAAATTAGGTGTATGTGGTACTTGGGTTGTTACAAATTGGTCTTTCCCTTTTTTCAACCACTACATCCATCACTTACTCAGTGTAGATTGATGTCCAAAAGTGAAGATAAATCCCATGTACAAATCCACCACTAGAATGTGGTTTAACTGCTCAAACCTTTGATCCTAGTGGGAATGGTTGAAATTAGTGCTAAGAGATGAAACACCAAGTCAAAGCTTCACTAAATAAATTTTATGAGGTGATGAAGTCCTCCTCACAATCTAAGTTTGCATAAAAATAAATGATTAATATAAAGATTTTAGGGTCATTTCAAGATCACCCAACCTATTGCAAGTTTTTTAGGAGTGGTTTAGATGACATTATTTTTATGCCTTGGACTAGGAATATTTGCAAGAAAGATGACACTTTTGACTCCAAAGGTTCCCTAAAGTGGATGAATAAAATAGTATACATGTAATGTCCCTCTTTCCACCAATAAAATTCTAATTTTAAATAACTATTGAAGACAAAATTTGACAAGTGAGTTCAATTTTAAGCACCAAATGAAAAGTTCGGTGGTGTTCTTTTGACCCCTTGGTCTTAAAGTTGTAACTTTGAAAGCAAAATTTGCCAAAACATTCACCTACAGCATCTAAATTTTTCATGAAGCACCGAAACAAGGTTCCTAATCCATTTTAAACTTTCAAAAAAGGTCTTAAAGCATGTTTTAACAAATTTCAAGCTTGATCCTACAATGAAAAAGTTAGTATATCCTTTAGCTTTGAAGCTAATTTGTAAATTAGTGAATCAAATTCTCAAAACAAACTCTCTATTTTGAAATCATTGTTACATAGTCAATATCATTATTTCCCTAAAAATTTACAATTTGAAAAAATAATATCATTATTTTGGGTTAGATCGGACAAAAAACACAATATCACTATTTACCTATGAAATCACTACCCAAATTAACAATATCACTTCCCAGAATAATGATATCACTGTTTTGTGAAATCACTGCTCTAACAAACAATATCATTGCTCAAGTCAATAAAATCACTATTCAGGTATAAAAAATTATTGTTATGGGTTAGATCAATAAAAAAACATAATATCATTGTTCTCTAGATGAAATTGTAGGCCAACTCTATAATATCACTACCCCAAGAATGATATCGTTGTTCTACAATATCATTGCTTTGGAAAACAAAATCATTATTCTAGATAATATCACTACTCCAAACTAAAAAATTACTATTTAAAAAATAGTGATTTCATTACAAAATCTCTATTATGTCAGTAATTATATTACAATAGAGAGCAAAACTATGACACTCAGGAATGAAAATGCAATTTACTAAAAAATAGATTTTTTAATCTAAAATTTAATTCTTGTAGCTCCGTCATTCAAAGCTTTTACATAAACATCATTATTAAGTTGCTTGAGGGATATTTTTGATAAAATTTGTGGGGTGTGGTCCTATCGAGCATGTTAAAATGTAAAGAGGATTACATAAAATGATTAGTCAAACATTAGTACAATAAATCAAACAAAAAATACATAAGAGTAAACCAAACTAAGTCTATCTATTATTATAGGAATTGCAGGTAATATTAAGAAATAATTGAAAGAAATAAATACCATATTGCCTTCCCAAGTGGATTCACCATACAAATGTGGCTCAAAATAATGTTCTCCCTTGCTCAATATCTCTTGTCTTAAACAACAATGGTGGCCAACTCCTCTAATGTCTCAATAACTCCTTGTAAAACCTAGGCTCATGATTTTGAATCACTAAACTATCTTATCAACGAAGCTTGAGCATAAAATCAATGATCAAATGCAAAGGATTATGGAGAAAATTTAACATTATAACTTTTCACAAATCAAGCTTGAAAATGATGTTCATGGCCTCTCTATTTATAGATTTTTTAGATTGATCAAGATCAACCATGACCATCCATCTCAAGATTGAGATGTGTGGCCATTAATTATCTAATTATATAATTAAATACATAAATATTTGTCACAAATATTTTGGATAAAGGGGAATTTAAGAGGCATGGAGGGTCTTAATGAGGCATGGGAGACCCACAATCTTGATATTTTATGCATTTAGGGCTTATGGATGCCACCCCATTTGATGGCGTTGTTAGGTGATGTGGTTAATAAAAATCAATTTAAAAAATTAAATATTCAACAACTCTCATATAAAATCCATGTAATCTCTTGATTTGGATCAATTAGCCCTAAATAAGGTTAATCAACATTTATGCAATTATTTGGAAATTGGCTCTCAATTAATCAAAATGGCCAAAAGTCATAATACTTTGTCATAATTTGACTAGAGACAAATTGGAAGATGATGTTAGATTCATTGGAACCATTTTACCATTCAGGATGCTACCAACACCAAATAACAAAAGCACATGTCTCATGTAAGACATATGACAAAAAAGAGCAATCCAAGGCACCCAAGTACAAAATTGGCATTTTGATTCAAAATAATCTAATCAAGGTTAGTTGGCCCACAAAATGCATTGCCCCATTTAGGGATACTTTGACTTAAATCGACACTTGTAAGTGACAAGTTCAAACCATTTGGGGTGTTTTATATATTTGGACCTAAAATGTGCATTTGAGTGCAATTCGAGTATGATTGATAATTTAAACACAAATGGTGTTAGGAGTTGGATGTCTCCAATCCCCAATCCCCATTTATTTATTAAATATTTGTATTATATTTTAGGGGTCAAACAAAAATTACTTGAAATTATTATTGTATTATTGTTAGGATTTCACCTATTTTTATCACTACATTTTAGACTATAATAGTGGCCCATATCAATTATTATAGTAGTTTTTCACACTCTTAGTGAAAACAATTTATTTTTATTCAAAAGGGTCTTTTTGTGTTCAATTTTATTTAATCTTCATGTTTAAATGATCAATAGTGTTATGTTAATTGGTTTAACACTTTGTCACTTTATGTATGTAATAATTATGATGTGATTATCTATTATATTATGTGTGTGAGTTCTTTCATTTATCTTTTGGTAAGTGTTAATGATTTTTGTACTTAGATAAAAAAATTCATATGAGTTTTATGTGTTTTTGATAAGAAACCTTCAGTACTAATTTGTAATAGGAATTCACATTGAAGGCATACTCCTAAATCCCCACTATATATGTTCTTGGAGGTAGAAATTTATCGAAAGTTCAGTCTATAGTGGTATAACTATGGCATAATCACTTAGCTTAATGACCATTGCATTTATCTCATTTTAGACTTGGAGGCATCATTTCAAGCCTTACCCTTGCCTCTCTTTTGTGTTTAGTTAGTGGTTCTAAAATATCCATTTCCTCTTATGTTTAGAAAGAATAATCCTAACACTTAAAGTATTTGTAGTTGTATTTAAACTATGTGAAGCATAGTGTATTGAACTTTCAATAGTAATAGTGCACCTCTTAGAGAATATTGATGTAGACTTTGTTTATGAAGTCCAATACCCACAATCAAGATCTAGGGCTGATCCTAGATCAATCATAAAATGGAGAGCACAAATTCTTTTAGTTATCTCTACCTTACCATTTTTAAGGAATTCCCAATATCATAGGCATCTCATGGTAAGGACAAGATTGGAGTGAACAAAAATTGGCACTATAAGGAGTGATGCTTCATGCTTGTTTTAATTTCAAGATCATTTTATGAGTATATTTATTTAGGTTTGTTTTTAATAATGTGATAACTATTGTTTGATCATGCAAAATCCTAGACACTCGTTCACCTATTACCAAGGCTATGTCCCATCAAGGTAGATTGATAATTTCCCCCTTACTTTTCCATAAAAAAGATCCATACCTAATCAACCTAGACCTATAGTGATTCCTATCAACTCCACTCTATAACCTATCCCAAATGCGTAGCTCAATATGGTTTGGTTATTTGTCTCAACCATTAACATCCTAGGAGTCATCCATGATATACATAGGAACCCAAAGAGGTATCTTCCTCACTTCATTGTTGGTGTAGTGTGAAATACATGGAGGAACATAAAACCTCTTATAAGACCACCCTAAGACTCTTCAATGTAGAACATGAGGATGTGGCATGCAGGCTATTCCATTTCACTCTAATGGATTCTATCTATGATTGGTTCCTAAAAATTATTGAAGACTCTATACCTAGTTGGTACCAAATTAGTTCTACTTTCTTTTCCTAATTTGGCCAATAATAGACTCCAACATCTTGAACCCACAATTTTCATGTATCAAGAGGGATCCCCATGATACCATTAGAAATTTCAATGCCAGTTATAAAATATGTATAGTTGGGTAATTTTGTTTTACAAACCCAATCCTCAACTAGCACTTCAAATGTATAAGAATGCCCTTGACCCTTGGATGTTTATGTTTCTTAGAAGAGATGTAGCTATAATAGACCTATCTTTAACATATGTAGGGCCCATAAAAGTGGATAGGTAACTAAATTATTATGCCTACACCATGACACCTACTAACAAGATGTCACAACAAATTCTTGTATTGAATTTCTTACTTAGAATTAACTAGAATGCACCTATGCCCTAGCTGATCTTCATTATGCATCAACTCCCATTGGGTCATCTCACTTGAAACCAATTAATGGGTTTCCTAAACCTAGGGGGTCTAGATTTGATTATTTGGAATTAGCATCAAGTAATTTTATCCATGGTTAACAATACCTAGACCACACCTCAAGGGTCCACTAAAAATGAGCTATATGCCTTTGAGTGAATGGTACAAAAGTTCCACAATGACTTCCTACATATGTAGAAACAAATGAGAAACTCTAATGTAAAAAGATCCACAAATAATTTCATGTATCAAGGTCGAATAAGAGCTATAATATCCCTTACAATACACCATTATATTCACCCAATATGATTCTTGAGATTAATATATTTAAGATAGACTTACCCAAATGGTGTCGAGAGTAGAAAACAACAACATACAAAGAGTTGGACAACACTAAGTTCAAATATACTTTTGAGATATTATAAAAGGAAATGGAAGAATATGATGTAATTCCAAATGATCCAAAATTGTCCAACTCAGGTAAATCCCTCAGTATTACCATAGTATTATAAACCTTAGATTTCCCTAGCTAAGAATAAAATGAGTAAGTAGAATTTATTATTAAGGTATAGACATTTAAACAATTATAAAGGAGTAATTAAAGCCTTAGGAGTAGGAAAAAACAACAACCCCTTACTATCTTGACCACCCTAAATAATGGTACAACCTCACAAGACTAAAATTCTAGGAATGATCCTCTACCTCCAAGACCTCAAGAGCCTAAGACACCTATGAAACCCCAAATACAAAAAAAAGGGTTAAAACATAGTAGAGGATATGAATAAAATCAATTCTAACATTACCCTCCATGAAATTTCCCAAATCATAAAGAAGCATGACCTTTTATTAAAATATTTGACTCAAAATACAACCCTGTAAGGGCAGCAAAAATTGAGAGCACCACATGCCAATGTGCTTATCCAAAAGAAAAAGGTGGAGGTTACCCTATTATTTTTGACCATTTAGTTATTTATATATAATATACCTAGCTACCTAGTGGATTTTATAGCCTCATCCAATGTTATTTTTCCAAGATCATGTGAGAAACTCAGTCTATCCCCCATAAAATAAGACAAAGAAGTAGTCCAATAGGACAAATTAGAGGTGAAAATGATAGGTGAGATATTAAAAATCAACATTTAGTTGGAATATATTCCCATGATTAAACACTTTTTTAAACATTCAAGTGTTTGACATCCAAAAATCTTATGGTATGCTCCTTAGTGGAGATTGGCCAAGGCCTTAAATGGATATTGTTGACCAAATTTGACTTTTAAGTTAAATTGAGGTACCTATAGGTAAAAACATGGTTTTTAGAGGTTTTAGGGGGTTAAAATTTTGTCATAAAGTGTATTATATGTAATTTTATTCCATTAAATGTTATATTAGCCTTGGTCATCAATTTCATTAGCCAACATGTCCTTTTGAGTCTTTTAGGGGTCAAAATTAAGCATTAAATGAGTTGTACAAATTTATTAGGAATAATGATGGTTTTAAAACATTATTTCATGTCAAATGTGTCCATATAAGTCTTAATTAATTGGCATAACTGAAATATGGTAGGCTATGTAAAAGAAAAGACAGTTTTCTTGATGGAAAGGAAGAGTTTTTCACTTGTATGACCTCTTTGGGAAGTGTGACACATGGGAAATGGTAAATCAGTACCTATTAAGCCTCAAAATGATTATTTACATGATTTTTTTTCTTTTAAAATGTCATTTATGAGCTAAAACCGTTCTACTCCATTTTCACCCTTCTTAGCAAGCTAAAGTGACTTTTAGGTTTTTGCTTGGTACGAACAACTCAAGATGTTTAAGGGAAAATTATTTTCAGAGGTTTTTTTAAAATATAAGACCTTAATTTTCACATATGTATTTTGAAAAATGGTGGTATATGTTTCATGAACCATCCTCATGAAGTTGACCTTTCAAACATGTCTGCTAATCTGTGTACCCTATGGGTTTTTCCTTGGTTTTAGAAATTAAGTTTGAACTAGTTACTAAGTTCTATGATAGATGATGTTGGAACCCTATTCTCATTATTTCAATTCTTTTTTTCAATTTTGGAAAAGATATCATGACATTTTTGGTTTAGTTTACAGGTTGATGTCCTTAGTGCAATGGCAGCCATTTCCACTACCTATAGAAGGTTGTATTCTTTACAAGAGATTAATATGAAGGGAACATGATGTTTCCCATGTTTTAACATCACATGGACCTCCTAAATTCCATGTTGGGCTTCATAATTACATGATTTGATCAAAATTTTGGCCCATGGTCATACTTAGTTAGCTCTTTACCCATTTTCATCTCTATCAATGTTGAATCACATGTACAACACTTGTTTAGTATCTTCAAGGAGGTGTTTGTAAGGTTTAAAGATGTTGAAATGTGTTTGGGAGTAATAATAAATAGTTTATATCCTCCAAAGAGTGTGAGAAAAAAAAATTGTAGTCATATACCATACATAACACGTAGTATGCAATTAAAATGTGCACTTACAAGTGCTCATATGGAGGAATTCGTGTTGAGAATGAGATAGTGACACCTATTTAAGATCCTTTGAGATATTAAGAGTACATTTTGGATCATGATATTGGTTCACATTTAGGAAATAGTTTAAGAAATACACATTGTTTATCTTAATATTTATTGATTGCATGTACTTGACCATGCCTACTTACAGGTGGGACACTAAATTTTGATAAGTCTTGTATGGAAATTTGAAGCATGGAAAGAGCCTTATTTTGAATCCTATAAAGTGACTTGAACATTGCAGACAAATTTTTAGTTTTGATAGACAAATAGAAGGTAAACTATGCTTAAAGGGCAAGAGACTGAGTTTAAGGGAAACTTTCCCTAAAATGACAAAAAATAGCTCTAGGGGGTTATTTTATATACCTATTACAACATAATTTCAAAGTATCCTAAGGCATATAAATAGGTGAACCATGTTTTTTATAGTATATAAAATAATTATGCCAAGGATGAGATCAATAAATTAAGTGAAAAGAGGTTGTTTAGAGCCTTAAAATTATGCTAAAATACTCTGAAGTAACATTAACATCTACAAGCTTTTGAAGTTATGAATGGCCTTTTAGCACAAAGGATAAACAATGAGAAAATTTTCTTAGATATAAGGATTTAATTAGTTTAATGATACAAAAATGGAATAAGGGCCATCAAGGGAAGTATTTTCATAATAATGATCATATCTCAATGAGCTAAAGTAGCCTATAGGTAGGGCTTAAAATAAAAATGTCTCAATCAAGGTAGTGAAGGGCCCATTCATGAATAAAGGTACATGTAATGGCTTAAGAGAGATTAGAATGAGAAAGTAACTTTATGAAACACTTTCATTGTGATCAAAATTATCTTTATGATATCTAGATAGGATGAAGCAAACCTATGTGGCCCCTAAAACCCTTGTATCCACCTACAGGCAGAGTCTAAAGGGGCAGGGACCAAAAAAGTTTGGTCTTAACATGGGGTGAACAAGTTATAATAATTTAATAATAGTATTAAAATGTGTCATAGAGATAAATTCATGCTTTCAATTCATAATTACCAAAATGTTCACCTATAGTTAAGGTTATAAGGGCATGGTTTTCATGGTCAAGACAAAAAGAGCTCAGTTGGGTGAGTCCCAAGTGTGTATGAAGGAACCAAGCCAATTAGACTAATTAAATGAACCTAAACAACTTCCATTAATAAAATTATTTCCTCCATAATACCTTTTTAATGTTAAATAAACCTACATAAGGCATGATAAAAACTTATAATTAGTTGTAATGATGGTTAATAGTGATCTAGTTTCATAGTATAAGCATTGGGAGTGCATGAAATGAGATATATGAATCTAAACACATAAAAATTCATCTTTTAAGGTGGTAAGGATCCCTTAAAATTTCATTACCAATTCCAAATTCATTTACATTCACCTATAGGTACCTTAAATAAACAAAACATAGTCACAGTCATACGATTTCATATAGTCTTGATTGGTAGGGTATAGGATGAAGTGTGTGGGTATTTGAAGTTATGATAGACTAATAAAATCATCATAATTATGTTCATGAAATAATTAATCCATTACTAATGAAATAAAATTTAAAAATACCATTTCAAATGAAACATATAGTCTTTGTGAAAATCTTGCAAGCGTAGTACTCCTTCTACATGGTTTACTTAGGGTTTTAAAATTTTAGAGATAAAATGATCTAACCAAGGGCAAATATTTGGTAAAAAAAAATTTTTGCACCTGAGTAAAATCATCCAATATTCATCTTTCCTAATAAATTAGGTTAAGTGCCCTCTATTTTGTCTCAGATAGAGGACACTTCCCTAGGTGCATAGGCCTATAAGTTTTGAGGAATGGAGAGGAAGAGTAAAATATAAGTTGATTTAAATTTTAATAAGGGTTAAATAAGATGAATAATTTTTTTTAAAACATTATTAACATATTAATTAAGGTTTGAACCAAGAAAGATGGTCTAAAACACCAAGGTTTGTAAACAGGCCTATCAAACACACTAAGGCCTAGAAGCCAAAAAGAGAACCATTTATATTTATAGTATGTGATATGCCTTCCACCTTGTTGGATCATATATATAGGATGGTATTATATATTTTTTATATTTTTTTTCATAGAGGAACCATAAATAATCCATTTTGGGTTTCAGGAATAATTCAGGGTTGTTAGGCATGACTAGGCCTAACATCCAAAAGGGGGGTCAACATTATATTTAGATTTATATGATCACTAAAACCCATTATAAAATGTTTTTTGGAATATATAAGAGGTTTTAAATCTATTTATATGTAATAAAAACCCTGAGAAATCCATTTTTAGACCTTGAATTAACTCAAAATTGTAAGAAATAAGAAAATAAGCTCAATAAGTCATATTCAAATGTGCATATCTTCCTGGAGGATCTACATGGGAGATAAAGGATTTATGGGAAGTTATAATAGGTATTTAACAACCAAATTTTGTAATTTTTTTGCAATTTGTTTGTCATATTTTTAGGAATAAACCTTAAGAGGTAAGACAAACCTAAAACCCTCCAAAACCCTTCCTAGTGACCCATTTGGAGAAATGAATCTAGAGATGCATTATAATGGCATATTTTGGCCATTAAAAATATTTTAATTTGTATATGACTCACTCAATATCCTTCCCATGCTATTTTTATATATGGACATGTATGGATGGGGTGAGAAATAGGGTATTTTTGACCATTTATTATGTTGTGTAGGTTTTAAGAGGAGTCTGAAGATGAAACCAACTTTGGGAAAAATATTAAGAGTTTTTATAACTAAAAATATTAAAATAACTCCTCAAAATAATTCCTAAGTTCCTGAACAATAGCTCTCATCTTAGCTAATCACAACTAGCATATTAGACAAGCTAGTGAGAAGTGTGAAAAATCTAAGGGAAAGTGATTTTAAGGTGCAACTAATGATTATAAGTCCATATAAGGTCTTGAAACTTTTAATACACTTAATACCATGTATTATTAAGATAAAATAATTCCAATCTTGAAGAAAAGTGTTCAGAGTACATGGAAGTGGAGTTTTCTTGATTTTAGGTGATGATGGCTCACTTCTAAATGTTTATGGAGGACCAAGAATGAAAAAAATACATGGAGAGGCATTCCTAAGACCATTGAAATTATTTAAAATCATTATAAATTTTAATATTTATTTATAAGTTATTAAAATAAGTATAATCATACAAGCATTTTTTTTGGGCTAGAATGAAGAGTTTGATGCCACTTTTCACAAACTTTATGCCTTGAATTGAAATTTTTACTTGTTGGCCTTACATGGTTCATCTAATAACCTATTCACATGTGATAATAAATATTTTATTATCTTTACAAGTATCCTTGTGACCCTTGGACTTCTCTCTTCTTCTCTCTCTCTCTCTCTCTCTCTCAATTTCTATAAGAACTAGCCTTTTTGGCATTGTAATGGATGCTCCACCTGAGTATGATGAATCCCTCACTCAAATTTAGATATGTTTATCAATAATAATACTAATTTCTACCTCCTCTATGAATATTATTGGTTTTATCATTTGTAATTTTTTATTTTTCATAAGTGAAGACTATGGATTCCTTAGCATGTTATTTCATTCTATCATCTATTTACAGTTGGAAAGCTTTTTCTTACAGGGCATGCGAAGTGTTGTAGGAAATTTATAAGATTTAGTGAGATAGCCTATTAATTATTGACCTCATATGCCTTTTATCTATTCCTCCTAATTTTTCACATTTATCTATAGCCACACAATGTAACATTGATGTGAGAAGATGAAGATTGACAAAGTGTGTGTTTAGTTTGTCCTTTGATTTCAAGTGTAACATGCCTATGGTTGGAAATGATAAATCTATTTGGTGTATCACCTCCATTAGAATATTTTGTTTTCAGTTATCTCTCTCTATTTTCACCCCCTAATTTTAGTTGTAATCATGATCAAAAGTGGTACATGAAGGGAGTTAGCCCTATCTAGAGATTCACCTCATCCTTAGGCTACCCACAAGCCTAGAGGTGTTTCCACCATGCCACTTGGATGAGGAGATATTTTTCATCTCCTAAAAGGGTAAAAATATAAGAGAAAATAGTTTTTGGCATGCATGGTGGGACTCTTGGTCTAAGAGGTTGAGATATTTTTGGTGTTGTCTCTCAATAATCAACCTTTTTAGAGGCATCTATTCAAGCATCAATGTGACTCTGAAGATATATAAGCTGGTCAACATACCTAGGTTATCCTTTGAACATTGTTTCTAACATTTTTTATTTGTGTTATTTATTTCAATGAAGTTTCATGGTCTGTATTTGGTGTTGATTTTTGCTTTGTATAATTTGGTGAGACATTTCAAGCTTGTTCCATGCCCAATCAATATGAACAAGTCCTTGGTCAATCTTGTCATGATCCTTAACAACCTCAATATGACCTTCATCAGATATAATATGATTCTTGTTATCCCATTCATGAAGTATACCAATTCTATAGCCAATCTTCTCAATGTCTTGCTCCTTCTAGTCAACCTAGTCCTTTCCCAAGCCAACCCATTTCCACCTTCAAGAAGACACTCTTAGGATATGAGAGGTATATGTTATATCTTGCCACACAAATGGGATATGGTCAAGAGGATCCTATTCACCTTATTCATAAGGTGAGAAATGCATTAGAGCTGGTCAAAAAAGAGTGGACACCTATTGAGAGAGCCAATTGGCAAAGGCTCACAAGTGAGATGCTTGATATGAGTGGCATAGTTTATTCCTCAGAGGATAGGCTAAAGCTTAATGAAAGGCAACCTAAAAAAACGTATAAACCTTCATATCCACTTCCCTAAGTTTCCTATCAACCATATTTTATCCCTATTCATGATCCCAATCAAGGATATCAAATTCATCCTTCGTCCAATCAATTAGAAGTGAGAGTTGAAAAAAAATCCTTGTCTTTGAAGCTAATCCTAATAGGAAAATTGAGTTGGATAAAATGAATTTACATCATTCCATGTTATCAACCAAGGAAGTTTAGTTCAATCCCTCATTTCCCTCTCATATTGCAGCCCCACCACCTTAAAATGAGATTCATAATCCTAATGTCCTAAGTTCAAAAAAGATAGTGGAGTCGTGAGGAAATAAAGACGAGAAAAAGTCTTGACAAAAAGTGTGAAATTGAGAAGGATATTGATCTTATGAAAAATTATTCTACTCTTCCTCAATAAAAGACTTTTAACCTTAATATCCTAAGCTGGATTAAGATAGTGGAGTCATGGGGGTGAAAAGTCTTGAAAAAGAGTGTGAAGTTGAGAAAGATCTTGATCCTAGACCAACCCCTTCCACCCTTATTCAAGAGATTCCTCAAGAAAAAACTTATAATCCTAACATCCTAAGATAGAGTAAGGTACTAGAATCATGGGGAAAAGAAGAGGATGTATGTTTGGTTGATAAGGAGTGTGAAGTGGTGAATGAAGTTGATCCTATACAAGTTACTCCTATATTTCTTCAAGAAGTTTATTATGTCCCATGTCATCCCTCATGTATTCCTTATGCTCATGATTATTCATATGAACTTCAAGAGAAAATTTTCCAAGAAAACATGGCCAAGAAAATTGAGGAGTTAGAGTCAAAGATGACATTACTAAATCAAGGTGTGATGGAAGGTTTAAACCCAAAAAAATATCTTCTGCCTAAACACACCCCATATACCATTCCTAAAGAGATTAATCAATATAAATCAGATGTTAATGAAGTGTTTTTAAAATTGAAGGAATAAATTCAAGTTGTTTTAGCCCAAAGTCTACCTCCCTTCCTCAAGAGCTCCTAAAGAATCCCCAACATTGCATTCTCAATCTGATTTTGAGCCCTATGTTCCACCTCCACCAACTAGTTCCTTTTATCCTCATCCCATAACCCTTTACCTTGATGTACCTATGGTGTGGGAACCCCAAAAAGAGTAATTTTTTGAGGAAAAATTATAACTTTTACTTGAGGAAAGTGCAACTCCATGGCAGCCTTATTCGGCTAGGTCACCAGATTTCAAGATACCTAGTCTTGGCATCACTAAGAAGGAGTTTGAATTTATTACATCCATTGACAAAAAATATCATATTATGATAGATAGGGTGTAATTTAAAAAACTCAAAAGGTCCTAAGAGATGAAGAAGAGGTGAGATTCTTGTGTTAAATCTCTTTATTTCGCTGATGATGAAACATACACTCCATGTGTTGAAGAAGAAATCTTGGAATAGGTCATATTGAAATCTAAAGAAGAAGATGAAGGAGTCTCTATTATTTTTCCCATTCACTATTTTTATCAAATTGAATGTGATGGCTTATGGTAGATATTTGAAGACATTTACAAAGAGTTTGAATCTCTCGAGATGTCTATAAGCCCTTAGGGCTAGTTATAAGTGATGGTAAGAAAGATGACATTTTCCAAAATGTCATAGATGAGCAAGATGACACTATCCAACATGTCATAGGTGAGTACAAAAAAATTCCACATCAGCCTTTGGATTTCAATAAAAACCTCTATTGTCCTAAATATTTCAAAGAACAAGAAATCATTCCTTTTGAGACCATGCCTACAAAGAAGATGAATGTTGATCATAAAAAAGAAAGTGGGAAAAAACATGAAGCATCTAACAAGGTCAAGAGGAATATGTATAAAATGGATACCTATTTTAATATTATATAATTGAGAAAAATTCAAGTGAAGTGCCAAGGAATAGGTTTGGTCCATCAATTATTCAATTTAAAGAGAAACATGCTTGGCACGCTCATCCATCTCATGCAAAAGGAGATTCAAGAAACTTTCCCTTTGTTCTTGTAAAGGAAGGTATGATTTTTTTCTAGTTTTATATAATAGTTTGTTCTCTATTTCCCCTAAGTGTTATTTCATATGTGTGTGTCTTGTTAATTTATTCTCTTTGTTGTGTGTGTCCTTTGATTTATGTTGTTGAGATAGTCATTAGTTATCTTATCTTGTTCAAGTTTATGGTGAATGGCCAAAGTTATTTTTATTTTTTTCAAACTCTAGATGACTCCTAATCCCAATGGACTGATAAGGCTACTAGTCTAGTTAGTATAGCAAGAATACTACCCCTATGAATGACCAATTTGTTTATTGAATTTGACTTTTAAGTCAAATTGGGGCACCTATAGGTAAAAAAATTGTTTTTATAGGTTTTTAGGGTCATAAAATTTGGTCATAAATTTTATTATATGTAATTTTACGCCATTAAATGTTATATTAGACTTTTTCATTAGTTTCATTAGCTAACATGTCCTTTTGAATCATTTTAGGGGTCAAAATTAAGAATTTAATGAGTTGTATGAATTTATTAGGAAGAGTGAAGGTTAAAAAATATTATTTAATGTCCCATGTGTCCCTATAAATCTTAAATAACTAACATAACTTAAAGATGGTAGGTTGTAGGTTAGTGTAGAAGAAAAGTTTGGCACTTGTAGTTTTCTTGATGGAAAGGAAGAGTTTGGCACTAGAACCATTATATTCCCTTTTAACCCTTTTTGGCAAACAGAAGTGACTTTTAGGTTTTTAGATTGATACAGATAGCTCAAGATGTTTAAGGGTAAATTATTTTGGGAAGTTATTTTATACTTATATACCTTCATTTTCATATAATTATTTTGAAAAATGGTGGCCTGTGCTTCATTAACCATCCTCATGAAGTTGACCTTTTTAAACTTGTTGACTAATCTATGTACCCTATGTGTTTTACCTTCGTTTCAAAAATTATATATGAACCAGTTACTAATTTTGATTCTAAATGATGCTTGAATACTATATTATCATTATTTACATGCTTGGTTTTATGTTTTTAAAATATCTCAAGATATTTTTTGGTTTAGTTTATCAGGTTGGTGTCCTAGGTGCAATGGCAACCATTTCCACTACTTACAGAAGGTTGTATTCTCTATAAGAGCTTAATATGAAGGGTAAATAATGTTTCTCATGTTTAAATATCATATATACCACTTCCCTTCCATGTTTTTCATCATAATTCCATTCTTTGATCAAACTTTTGGCCCATGGTCATACTCAGTCAGCTCCTTACCCATTTTCATCTCCATCCATGTTGAATCACATGTACATCACTTGTTTAATATGTTCATGAAGGTTTTTTTTATGTCTCCATATGTTGAAATGTGTTTTACAGATGGAATAAATATGTTGGATCCTTCAAAGAATGTGAGAATAAAATTGTTGCAGTCATATACCATACATAACACATAGTATGAAATTAAAATGTGCACCTACAGGTGATCATATGGAAGAATTCATGTTGAAAATGAGATAGTGACACCTATTTTATATCCTCTTATATATTAGGATTGCATTTGGGAAGATGAGATTGGTTCACATTTAGGAAATAGTTTAAGAAATGTGCATTGTTCAACTTAATATCTGTTGACTACCTATACTTGACCATGCCTACCTACAAGTGGGCCACATAATTTTTATAACTCTTGTATTGAAATTTGAAGCATGAAAATAGCCTTATTTTAAATCCTATAAGGTAACTTGAATGTTACATACCATTTTGGAGTTTTAATAGACAAATATAAAGTAAACTATGTTTAAAAGGCATGAGACTGAGTTTAAGGGAAACTTTACCTAAAATGACAAAACAAAACTCCATGGGGTTTTTGTAGACCTATTACAAAATACTTCCAAAGTATTCAGAGGTAGCTAAATAAGTGAACCGTGTTGATTCTAGTATATAAAATAAGTATTCCAAGGATGAGAGTAAGAGAGTAAGTGGAAATAGGTTGTTTCAAGCCTTACAATTACCTTAAAATAGTCTAAAATACTCCATTATCATCTACAGGCTTGTGATGTTATGAATGGCCTTTGAAACAAAGGTAAAATAATGAACAATTTTTCATGGCTATAAGGTTTTAATGAGTTGAATGATACACAAATGGCATGAAGGCCATTAAGGGAAGTTTCTTCACAATCATGATCAGATCTCAATGAGATAAAGTAACCTACAAGTAGGGTATAAAAGAAAGATGTCTCAGTCAAGGCAGTGGAGGGCCCACTCATGAACCAAGGTACATGAAAAGGGATAATAGAGATTAGAATGATGAAGAAAAATTTGAGAAAAAACTTTCACTTATGATCATAAGGATCTTCATGAACTCTAGATTTGATGAAGAAAACCTATGTGGCCCCCAAAACCCCTGTACTCCACCTAGAGGTAGAGTCCAAAGGTGCAGGGATTAGAAAAGTTTGGTCTTGACATGGACCTAGCTCAATATAGGGTGAAAAAATTATAATCACTACCTAATAGTAGTAAAAGGTATGTCATAGATATCAATGTCATGCTTTCAAGGCCTAATTCCCAAAATCGTTCACCTATAGGTAAGGTTTTAAGGGTAGGGTTTTCATGGTCAAGACAAAGAGAGCCCAATTGGGTGAGTCCCAACTATGTATGATCGAACCAAGAAAGTTAGATTGATGAAATTATCCTTAAAAACTTCCATAAATATAATTATCAATCTCCACAAGATACCTTTTCAATGTCAAATATAACCTACATAAGGCCTGATAAGCACTTATAGTCAACCATAATGGTGGTTGACAGTGAACTAGTTTCCTAATATAAGCATTGGTAGTGTATGAAATGAGATAAATGAATTAAAACACCTAAAAAGGGATATTTTAAGGTGGTAAGGATCCCTTAAAATTTAATTACCAAAGATTAAACCATTCAAATTCACATACATGTACCCTAAACAAATAAAACATAGTCACGGTCATAAGGTTTCAACAATCTTGATTAGCAGGGTATGGGATAAAGTGTGTGGATATTTGAAGTGATGATATAATAAGTACATTATAATAATTATTTTCATGACCTAAGGAATCCATTACTAATTAAATCAAATAGAAAAATACCCTTTCAAATGTAACATATAGTCCTTATCAAAATCCTATAAGAACAATACTCCTTTTGCATGCTTTATTTAGGGTTTTCAAGATTTTAGAGAGAAAGTGATCTAATAAAGGGAAAATATTTGGTACAGAACATGTTTGAAACCTGATAAAACTCATTAAATCTTCATCTTTCCTAATAAATTAGGGGAAGTGTCCTCTATTATGTCTCAGACAGAAGGCACTTCCCTAGGTGCATAGGCCTACATGTTTTGAGGAATGAAGAGGAAGAGTAAACAAGAAGTTTATTTAAACTTTAATAAGGATTTTTTAATATTAATAACACTTGTTCCAAAATAATTACCATATTATTAAAGTTTTGAACCAATCAAGATGGTCTAAAATACCAAGGTTTGCAAGCAGACCTGTCAAACATAGTAAGGCCTAGAAGCCAAAAAGAGAACCATTTCTATTTATAACATGAGATATGACTTAGAAATTATTGGATCATGTATATAGGATTTTATTAGATATTTCTAAGATTTTTTATGGTATATGAAACATAAATAACCCATTTTAAGCTTTAGGAACAATTTACACTTTTTAGGCATGACTAAGCCTAACATCCAAAAGGGGAGTCAACTTTATGTTTAGATTTATATGTTCACTAAAAACCATTAAAAAATGTTTTTTGAAATATATAATATGTTTTAAATCTATTTATTCAAGACAAACCCTGAGAAAGCCATTTTTGGACTTTGAATTAACTTAGACTTGCAAGAAACAAGAAAACAAGCTTGATAGGTCATATTCAAATGCTCATATATTTCTGGAGGATCTGCATGGGATCCATATGAGTTTATGGAAGATACAATAGGTTTTGAAAAATAATGTTTTTGAATTTTTATATAATTTTGATGTCAAGTTTTTATGAACAAACCTTAAGAGGTCAGATAAGCCTAAAACCCTCCAAAACCCTTCCCAGTCAACCATTTGGAGAAGTAAAGATAGAGATGAATTATAATGTAATATTTTGACCATTAAACCTATTTTAATTATATATTACTCACTTAGGCTCCCTCCCATGATTTTATTCTTTATGGACCTATATGGATGGGGTGAGAAATAGGATATTTTTCACCATTTTTATGGTGTGCAATTTCTAGGAGGAGTTTAAAGATGAAACAAACTTGAAGAGAAATATTAATACTTGTGATAAATCAAAATATTAATTTAATTCCTCAAAATAACTCCTAAGTTCCTCAATGATTGAGAGCAAAAATTGGCATATTAGATAAGCTAGTGAGAAGTGTGAAAAATCTAAGGGAAAGTGATTTTAAGGTACCCTTGATGCTTTTAAGGCCATTTAGGGTATTTAAAATTGTCATTAAAATTCCTCCCATGTATTTTCATGAGAAACTAATTCCAATTTTGAGGACAAGTATGTAGGTTCCATAGAAGAGGAGTTTTCTTAACATCAAGATGATCATGGCTCACTTCCAGATGTTTCTAGAGGACTAGGCATATAACCAATACATGGAGAGGCATGAATAAAAAACTTAACCTTATTTAAAATAATTTTACCTTGTCCTAATAATTTATAATGTGTTAAAATAGGGATAATCATACATGCATTTATTTTGAGCCAAAATGAGGAGTTTTATGCCACTTTTCATAAAGTTTATGCCTTGAATTGACATTTGTAATTTTTGGCCTTGCATGGTTCATCCCATAAAATATTAACATGAAAATTATTTTCTTATCTTGAAAAGTGTCCTTGTGACCCTTGGACTTCTCTCTTCTTATCTCTTTCTCAAGTTCTACAAGAACTAGCCTTTTGGCATTGTAATGGATGTTCCAACTGAGTATGGTGAAACCCTAATAAAATGCATACCTTTTGATCAATAATAATACTAATATTTACTTCATAAATTATGTATAGAGTAATAAAAATGTATGAAACACATGATCACCAATTATAACACTATCAATGAGAAGATAAACCTAGCTTCCTCAAACCTAAGAATCTACACATCAAGCACCAAGTCTCTAGTGAACCAAACCAATCAACACCCATGTTTACATGGACTATGGTCTGTTTATGTATATGAATCCAACTCTAAAAAATTCATTAGATCTATTTTTTTGCTTATAGATCCCTTAGGGATGAAACATCAAGCATCCTATAGGCTATAGTTCCCTTAATATAATAACTTGGCCAAGTATGAAGCTCTAAGTTTAGGATTATAATTTGCATCAACATGATGCAAAAAAACTAACAATATTCAACAAATCTGAACTGGTAATCAACTAGATCAAAAATAAATATCAATGCAGAAGTATCATACCTCAAAAGGTATAAATATAAATATTGGGACCTAATTAAAATGTTTAATGCATTTAATATCATCCATATTCCACGAGAGGAAAACTAAGTAGTAGGCTCATTGGATTTAGCTATAATAAACTCAACTTCTCTATATGACACTTAGTTATAAGATTTATCTATATAACTCATTCCATATACCCAAATAATATGATGAACTTCAAAGTTTTTGAGGATGACCAATAAATTATCCAATTCATCAAAAATGGGGAGATATTTGAGGCCCAAATCATAGATGAAAAGGATAGAGACAACCTTAGGACTAAGGTGGATAAGGATAGGATCCTAAACATCCATGGGAATAGGATTTTTAAAGGGATGATTTCACTAAAAAGTGCATTTGATGTATTATAACCAACCTTCTAGAATAAAGGCTCTAAGTTTAGAGACCAAAAATGTCAAATCATTAATCTTGGCATAGCCAAAAATCCCTATGGAGTTAACGTAGGTTTGGATTGGATAGACCATGAATTGTAACAATTGCAAAAATTATTGATAAGGTATAAGAATTTAATTTATTTTGCCTATGGAGACCTCAAGGTCTTTGACCTAAGATTAATTACTCACACCATCCCCTTAAATCTTAACCAAAGACCCTTTAGATAAAATTAGAGGTCAATTAACCTAATCTTGTAACCCTTGATTCACAAGGAGGTTCACAAATTACTCTATGCAAGGATAATTTTCCCAATCTAATACTTCACTTAGGTGGCTCAGTCAATCTTGGTATAGAAGAAGAATGGTGAAATATGCATATTTGTGGACTTATGAAATTTAAACTCAGCCTTAAATTAAGACAATTACCCATTTCCCTCACTATACTAGGTAATCCAAATGGTGAACAGGTCTTAAATTATGTCCTTTTTAGATGGATTACCAAGATATATTTAGATCCTAGTTAATCAAAGAGATAGAAATAAGAATGCCTTCACTACTAAGTGGGGTACATTTGCCTAAAAATATATGCCTTTTGGGATAATCAACATTGCTGCAACCTTTCAAAGGGAAATGGACTTTTCCTTGGAGGGCATAATAGGTAAGTGAATAATTATATATATATGGATGACTTAACTGTGATCTCTAAGTATATGTCAGATCATTGCACCACCTAGAGAAAGTATTTAAAATATGTAGAAGGTATGGAATCTCAAACAAGAGTATGTTTAGTGTCATCGAAGATAATCTTCTTGGTCACATTATCATGAAGGATGGTATTGATATATACCTTGAAAGAGAATATATATAATTTTTATATTACCTTTTTTAACTATAAGAAATAATTGAAATCTTTCTTTAGCAAAATCAACTTGGTACGCATGTTTATTTTTAGATTTGTTGAGATAGTGAATCCATTGAATGCAATGTTCAAATAGGTTTCCAAAGTAGAGTGTGAAGTAGATCAAAGTAAATATTTCTAGGATATCAATGATGTTATCATGTAAGCTCTAGTCCTTAACATCCTAGACTACATACAAGACTTCTATGTTTACCCTTTCACTTTAGAGCACACCATTATTGCTTACCTCAACTAGAAGTTAGAATGAGAATAACACCCAGTAGATTTTATGAGTACTAATATTAAGGACACTAAAATATGGTATTATACCCTAGACAAGCATGCATGTGCCTTGGTTAATTTACTAATCAAATTTAGGCATTACATCCTTTGGGAGAAAGTGCATGCAATTTTCTTGATCCTAGATATAAAATAAATGCTGGAATAAAATAATTTAGGTGAGAGGAGAGGATGATAGATGAAATAATTACAAGATTATGATTTGTAAATCAAGTTAGCCAAGATGGTCAAGGGATAAGGCCTCACCTATCTAATCATAGAGATAAACCTAAGAATCAAAATACACCAAGTGAACTAATAAAGCATGCAACACTCAAACTATTACACCCTAATTATTTACCTTCAAATTTACGTAAGTATAACCCAAGACATAGCCATATGTAGATAAGATCCCTCTAGCTAAAATCGATGCATTATATGCTAAAGAAATGAGTTCACTTCAAATGAAACTATGAAGGGTTCTACCTCTAGTGTGTATCAAAAGCGGAGGTTGACATTAATGTCCAATTTCTATGAAAAGATAGGAGTTGGCCATCCGAAGATAAATTCTATGGCTCACAAGGTTTTACAATCAAGTTAATATTGTCTCACATTTTTAAAATATGTTCACACTCATGTTTATTTATGTCACCAATGCCAAACCTTTACTAAAATGGAAACACATGCTACAATACCACTACAACATGTTGTAGAGTTTATGTCATTCACATAATAGGGGATATATTTCATGGGAATGATTAACCCCAATTCATCACCCAGTCATAAATTCATCGTCACAAACATGGACTACTACACCAAATGGTTTAAAGTAGTTGTAACTAAAAGAAGCAGTATTTTTAATGTCATAAATTTCTTGGAGATGGCCATAGTCACCCATTTTGGGGTCCCCATTTCTTTAGTATGTGATAATTCTCCCACCTTTTAATCTACATAATTAATATATTGGGCTTATGATAATATAATCACACTCAATTTCTCCTTCAATCACTACTATCAAGGGAATGGATTGGTAGAATCCACAAACAAAAAATTGATCGATGTCATCAAGCAATTAGGTAGAGAGAATCCCTAAGAATGGAACTCAATGTTAAAGTTTTCCTTATGGGTATACTACACTAGGTTAAATAATCCCTCAAAATCTCACCTTTCCTACTCATTTATGGATTGTAGCCAATCATGTCAGTCACTCTCAAGGTTCCTATGTATAAGTTCATGTAGCAATTTATGGGACTAAATAATAAAGTAAATTCAAGACTCCAAGACTTGATTCAGTTGGAGGAATCCTAGGATAAATCCTTGATGATATTTAATACTAATCAAAACAAATTCAAGAGGTGGTTTGACAAGAGGGAAAAGGCTAAGACTTTTTAAATCCTGAACCTAGTCTTGATGTGAGACATGGCCCATAATAATAAAGGCCATAATTTAAATTTTGATCCCCTGTAGATTAGCCCATATCAAATTATCAAAATAGTATGACAAAATGCCTTTTATCTCAAAGAACTCAAGGGAAATGACTAATCACTTCTAGTAAACAAAGATTTCCTAAAGCATTATTTATTGGTTGTTCCCTACAAAGTGGGTTTTAAATAATCTTAGTAGGGGGAATTAATGTATATATTAAATAGATTTGATTTAGTTATGTGTTTTATTTTTTTGTGTTTGCTTTAGTTGTGTTTTTATTTATTTTTTTGCTTTTCTTTTTGTTTCTCTTTGCCTCTCTACCCCCTTCTTTGTTTTACATTATTCCTCTAACTCCTAGCCTTTTGTTAGTAACTACTTCAGGTGGTGGTTGAAACTTGGGAGGATCACTGAGAAAAAAGAGATGCTAGGTTTAAAACTTTGATCCAAGTGATTCTAGAACTATAAAATGGGACCCTTGACATCCTAGATCTAAGAGGTGAATGATTCTAAATTAAGCAATTGGATTTTAGAATAGCCTGTACCTAGGATGGACACCAAATTACACTTAAAATAATAACTCTAGAAGATATTAGTTTATTTAAGTTGATTAAGGCCTAAATCGATTCACACTTGGCTTGGTCCCAATCCCTAAATAGATAATACTAAATAAGTAATGATCTAATCTCAAGAAACTTGGAAAAGAATAAAGAAACCATGCAAAATATAAATTATAATTCTACCTCAAAAGGGATATACAAGCAATATCAATCACAAGATTTCTATCCTAATTCATAGTGGATTGAGGTAATGAATGAGACTAGAGGCATCTTTTTTAGGGCTATAGATTCCCACCTAGTAGGATAACAATTCACTAGTCATTCCCCCAAGCCATCAAGCTAATAATACCCTGGAGGAAGACTAATAACTACTCTAACCTTAATTTATTTAAGGTAATCTAAGAATGAATTTGAATGAAAATCATTTATCACACACATTAGTTTCCATCAATGGGTGGAAGATCAATATGTCGATTATTATTTTATAACTTGAGTGCCTCATATGTTTTTTGGATGATAAAAGACCTACATATAATATTTATGATAAGCAAGTGAGGAAGAAGAACTAGCCAGGTTCTAAGTGGTTCTCATCAATTTCCCTATAGAAGTCACCATTAATTGTGGCCAACATGCCCCCTTTTCTCTTAAATGAGGGAACCCTCTAAAAATTTCATGAATCAGAGTTTTAGAGTTATTTTTATTCTCAAAGGTGATTCTTGATCCAAACTTTAAGATTATATATGACCATAATTTTTTTAAGCATTAATAGACCTCCTTTTTAACTTTTCTAAAAAAAACTAAGTAGTGTTTTTTCACTTTTATCATATCATGATGGTAACATTTTACGTTCATTTTCACAAGGAGATGTTCTTGGAGTATAGTTCCCTTCTTGGAGTAACAATCTCATTATTCTTTGTGGAAAAAACAATTTCTTTGTGTCCAATAGGTAAGCTTTGATGAATCATTTTCTTTTTGCCTTTTTTACTTCATTGTGTTTTGAATCTTGTAGATCCCAACCCAATGGTATATTTCGATGTCATTCAAAGTCAGAAAGGCTAGTCCCATGGACCTATCATAGATGTCATATCTTGGGAGAGCCTAGCCCAATGGGAGTTCACCACATCATTTAGATTCAGAAAGACCAGTCCCATAGAACTGTTAGAGATGTCAAAGCCTGAGAGAGCCCATCCTAATCATAGATCTCCATATCATTCTAAGTTAGAAAAGCCAAAACCCCAAACTTGTCATGGATTTTAGATCTTGAGAGAGCCTATCTCAATGGGATATCACCATGTTATTTAGAGTTAGAAAGTATAGTCCCTTGAACTTGTTATATATGTCAAATCCCATGAGATCCTAGCCCAATGGTAGATCACCACATCATTAAATGTTATAAAGGCTAGTCCCCTAGACCTATCAGAGATGTTAGAGCCCATGAAATCTTGACCCAATGGAAAGTTACCACATCACTTAGTGTCAAGATGAACTAGTTACCACTTATGACTCAGGAATCTTAGAATGAAGTAGAAGGAGTTAACCAAGGCTAGTTATGGTATGCCATGTGTCCCAAGATGACACCTCATCTATTCTAAGGAAAAAACATAAAGTATAGATCATGTCTAAGTACTGACCATTAATGGGAGGATTAATATACTTGTGATACGTATCACAAAGTAGGATTTGGATAAGGAGTCTCAAAAAGATGTGATTGCATGATTACCATGCACTAGGGATTAACAGAATGAGAATATAGATCCAATTGGATAGTTTTGAAAACATCACATTACCATTTCTATTTTTAGATGGTGGCAAAGGATCATGGGCTCCAAATTTAGTTCTAGATTTATAACTAAAGGGAAAAATCCAACTACCAACCTAATTTTAAATTCATATCAAGTGAACTATAAAATGCAATTAATGTAGGGAGATATGTGCATATGATTATAAAACCCAAAATAAACCCATTAATGGTTATCATTGTTACCTTAGAATAAATCTCAAACTCCTTGATTTCAAATTTATATAAAATATCTATATCATACACCTTTAAATCTCAAATAATTCATAATTTCCCCTATATCCTAATCTAATGACTACAACATACTCTAACCTAAAGATAAATCTTGAGTACCAAGACACCATGTTCCATGGTAGTTTAGCTAGGTGCAATCACTACATTGACATATTCAAAGTAATTGAGTAAGTCCCCAAGGATTATCCCAATGTCAATAACTAATTGGATGAGTATGAGGAAACCTTTGGGTCTTATAAAAAATATAGACTTTAAAGAGCCATATCAAACTAGAGGTGTTCCCTTACATCAATTTTTTGGGAGACATCCTCCATAAGGCCATCCACATGTAAGATGTTTTTAATTATTGATTGTGTTCACCCACTTCTTAGCACCAAATTTTTAACACATCAAGGAATACATTCAAGGAATATTACTTCCTCCCAAACTTATCATTCTGATATGATGTACTAGAAGTGTCGATGTAGACGAATGATCACCAGATCTATGATGTCCTCCATGGTTAGGTTGAGAACCCCAACTCTAAATGGGTCAATGAAGAAAACATTAACTCTTACATGGTCTACACCTTTTAAGATGAGGTTCAACTAGGTATGATCCTACTAAAACAACTATTCATAGACTTAGACTTATAACATGTTAAAGAGCTATGGGTATTTCTATTGCACATGATCTTAACACACTCTGACACCCTAGACCTTGGAGGTTTAATGAACATCAATTTGGTCCATGCCATCATCGATTCCCATAATGGAGGAAAATTATACAAGATGAGATATCTACTCTATTAAATCTATGGGATGTTATCATTTAACATGTTAGTCTATTTTTAATGGGTTCTTAGTGACCTAATAATCCATGTGTTTTATAGGCTCTATGGCCACCAGTTCTACCAACATGTTTAAGATGTTTTTGGCTGCTTCTACTCAATGGTGTACTAGATAGTTAATGAACCTCCCATGCCTCATATATGAAAGATAATTTGGAGATATATCATATCCATTTGGGATTATTTATTTTATAATAATTACATAGTGATATGAGTCATATAATTATTAAAAGAACCCCTACACCTTTCATATTATGTGCCTAACTACCTAGTAATGAAGGAAATGAAGTATCCACATGTGAATGACATATTGAGATTCTATGTAAAATAGTAGTATAAGGCATGCCTTCCAATATAAATTAACATATGGGGGAACATCTAAAAAAATAACCTCGTTATAGAAGATGGTAGCTAGGTGAGACTCCTTCATCTTATGAAAATGCAGGATTTAGCAGTGGGACCCTAAATGGGTGATTCAGGCCCACTTGACACATTATTCAACCTGAATCAAAATAAAATAAAACCATAAATATTAGGATGATAATGAGGTTAATCCAAATTTTGATGATGAAAAAGAGATGTAATCTTAGATAATAGCTGATGAAGGTTCAAGCAGTCCCTTCATCAACCCCTCCATATCCTACTCAATCATTGAGGACTCAACTCTAACTACTCCATCCATATCTTATATAATATTTTAGGGTATATTTCCACCTTATCCTCCTTAATATTTATCCCCATCTCCCTCTCCACATCCTCTAGTGGTCCTATCTCCTAAAGCTCTACATCTATATCCTAAATTGGCCCCAACTCCTCAAGTTTTGCCTCCACCTCTTTTAATGGCCTTGGATCCTCAAAATCTACATTTTCATCCTACAACAACACTAGTGACCAAGCCCTAATATAGAATATCCTAAACTACATAGTGTTAGGCCATCTAAGCATAACCTACTTGACCACTAACATCATAACCTATGCATTATTGTATGGCTAGTAACTTGAGAGTGAGTCCTAATCGAACAACTCAATAAGCACCCATCTAGGTTCATTCACTCATTCCTCCTTCTCCTCCCATTTCCATTCCACCCTTGCTCCTACTGTGTTCCAAATTCCTATTCCATCACCTACTAGTTTAACTCCATCTCCCCTTATATTTATAATTATTTCCCCTCCATATTTAACCTAAGTACCCTTGTCCTTGGCACTTTTGAGCATCCTCACTTCCCCATTCCTTTTTCCCCCTCCCATCACATAACTTAGATTCCTCCTAGTGTCTCACTTGGGCATGCCTTTAACAAAAAGTGTGATTACAACTTTTGGGATCTTTTCACCTTTAGTAGGGGCCATATTGATCCCTAATCTAATCATATTTATGTTCCTCTTATGGCTCTAATTCCTCCACCATCAATCCCTACATCCCTCACCATCATAGTCAAATTTTCCATCATCACACTTAGATTTGAGTTTGGGAAGAGGCTAAAGAATAACTAAAATATGACCCATCCTTCAACTCCATCATGAAGGCCTTTAGTTCTAGTTCTACCTCTTTTGTAGCTATTGACAAATCCTACAACCCCAATAACACTAGTCTAATGATTGTCTCCCCAACTAACTCTTCACCTTACCCAAGGCCCAAAAGGATTTTACTTTAACCATCCTATCTCATCCCTATTATTTCATTACCCATTATTAGGTGTAATATTGTCTTAGGTGAACCTCACTTAGGAACAATGGTGAGCTCAAATGTTTCCATGGGCCTCCTCTTTCATTCTCCCTACATTCACCCCCATTCCCTTTCTACCTCCACTCCTTTCCTCTTTCACTCCTTAAACTTCCTCCACATCCCCTCCATCTTGTCCTCATCCCTTCACCACCATTTCAACCATACCTCCTACACCCCCAAAAATCTAAGGTATGGTCCCAAGGTCATAGGTGTCATACATGGATGTCTAGGGTAATAAATATTTTTAGTGGAGTTTTGATAGAGACACTAGGAGAATGAAGAGGATGCTCACTCAAATTTTTATTTAGGATGGAAACCTAGTGATATGGTAAATCCATTAGGATTTAATTTCCTGAAACAAGGTGAAGACTAATACTAAGGAAGATAATATGGCTGAAAACACATAGTCCGTCCTCCCAGATACCCATGACATGTATAAAACACTTCTTAAGGACATGCAAAGCATTGTCTAGACTCTTGAGGCCCAAGTTAAGAATATGTTCTTATTTAGATTAGATGGGTAGGCAAAGGATGCCATCTTACTACTTTTCGCAAACTTTGGGCAAGTAGTAGGGACTTAGTTTAAGACCAATGTAGTTATACAAAAGATGTAGGCCTACATGGGGATAATCATAGAGACTGATAAGAAATGATAGAAGCTATAGGTATTGGTCCCTAAGGGGATATTACTATATCTCAAGATGATGTTATCCTTAGATTTGGGGATGTACCAAATATATGCTGAGAACATGAGTGTGGTAATGGAGGAATGGCTATCCTCAACCTATACTACGATATAACCCTTAGAAGAAGGCAAGAAGAAGATACCAACCAAGATCTAGGAGGTCAACATATCCATTTTATTCCATCTAGATGGCACTCAACTCAACCAAGGGTAATTTGGATTCCACATGGGTCAATTTAATTAGGTTATTAGGGAAAAAGTGGCCAAGGTGAACTAGAAGGGAGCGTGAGTGGTGTTGGACCTATCAACTCAGTCCACTATGAGAATCAACTAAGTTTTAGGAGTCCAAGTCTTAATAGAACTATATTTTCATATATTTTGGAGACTAGTAGCTTAGGTAGAGGTGATCTTTATGAAACCTCTAATGAACTTAGTCAAGCTAGACAAAGAGTTCAACCTCATGATAACTACACTAGAATTTGGGAGTGCCTAATCAAATTATTTATAATTTGAACCCTCTTAAAAACCTTTGAATATTTTAAAATGGTCCCCATAGATTTGTTCTAGTTTTATTGGGATTGTCTTTTAGTTTGATTTTTGAAATATGGTTATAGCTATAATGAGTGGCCATCATGTCCCAGGATGTGATCCTCATGATTTTTAGAGGTGAGCCTCAATCCTCATTTATTTATTGAATATCCATTTTTTTTAGCGGTCAACCAAAAATTTCTTGAAAGTGATATTACATTATTTCTAGGATTTCACTTGCATTTAACTCTACACTCTAGACGGCAACAATTACCCATATTAATTATTGTAACAATTTTTCACTTTTTTAATCAACACAATTTTTATTTCTATAAAAGGGTCTTTTGTGTTTAATTTTATTTCATATTCATGTTTAAATGATCAATAGTTCTATTTTAATTAGATTAAAACTTTGTCACTTTATCTATGTTGTGATTATGATGTGATTACCTATTATATCCTTTGTGTGAGTTATTTCATTTCTCTTTTGATAAGTGATGATTATTTATGTCCTTACCTACAAATTTTTGTATCAGGCTTATGTATTTTTGATAATAAACCTTTAGTAATAATCTTTAGTAGGAATTCAAATTGAAGTCATACTCCCAATTCCCTTAGATTCTCCCCACTGTATGTTCTTGGAGGTAGAACTTTAGTGAAACTTTGTCTATAGTGGTATAACTATGGCATGGTCACTTAGCTCAATGACCATCACAATGATCGATTTTTATACCTAGAGGCATTCATTTTGGCCTTACCCTTCCCTCTCTTTTTTGTTTGATTAGTGGTTATAAAATATTCCTTTCCCCTTTTGTTTAGAGAGAATAATCCCAACATATAAAGTATTCAAAGTTGTATTTAAACTATGTGAAACATAATTGATTAAATTTTTGGTGGTAATAATACATCTCTTGGATACTATTCAAGTAGACTTTGTTTGTGATGTCTAATACCTATATTTGTACCCTAGGTTGATCCAATATTAGTCCTAAAGTGGAAGCTAAAAGTTTTTAGTTATCTCCACCTTCACCTTTTCAAGGAATTCCCAATCTCATGGGCATATCATGGTAAGGAGTACATTGGAGTGAATAACACCTACTATTTCATCATCACATGGATCACATATTCCTATAAAACATTAAATGGTGATATATCTATATATCTACATACAAGTTTTATAAATGTACATTCAATTATTAGAATAGTTAAGCTTGCCTTTTATGCTATACATAGTGTATTTAATCCTTTATTTTGAGATAAGCCATTTTGATGACTATTACTCACCTAAAAATAGGGAATATATTTAGACATTGCATCCATATATTTTATCACCAATTCAAGTGATGGTCTAATAATGTACACCAAGATAGACGAATATGAACTACCTTAAACAAGAAACACGAGATATGTACATCTATGATGCATGAAATAATAAATTTATTTAATAAAAATGCATGAAATAACATATTTATATTATTATTATTAGAAATACCGAAGGGATTTATTGATCACCCTAAAACACTTTAGTTTTAAACTTACTTATATACTAAGGTTCACACTAAACCCCTTCAATTTTTAGGGTTTGGATTAAAACTCTTTAGATTTCAAATCTAGTTTTAAGTTTCATCACTAGGACTCACAAGAGAAGTATTACCTTATTTTGAAATGACATGATGGGATTAATAATTCTTTAAAATGTGCATACCAACAGGTATTTTTTTTTATGATCATTATTTTTTTAATAGTCTCACCAATTTATAGATGCATTAACTACTTTCATGCATTCATAAATGTTTGTATGTATATCATATTTATTAATATGAGGATGTGATGAAGCATATCTCAGGATGTGATGAAGCATATATTAATAATCCAAAGTATTCATCCTTTCATCCATATTAGGTAATGATTGGGTTTGTGCCTAATTTTATGGTTTACTTTAAAAGAATGAATTCATTCTTGGACACACATTAAAATGAGGAATTAATAAGACACTTGATTTTAATAAAAGACCCTTTCTCATTATGTATTTATCATGATTTACCACACTTTCCCTATTTATGTATTAATGTATATTGTTGGACACATTATACCCACATTATATCCTTCATGGCCTTGAGAAATCTATATTTCCTCCTAAACACCTCAAAGTTTCCAGGTGTGAGGATCATGATCCTAACTATTCATTGTATGGATGGGTTAGGTTTAACCTACACCTATATTATATCAATATACTAATAATCATATGATGGTCGATAAAATACATTTTTTGATACTTATTTTGTCTCCTTAATGATCAATTAATTCCAGATATCTAGCATAGGGTTTGTTATGTCTAAAATGCCAAGAGAAAAGTGTTCCAAAGCCTAAGACTATGACACAACGATATAAATCTCACTAGTACTCTATGAAATTAAACGTGAAAGTAAATTAAATGATACAAATTATCTAAGTAAAGTGAACTAAACTAAGTTTAAGGATTATAATGATCATAAAAGGTAAGGTTACATAGTCACCTTAGTCAAATAAATGGTGGTTTAAGAAACCTAAAATGAAATATGGAATATCCAAATAATCCTATAGCCACACAAGCTTTATTTGATGTATAAAAAACTTATAAAATGATACACACATATCTATTAACTATGAAAAAATCAACATATATCTTGTAAGTAAATAAAGGAAATAATATATGGTTATAAATACTTACCTTAATCTAGACCCATCGAACATCAATTTACCCCTTGGATCAAGTGTAGATTTTCTATAGATGTTTTGATTTGGAGACTTAAAATGGTTATATATAGACCAAATATATCCCTATATATAAATTACCAATAACTCCTCCTATTGATATTCAAATACTATCACAAGACAAGCTTCCTCAAGATAAGGTTTTAGACCACAAACACTTCTAACTATGACTTAGAGTCTAAATGATATTGAAAAAAAATAATACATTTAATATGATATGTTTCAAATGAAAGGTAACCTCTATATATTATTTCAATAGCCAAAACCATCCCTTAAATATAAGCCAATGGTATCAGCCCTGAAGATATGATTAAAAGAATTCAGTTGACACAAAATGCTATCATATCAAAAGATATCATTTGAACTATAATAGGATGGTTCATACAATAAATATGTCATAAGATATACTTAGATATGGATCGGGATGGCTAATACAATATAGGAAAGATAAAAGGTAGTAAACATATGGTATCATCTAAGGTGATTTTGGATATAAAGAAAACCTACCATAATTGAACAAGGATAAGACTTAATATTTAAATGTTAATACATTATGAGGAAGGTATAATTATATTAATAATGGTGTAATCATGATATAATATCAAAATCTCTCACAAATCACCACAAGCCTACCCACCCCTTTCTTGGTTCACCTTTTAAGTTAGGCACTTAGTGAGATGAATGTTTGCAATAAAAAGCATTATAAAATTATAAAATGAAAAATATTATATCTATATAGTCATCCTCTATCTAATTTGGTATATGTTTTGAGACTTTTAATGTATCATATCATAATCATTAATTATTATATTTTAATTAGATCAAAATTGGTGTTCCACCAATTATAACCCTTTTCTTTTGATGGATCATTTTCTTTAACCTAATTCCTCATTCCTAAATTATAACTTATTACTATCTTCTAAAGTTTTCTTATTATATGCACATTTGTTCTAGAAAACTACCTAAATGTGAAAAACTATTCTTCATATTTTCAGATCTGCAAATATCCTATATTATATATATATATATATATATATATATATATATATATATATATATATATATATATATATATCTTACAATCTAGGTCTTTTAAGTACATTAAACAAGTCTTATCATGATTTATATAGATCAAGGAGATTATATATTAATCCTACATTGAATAATTATTTGAAGTCTTTTTCTATCACATCTTGTACCAAAAAAAGATCACAAAAAAGGATATAGTTGAATTTGATTATCTAAGGAGAGGAGGTTACATTATTTCTCTTGTTTGGGTTGGAAAAAACTCACAATAACAACAAATAAAGTTAACCCTGACTCTAAGTTGTGGGATATGTATTTTTAAATCCTTAATAGGGTGCCTAGGCCACTAACCTTAATACTTTATATATTCTTTATATGTTGTGGTGAATTACATACACAAAAAATACAATAAATTTTAGACATTTTTGGCAATCAATTACTTGCATTGACTCCAATATAATTCTTAATTATCTATACTGAATCATTCACACAATTTTTAGATCAAAGAAGTTAGGAAATGTCATAATTGTAAAATTAGGTTAATATTAGTAGTAGTTGGTCATATTCAGTTGTTGATTTCATTTGAGGTCATAATTATTAGTTCATTAATTCTATCCTCTTTTCATATCATAATAATATTCTAAGATTGTATTCCATTCAGCTTTAAAATCATGTTTTAAGTCTTTGAATTTAATACTAGGGGTGTTAGTTTCAATCACTTAGCTCTATCTTCATAATATTATTTCTTATTCACATAGAATTTCTAATTTTTATTCATAATTTTAGGTATTAAGGTATATATAATTACTATTATTTTATTTAATATTATGTATTGCTTGTATATTGGTTTTAGAAATTTTACATAGTATATTTAGTCTTATGTCACTATTTTAAAACACATGAATAAACAATGTCCATATGATTATTGATATCCAATTACAAGTGTAATATAATGATATAAATATCTAATACCTTTAATTTATTTCTATTAATTAATAAAGGTATCGTTCGTTTATGCACTATGAAAAATATCTTGTGGTGTAGTGTTTACCATGTTTTTTTTTGCTTCTTTTCTAAAGGCTAGTATCCTTTATTAGATAAATTATTCTTTCTTATTCACTCCAATCCTTCACCATAATATTTGATATTTTACAACAATCCCTTTTTATTAAATAAAATATTTATATAACTCCTTCACAATGATGAAATATCCATGGGTGGATAACGTTTTTTGTAATTATTTATTCCCCACTTTAACTACATAATGTTTCTTAATTTTTTTGTTTCCTTTTATACTTGTGTATGGAAAATATGGACCTACTCAAATATTTGGTAATTATTATCATAGGAAACTAAACATATATACATCATATTTGAATAAAAAATCAAATAATAATATTATTTCACAAACTTAGAAGCAAGCCAAAAGGAACTTGATACTAAATGGTTTTTAATTTTCTCTACAAATTTGACATGTAAATTAAATATAGATTATAAAATAATTTTTACTACTAATTTAAATAAATCCAAATGGTAGTGATTTATACAAATATATTTTGAATTTGTGTTTGATAAATAACATAACAATAGGAAACAAAAATAAAATGAGAAAGCCACACCTACCAAAAGGATTTGACCCTATAAATACAAATGTAAGAAAAATTAGCTTGGTAGTGTCAATTGATCACCACCTTTTTTATTGATAAATTTGGATATATATATATATATATAGGAATGACTGATTGATGTATTAAGAGGGCATGGAAAGAGTAACATAGAATTTAGAAGAATAACCACATATATATATATATATATATATATATATATATATATATATATATATATTGGTTATTCTTCTAAATTCTATGTTACTCTTTCCATGCCCTCTTAATACATCAATCAGTCATTCCTAAACTTATATATTTATTCCATAGCCCTTGGCTCTTAATTATACAATGTTGGAAGTGATCATTTGTAAACCAAAGTGAATTTATAATAAGTAATATTAAGATACAAAACAAATTCAATTTTTTTTTTTAAATCCACATTTGAGGAGGATTATTGATGTCACATGCATGATGACCAATATCACATGCAAAACTACTAGTATAAGAATAAGAACTATCAGTGTCATAAGAAAAATTATTATTGTTATATAACTAAGACCATCACAATTACAACTAGCACTATCACATACATAAACACCATTGTTGTAAGAGAAAATGTTACTTTATAGAGAAGGAATGAAAATTTTATTATTTGACATAGAAAATTGAAATATTATTTAATTTTTTAGTTTGAATGTTTCTATTGATCCTATATGAGTGACAAGAATATATATTGAACATGATCAATTGGTGGTTCATCATCCTACTTTGTCAGCTTCAGAGAAAAATTTCACTAGGATGATTACTACATTTCAATCATTTCACATTAAGTTTAATATTTTGAGAAAGTTTAAGACATATTCAAGAATTATTTACATTTTTTTTCCGTTTTTAATATTTTTTCAATTCATGTGTAAATCAAGTTTATGACACCAAAGTATATCATAAAATTACCATAGGCCTATTATTTGGTAACATTTTAATTTACTACAGGCTTATATGTGATATAAATGACAAATTTATGATAATTATTTTCTTAATTTTAGTGTCATATATATTCCATTTAAATATCGTATAAGTTTCATTCAAGTGGCATACATATAAATAAATACATGCTAAAAAATAGATAGACATATTCATGTTTTTCTTGATCATTTATAAAAATTATTTTATTTATGTGGATGTCATACATATGCTATACACATTTCTTATAGGTTTCATATAGTTTTTAAACATGTGTCTTACAAAATAAAAAATTCTAAATAAATAATAGATATACAATTTCATATTTTTATTTAGCATATTAATTGTGTCATTATTTATAATTATAATAAATTATTGAAATTAAATTTAATTATTTTATTATGATTCAAATATTTTATTGAGTATAAATAAACTATATTAAATAAGATTTATTGAATAAATAATTTCATTTTAGAACATTATTTACAATGGGTATTTTTAATTACTAAAAAGTGAGCTTACTTATTTTGAAAATTTTATATTGGATTGTTGAAAAATAAATAAAATATTTGAAAAAATAATTAATGGACAATAATGTAAAAAAAAAAATGAAACAAAAGTGTGATCTAATAATATACATAAATGTATAAAAAATAAATGGGTGACCCTTGAATAACCTATGCTAACAACTAATCGATCATCGTGTAAATCAATTACAATTTCCTAGTCCTCTTCTTGACATTGAATCACACCAAAATTTTCAAAAATAAGGATAAGATATAAACTATAAAATGGAATTTATGAGGTGGTTTGAGAAAATTAATAATATTTCTGACACCATTATTAGTGGTAAAAACATTAACATCTCCTGTGATCCTACTATAATTGACTTTTTAGGTAAATTCATGTTTTAAACATTAACACCATTATTAGAAGGAATATTATGAGTAGTGGTGTCATCTCAATGGACATTTCCATTGGTATCATGTATATCTATATGTACTCCATGATCATCTCCATCTATAGAGTATTCATGGCTTGACTAATTGGTTGACTACAAAAATAAATGATAAAGAATAATCAATATTATATCAAATGGTCAAATTTCTATACAAAATATAAATAATAAATGAAATTAATAAAATTACATTTATCTCATCTTAGGAAATGTGTTATTCCATAATTCATAAAATTAGATATTAAATTAATTGAATAAGGCCTTGTTGATGGATCAACCTTCTGGAAAGTCATAACCAGCTTGAAGGATATTTTAAAGAATGCCATCATATGGAAAATTGACAATGGAGAGAAAATTGATTTTTGGGAAGATGCCTAGATATCCCCCACCCCCCTCTCTACCCACGGGACTTGGGATGGGTGGTATAGGTGGCTCAATCAAAGATGGGGCTCCAAGCTAAAATATTACTAAGAAATCAAGGGAGGAACAAAGTGTTGGAAAGTCCTCCCCAGTGAAGATCCAACATTGGAAAAATCTCAGGCCATTAAAAAGCTCAACCTATCTTTAGGAAAAGTCTACATCCCTTCCATATAAAAGTAAATATCACTTTGTTTGGTAGGTGGAAGACAACATCTCCTACTCGATTGCCTCAAGACATGCCACCAACCTCAATTTGGAAAGTAACTGTAATCTTTAGAAATAATTTTTGGTAAAACATGTAACTCCCAAAATTAATTTCCTTTTTTGGGATCATGGCATAGAATAAAATTCTAATAGTGGATAACTTATCCAAAAGGGGATTGATTAGTCCCCAAAAGGTTCCCAATCTATTGAAGTGTGGAAGATTCTATTCACCTTCTCTTTTTAGAATGCCCCTTTAGTCTAACCTTATTTAATTAGTTATTAAATCATCTCAACATGACCTAGGTCAAACCAAAAAATATCCAAAATCTCATTATACAATGGAATCCCCCCTATAATTTACCTTCTCTAGCCTTTCTTTGGCATGTCACCCTTCCTCCCTAGTTTCGGTGCATATGGAAGATTTGAAATGACGGTCTTTTCCTCAATAAAAGGCACCAACTGAAGGGATTCTTCCCATATCTCTACCAGAACGTATAAAAAAAATTAAAAGATTTCCCACCTAAAGACAACTATCCTACCCCCCATCATGCCTACTCATTCTCAATAATCCAGATCTCCAACAAGTTTTATGTTTTTCCTCAAAAGAGTTAATCTGCAAGCACACTAAATGGAAGGCTTCTCTGGATGGCTAGGTGAAACTAAATTTTAGTGGCACTCTCAAGGGAAACTCATGTCTTGTAGAGGGATGTGGAATTATAAGGATTCTAAAGAGGAGATGTTGGTGTCATATATGGGTCCTATGGGAAATCAAACAAACCACCTAGTTGAGGCCAAGGTGGCCCTCTAAGGCATACAATTGGCATCAAGCAACAACAACAATAGGATCATTGTTGAGGTAAATTCATTGATTATAATTAATGCCTTAAAGATAAAATACTATACGCTAACATACTATTAAGGACATAATTGATGATACAAAGCATCTTCTAAAGGGTATACCTCATTTTCAACTCATACACACTTACAAGGAAGGAAATGGGGTGGCCGACCTCCTTGCCAAATTTGGAATCGATCTCCACCTTTTAAAAAACTATCATAATCCAAGGAGTGTCCCCTCTAATGTACTTAATGTTATCCATAATGAAAATACTAATGTAGATTTAAAAAATCATCTCTCTACATGTGCATGATCTCACCTTGATGGGGTGGATCTCAATCAAGTTGATCCATAATCATTTCAAAAGAAAGGGTCTTAATTATTTTTATGAGCCCTCAATGAGACTTCCAACCCATTTTTGCCTTAATCATTTAGGTCCCATATAAAAAAATCATCTCTCTTATTTTGAATTTACTCTCTCAGTCTCCATGGGTGGTGATAGGGATCAAATGAAGCCTACATCTTACAAGGAGGTCCATGATCAAAATAAAATTTTGAAGAAGCTCAAAAGGGAGGGACTTACAGAATTTATGGAATGGGTCACTAAATATAATTTTGATATTTCTTGAGACTTCATGATGGCTTGGATAAAGCATAAGGTTTCCTTGTGTGGCATCACCATTAATATCTTGGAGGAGCTCATTGACAACAACAATGGAATGTCATGTGCAAGTTCTAAGGAATAAAAATACCAATCAAAAAAGTAAGAGTCCTTACAATGGTTCTTAAAAACAAATGATTTCATGTAGATGAACAAAAAAGGGTTCCCATGGGATGACCTTCCATGCTACTGGCCCAAAATTTTCCTTCAGATCATGTGATATATGATGCTAGAAGGTAAATATACACTAATGTTTTTTGACCATTTTCTGCTTCTCAATCATTTCATTGGGTATAAAATTAGTCTTCCCTATTCCCTACTTAATTCTCTTGAGAGCATTGTCCTACTTCACCAAGTAAATGATACCAATCCCATTCTTCACCAAGGTCTGATCCCACTCCTTATTGAGCATGAACAAGCCATTGTAGGTTGAGAGGATCCCCCTAAGGGTTCACCTTTTGAGGAGGACTCCCAAGAAGAATCCCTAGTAGAGGATCCTATAGATGGATCCCACCAACCTTCTAACTCTACCCTCATAACAACTTATCATATTCCCCTAGATGACCTCCCTCTCAAATTATTATTTATCCCCAAATTGAAACCTATTGAAATAGGGACCCCTAAAAAATTAGCCTGGAAAGGGAAAGCCATGGTTACAGAAGAGATGGAAATAAATAAATAGCTACTATAAAAATTTAACTCAAAACTACAACAAGAAAATTTTGACCTGAAAAACTCATCCAAGATTGGAATGCATTACACAAATAGGCTAAAGCAATAGTTTAGGCCTTTATTCACTCTACTCAACCCCCATAGTCCCCTATTATGATATATCCTAAGGCTTTAAAATCCCCCCCAGATATCCACTAATCCCTCCACAAATAGTCTCTCATGTAGGTAAAAGGTAAAAAGTTACCCATAATGATCCTCCTCAGTGAAATGACTAAAGGCCCTAGAAACTGTACTCAAGCTAAAGTTTCAAAGGACCAATCAACCATTCTAGCAAAGGACACTTATTGACATTGATGGCCCTCAGGAGGGTCCTTCTTCCTAGTTTTTCTATGTTTTCCTATTTTTTTCTTATGTTCTAATTATTTTTCCTTTTTCCTTCTTGCTTTCTCAGCCATGATTGGCTTGTTTAAATGTCTGTAATGCACTCTTATGGTTATAGGTCCCTATAAACTTGGATTTTACCATATCAAATAAAAAATATTTTTATTAAAATTTAAAAATGTCAATTAACTAATTTAAATAAGTTCAACTTTAATATAAATATTTTCTTATCAAGTAAGAAGCCCATCTTATCTAGACTTATTTTATAAGCCACAACCACTTTTATTTGGTAATTAATTTGTAATCTTGAGTTTTTTTTTATAAATTATACTCTTATTTTTATTTAAAAAATTGAATAAATATTAATTAAAAATATAAATTAAATTTATTTCAACAAATGTAAGTAATTAAAAATTAATTATTTAATAAAAATTAATTAATTAATTTTTTAAAAATTGAATACTTAAAAATTAAATGTATTCATGTGAAAGATAAATTTTTAAAATCCTATCAATAATTGTAAGTCCCTTCCATAATCTCTTATCCTTTTTTATTGTTATGTTAATTGGCTACTAACTACTTCAGTATATAAATTGACCATCAAATACCTCCATGCATTCTCAATCTACCTTAAAATTAAGTATTTACAAAATGTTCTCAGATAACATAATAAAAATATAATTGAATAACTTACATAACTTCACTAAAATGTATTTACAATTTAATTAACAAAATTAGTTAAAAATATATATACTTTTTAAACAACTTTGCAAGATATTGTTATTTTTCAATCAATTTAACCTTAGTTTTATGGTTTTATCTCTCCTTGTGGCGTTAATTTCTCATTGTGAGATAACATTGTTCATCTCCAATCTATAAATATAAATATTTCTTTTATTTTTCCAGGAAGTTATGGGAAAATTATTTTAACTAAAATGAAATCATGACTATATATATATTTTTTTTCATTTTTCTATATAATCCAACATAAAATAATATTAAAGGGTCTTTGTAAAGTCCAAGACTCAATATTTTAATTACAGTCATATTCTATGAGTCCTAACCTGTGCAATGTATGTCTAAGTCAATATTCATTTCTTATGGGGAGATACATGTTAATTTTAATCATGGGAATCTCAAGACAATAATACATTTGTAATAAATATATAAAAATAATATTTTTATAAAAATTACATAAATTTAAAAATATGTATTATAAAAATATTAAAAATACTTAAATATTTAGAAAATATTAATTGTGTTTGGCTGAACATGTGAACTAGAGTGTTTTGTATAAACTAATGAAGCGCAATATTTAGGAGGTGGTTAGTTATAATGTTTATCATAACTAAATTGAGTATTGGATATCAATCGAATAACATTAAGAAAGCTTTCCCAATCAAATAAATTTGATTTTAACAGTAATCATTCAACAAATGTAGCAATGGAGTATTGAAATTAAATATAATATATTATTTCGAAAATATATTAAATTTTATTTAAAAAATAAAAAACATTACAAAAAGGAAGAAAGTACCCATTAACTTTATATTTAAAAAAGTATATAAAAAAAAATTATTAAGTTTCCACTTATTAAAAAATATCATGTCATCCTTTAATATATCTTTATATATTTTAGGTATACTTATGTGGCTTGTATAGATTTTTTTCCTCCTTAACCTTAAAAATTATATCAATCTTCTAGGA